>JAPKLW010000408.1:95400-253468 GCA_026898455.1 Plectranthus barbatus | reverse complement strand
CAAGCAAACAGGGCCTCGGATCGCCCGGTCAAAGTATGGCTCGCCCGGTCGAAGCTGGAAACTGCCAAAAATCTGGAGAAACCCGCACAGGCTCGCCAGGTCGAAGTGGCTCGACCGAGCCACATCTCTGTGGCCTGGCTCAGCCGGTCCATCCTGGCTCGACCGGTTGAGCCCTCTGCCCGGGGCCTGGCTCAGCCTGTCCATCCTGGCTCGGCCGGTCGAGCCCTCTGTCTGTCCTACTCGGCCGGTCCTGCTTCGCTCGGCCGGTCGACGCCTCAAAACTCCAAACACGTGCGATTTTCATCCAAAACTCCACCAAAAGTGCTCGTTTATGCCCAAAACCTATCCTACACAATTCAAACACACAAAACACGAAAACACAACCAAAATATGACAAAAACACATGATACGGGAGTAAAATAGCCACAAACAAGCATGCGCACACATCAAAATATGGGTCATTTTACGCACGTATCAGTGGTTCGCACGAGCCCCGATTCCATTCATGCAGGATTCCGTTGAGACACGGAGGCCGACGGTGGAGAAGAAGAGTGAACGGTAGTTCGGGCGACGATCGGGGCAAGCCGGGGCAGCGGCATGCGAAACGGGCAACTACCGGAGGACGCGGATCGCGGGCTACAACCATGCACGTACGTGCATGGCTGGTGCGCGATTCCGAGAGCCCTCACGGTGGCGGCGAGTCGCTGGCGGCGGTAGTTCGCCGGTGGTGGCTCGCCGGGCCAAGTTCTCGCGGGCTATTGGGCTTGCAATGTGTGCTTAGGTCCGCGATTTGGTTAACTGGCCCAGTTGTCCAATTTTCCGATAAATCAAATCTTGGAGGCCCAAATTCGGAAAATGAATTCAGATCTCAGTCCTAGTAGTGGGAGCCCAGTTGAAGATCTGTATTATTAATTCCAACTTGTAATAGTTTGAATTAATTTCATTTTGTATCATGGGGCCACGAGGACATTTTTTATTTGCTTTATTATTTGTCTTCGCATGATATACGTGTTTAATTTAATTGCGCAGCATACAAGCATGTTGTAGATAATAGGAGCACATTTACTGCTTTTATTTACAGCTTTAAAGCATGCTACGTGATTTATTTTGTGAAATTAATTATAACTATAAATTCGGAGTTCATGTTATGCATGATAGAATTTTAGCAATGTTATAATTATGGCTACATAAAATAATCTGTGCAATTGAACCTTATGAACTAAAAATTACTAAGTTCATATTTTAGTAAGACCTCCACAAAGCGATCCCTTATTGGAAGTGGGTAATTTATTAGGTAAACGTCTACATGTGTAGCTTACTTAATTTATTATTCATAAGTTCTAATAGATAGGATTTCTTAAACAAATATTTTTTTCATGTGAGAAGTGGGAGTTCATGCGTAAACGTCTACATGTGTAGCTTGCATATTGAATTTTCATAAGTTCTCAAGGGATTGAATTAAATGAGACAACCTTATTATAGGGATCAGATGTGTTCTAATAGATCCTTATATGGGAGGGTTGGCTTTGGTGGTAAGCTAGCTTAGATGTTATCCAGAGTATAACTCATTTGTGATGTCCCTGCTCAGTAGGATAATATGGTCTTAAGTTAGTCTCCAATTATTAATTCCATTTGTCTAAGGAACCCGGGCATGGATTGGAATTAAAGGACTGGAATTGAAAGATGCAGTCTGGTTAAGTGTTTTGTTGTAAATGTCCACATGTGTGGCTAGTAATAGTAATACTTAGGCAAATTGGAGGAAACATTAATATTGCTTTATCATAAGGTTTCAATATTTAATTATTTCAATAGTTTGCGACTATGTTTTAATTTCTGTTTTTAATTTATTGTTTTCAGACATGTCTTTACCGAATGTAATCAATATCTTAGCACAAAACCAATTAACCGGTCCCAATTTCCAAGAATGGTAACGCAACTTGGATTACATCCTTGTCGCAGAGGAGCACAAGTTTGTCCTTGATAAGCCTCGTCCGGCTAATCTCACTAATGCATCGACTGATGAGGAAATGAGCTACTATAACAAGTGGCTCAAGTCAAACAATATAGTGAAATGCTATATGATGACTACTATGTCCAAGGTACTTGCACAGCAGCATCATTCATATGATAATGCTAGTGACATAATGGACAGCCTCAAAGCGACCTATGGTGAGTCAGACCGAGCAGTCAGATTCAATCTCATGAGGGAATTCGTGGGAAAGAAAATGACAGAAGGTAGCTCGGTCAGAGAGCACGTGGTCGGCATGGCTCACCTCATGGATGAGCTCACACTGCACGGAGGTGGTATCGATGCTGAAGCGCAGGTTGATATCATCCTCAACTCTCTGCCAAAGTCCTATGAGAACTTTAGACTGAATGCTGTCATGAACAAAAAAGAGTACACTCTTAATGAGCTACTAAATGACTTGATGGTAGTGGAATCAGTTATGCAACCAGAAAAAGTTGCTTTGGCTACTTCTAGCAATCGTCCTGTTGCGCTGGTTGGCAAGAGGCGGAAAGGAACGTTTGAGAAGAAAGCCAAAGGTACAACTTCTGGTAGAAAGTCAAAAGGGACACCAGGCGTGCCTGCTAAAAGGGACAAGTGTTTCAGGTGTGGCAAGGCTGGTCACTGGAAGAAAGATTGTCAAGTCAGGAAGACTGGACAAGGTGCGTCATGTGCATTTATTACAGAAACATGTTTAGCATCGGTTTCTACCCAGTCTTGGGTAGTGGATACTGGAGCTACTGACCATGTTTGTTATACTTTGCAGGGGTTCAGGCCGACAAGGCAGCTGAAGCATGACGAGATTACCATCTCAATGGGCAGCGGAGAACGAGTCTCAGTAGTAGCCATTGGAGATTTTACTTTATGCTTTGAAAACAATGTTTTGATTTTGAGAGATGTTTTATATGTGTCGGTTTTTCGGTGGAACTTAATTTCAGTTTCCAAGTTATTTTGTGATGGATATTTAGTTATTTTTGATAGTGGAGTTTCTATCATTGGTAATAACGGTGTTATCTGTCATGGCAAACTGATTGACTCTCTCTATATCATTGATTGTATGCATAAATCTTCCGTGAATGTTGCAAACTCATCCAATAATAATAATCATTTAAAGAGAAAGTTTTCTCCCGATGAGGATCAAACATATCTCTTGCACTTGAGACTAGGTCACATCAATCTAAGGAGGATTAAAAGATTAGCATGCGATGGGCTCTTGGATTCTTTCCAAGTGGTACCGCATCAAATCTGTGAGTCCTGTATAGAACGAAAGATGACGACCGAGCCTTTTAAGGCAAGTCAGTCTCGAGCAGAGAATGTGTTGGAATTGATCCACTCTGACTTATGTGGACCAATGTCCACGCAAGCTCGTTGAGGTTATGAGTACTTCACCACATTCATTGACGATTACTCAAGATTCGGATATGTCTATTTACTTCTCCATAAGTCTGAATGCTTTGAGAAATTCAAAGAGTTTAGGACTGAGGTAGAAAAGAAGCTAGGTAAGACTATCAAGACACTACGATCAGATCGTGGTGGAGAATACCTCAATAACTAGTTCTTGCAGTACTTGTCAGATAACGGGATTACATCCCAGTGGACTGCACAGGAACCCCTCAACAAAATAGTTTAGCGAAAAGAAGAAATAGAACTCTCTTAGAAATGGTCAGGTCGATGATGAGTTATGCAAGCTTGCCGATTTCATTTTGGGGATATGCCTTGGAGACAGCCGCCTATTTGCTTAACCTGTTACCTTCTAAATCAGTTCCTAAAACACCTCTGGAACTCTGGTATGGGCGAAAGCAAACTTTAAACAGAGTGAGGGTTTGGGGTTGTCCAGCATATGTGCTGACAAATGAACCTGATAAGTTAGAAAGTAGGTTGAAGCTGATGCTGTTTGTAGGATATCCCAGGCAAACGAAAGGTGGTTACTTCTATTATCCTGAGAATCAGAAAGTCGTTGTCAGTACCAACGCGAGATTCTTGGAGGACGAATATGTAAGAAACCACAGATCCAAGAGTGAAATTGTCCTCCATGAGCTTGAGGACAAGGAAGCAATTCCATCAGGAAAGCCCAGTGTAATGGTAAATCCACCTACAACAGGTGAGGCTATACCAATACTGCCACTAATGCAAGGTATGGGACCAACGCGTACTGTGCCAAATACTGACACGGTTCAGATGCCTCATCACAGTGGGAGGGTTATCCACCAACCCAAAAGGTACATATTCGTCGGAGAGTCTTCTGACTTGATCCCGAAAAACGGACTGGATGATACCGATCCCTGGACATATGATGAGTCGGTATCTGATAAAGATGCAGACACATGGCTGATCGCCATGGATTTTGAAATAGAATCCATTATGGCTATGGATGAATACCAAAAAACTGATTTCCCAGATGGTTGTTGAGCCATAGGGTGCAAATGGGTATACAAAAGAAAGAAAGGAGCGAATGGTGAAATTACAGCTTTCAAAGCAAGGCTGGTGGCAAAGGGTTATAGTCAGAAAGAAGGTGTAGACTATGACGAGACCTTCTCACCGGTAGCCATGCTTAAGTCCATTCGTATACTCCTAGCCATAGCAACACATAAGGACTACCGGTGGAGCATTGTTTGATATGAAAAATGGTCAATTAACTTTTCAATTTGATGGAAGGAAGATCACTTTTTCCTATTCAGAAGCCATGAAGAGAAGTGTGGAGGATGAGAATGAGGAGAAATGCAATTTGATAGAAGTTAGGCATGATCAAAGTTTTGAGGAAAGAGGTGAACAAGAGCCATTAGAAGAGGTACTACAAAATTCCATTTTTACAATCAATATGGTTGATAACAAAGAGGAAGTAAGGGAAGATATTGGGGAGTATGCCCGAATGTTGGATAATTTTCCTGTCGACTTATTATATGAGGAAGCTAAGTTCTTGGAATTAAGAACAAAAGAAGAGGAAGATAGGGCTAAGGAAAGGAAGTTGGAGATGAGGAATAAAGCACCGGAAGTTGAATTGAAGAAGTTACCAGATCATTTAAAGTATGCATTTTTGGGAGAAAATGAGTCATATCCGGTGATCATAGCAACCGGACTTTCGGGGTGTGAAAGTGAGAAATTGCTTTGTGTCTTGAGGATGCATCGGTCAGCTATTGGTTGGCAACTTTCTGATATAAAAGGAATTAGTCCGGCCATTTGCATGCACAAGATACTTCTTGAGAAAACGTGCAAACCTAAACGACAACCTCAAAGGAGGTTGAATCCTATGATGCAAGAGGTAGTGAAGAAGGAGGTGCTTAAGCTGTTAGATAATAATATCATCTATGCTCCGAGTGATAGTGAGTGGGTTAGCCCAACACATATGGTACCAAAGAAAGGGGGATTTGAAAAAGTGGTGATGGACAATGGCGAAGAAGTTATGGAGAGATTGACAAAAGGGTGGCGGTTTTGTATTGATTATCGTGCTTTGAATTTGTCTACTCGCAAAGATCATTTTCCTTTACCATTCATTGACCAAATGCTTGATCGACTTGCAGGGCGTTCTCACTATTGCTTCTTAGATGGCTATTCGGGGTATAATCAAATTATGGTGGCACCGGAGGATCAACACAAAACGGCTTTTACATGTCCTTACGGGATTTTTGCATACCGATGGATGCCATTTGGGTTGTGTAATGCCCCTGCTACATTTCAACGATGCATGATGGCTATATTCCATGGACTTGTCGAGGAAATTATGGAGGTATTCATGGATGATTTTTCAGTTTTCGGTAATTCCTTTGATGCATGTTTAAAAAACATGGAAATTGTTCTTGCTAGATGCGAAGAGACAAACCTTGTTCTTAATTGGGAAAAATGTCATTTTATGGTTTGTGAAGGAATTGTGTTAGGACATAAAATTTCTTGTCAAGGTTTAGAAGTAGATAAGGCTAAGATTTGTGCTATCGAACAACTACCCATTCCAAAATCAGTGAAAGGAATTAGGAGTTTTCTGGGACATGCTGGTTTCTATAGGAGATTCATTCAAGATTTTTCTAAAATAACTAAACCTTTATGTAGTTTGTTGGAGAAAGATGTGCCATTTGTCTTTGATGAAGCTTGTGTTTGTGCTTTTGAGAAGTTGAAAAAGGCTCTTGTGACTTCTCCGGTTTTAATTTCACCTGATTGGAATGAAGAGTTTGTGTTGATGTGTGATGCAAGTGATGTTGCACTTGGAGTGGCATTAGGTCAGGTTAGAGACAAAGTGTTCAGGGTGATTGTATATGCTAGTAAAACTCTAAATCCGGCTCAATGTAATTATACTGTCACTGAAAAAGAATTTCTAGCAGTGGTGTATGCATATGATAAATTTAGAGCCTATTTGGTAGGAGCTAGGTCGATTGTTTACACAGATCATGCAGCCATTCGATATTTGTTTAAAAAACCGGATGCAAAACCTAGACTCATTAGGTGAATTTTACTGTTACAAGAGTTTGATATAGAAATTCGAGATAGGAAAGGTTGTGAGAATGTGGTAGTTGATCATCTGTCTCGTTTAGAGGAGCCGGTTCAGGGAGAGGAGCATGAATCGGGCATTAATGATAGTTTCCCAGATGAACATGTCTTATATGTGGCTTATAACATTCCATGGTATGCTGATTTTTCAAATTTTCTGGTTGCCGGAGTATTTCCTCCTAATTTGAAACCCCATCAACGGAAGAAGTTCCTTAAAGATGTGCGGTTTTATGATTGGGAGGAGCCTTTCTTGTTTCGTAGGTGTGTGGATGGTGTCATTCGGAGGTGTGTGCATCAAGGAGAGTGGAGACGGATAATGGAGAAATGTCATGCTTCGGAAAGTGGAGGTCATTTTGCTGCTAATCGCACGACATTAAAGGTACTTTCTTGTGGTTTCTATTGGCCATCTATTTACCATGATTGTATGAACTTTGTCAAGGCTTGTGATAGGTGTCAGAAAACTGGATCGATAACCCGTAGGGATGAGATGCCTTCTAAGTTTTTTATTGAAGTCGATTTGTTTGATGTTTGGGGGATTGATTTTATGGTCCCGTTTCCTTCTTCCTGCGGGTATCAGTATATATTGCTTGTTGTTGATTATGTCTCCCGTTGGGTAGAGGCTTGTCCAACTATTACGAATGATGCTAAGGTTGTGATGAAATTCTTGCAAGGATTAGTTACACGCTTTGGTATTCCTAGGGCTTTGGTGAGTGAAGGGGGAAGTCATTTTTGTAATAAATTGTTAGAAAACTTGTTAGCACGATATGGTGTTAAACATCGGATTACTTCTCTGTATCATCCTCAAGCTAATGGTCAGACGGAGCTTGCAAACCGAGAAATCAAGGCTATTTTAGAAAAGACAGTTGCTTCCCGGAAAGAATGGTCTAAGCATCTTGATGATGCTTTATGGGCTTATCGCACGGCTTTTAAAACTCCGACTGGTATGTCACCTTATCAATTGGTATTTGGGAAGTCTTGCCATTTGCCGGTTGAATTGGAACACAAAGCATATTGGGCATTGAAGATGGTTAATGTTGATTGGAGAAAGGCTCAAGGGTAGCGTGCTATGCATTTGAATGCGATGGATGAATTTCGGAATGAAGCCTTTGAAAACTCAAAAATTTACAAGGAGCGTACCAAGAAGTTCCACGATATGCACATCCGACGTAAAGTTTTTGCTCCCGGTGAGTTGGGGCTACTCTTCAACTCACGGTTGAAGTTTATGCCTGGTAAGTTCCGTTCCATATGGTCGGGTCCTTTTATTGTGAAGCAAACTTTTGATAATGGTACATTGGAAATAGCCCGTGAAAATGGTCCTTGTTTTAAGGTGAATGGTCATCAGGTTAAACCATATTATGTTGATATTGGATCTAATTTGGTTTTGGATGTTTCTTTTGTTAACTAAGGTGTGTAGTCGAGCTATGGACTTTAAAAAGCGCTTGATGGGAGGCAAACCATCTGAGAACGTCAGCAGCAGCAGCAGGGCAGAGATGATCAATGACACACCGACTACCTTTTTTACAAACTTAGTCTCACTTGACTAAATTTGGCGGGAAGTGTCGGTAGTTGGTGCTCTGGTTCATTCTTTTCTCTATCCCTTTATCTCTCTATCCTTATTATGCTTTCTAGTTTAGTTTAGTTTAGTTGAATTTCAAGAATTTGGAACTTCGATTGGGTTGTATTATGATTTACATCTACTTTGGATTTGGATTTGAATGATGATTTTGATGATTGATTTTGATAATTGAATGGATGGAACATTTTGGCAAGCTTACATGTGTTTAATTTTTCTATTTGGTTTTTGTATGTGGGTGTGTAATGGTTTGGAATGAATGGTGGAACTAGTGGATATTGCTTTATTTTTGTTGATGAATGGTTTGTGGAAGATGGTGGAAATGAGAATTTAATCGGCTAGTTTATGCTCAATTGTTTGGTGGTGTGTATGTTGCTTTCTAGTAGGTGCAAATAGGGAATGGAGAGCGGAGATCGTGCCTACTGATGGGTAACGTTTTCTATCGTTCTTCCTACCATTTAGTTTTAATTACGTTGTGTTTTGGTATGTAGATTGTTGTTAGGATGTTGTGTGCTTGTGTGTGTGTGTGATGAACTCGAACTACACTTGAGATTTAATCATGATTTACTTAGTGGAGTTTGATGTTTACCTCAATCAATGATAGGGCAGAATCTAGTTTTCGAAGCATGATTTAAGTTTAACTTTTGAATTGCCGAGCTTTGTATGTGGTTAATGCATAGGACTTGACAAAAAGCTGTGAGGTTTGAACAATGATATTGTCATATCTATTTTGTTTGTGAGTGGCAAGATTGAGAGTACGAGATCTAGAACTTGCATCTGTTCTCTATCTATTGGCATGAGTGTGTAACTAGAAAATGATCTTAGGCCATCGATTCTTAGTCCTACCTTTCACAGCGGGAGTATAAGGTGGTTGTTATCATGATTTTGCCTTTCATATCTTTGACCCCCGTGATTGAGCTTTATTGGTGAATTTTCCTTGATATAATTAGGACCATATTTGGGGGGAAAGAGTGTATGAGGGTGAATACGGTGATGAGAGTTGTGTTGGGAATTGATTGGATTTGAATTGATGGGAAATGCTGAGGCATGAAAGATATGAAATAAAGGATTGTTGTTGATGCTAGAAAAATGAGCACCTACAAAATTTTGGTGCAAGTGTTTGGAAAGAGAGGCACCAACAAAAGGAGTGAATGATGGTGCATTTGAAAAATGATGAAAAAGAAAAAAAAAGAAAAAAAAAGAAAGAAAAGAAAAAAAAAATTGTGTTATGAAATGAATAAGCCTCGAGGGTTGTCAAGAGTTGTAGTAGTTTGAAACGAACAAGTTTGGGGGTTTTGGGAAATTGAGAAGTTTAGTCACTTTGGCCCAAAACCACCCACCTTCTAGTTAGCCACGTTACAACCCGTGAAAAGACCTATTTGATTCTAAAAACTAACTCGTTGTAGTATAGTGGTGAGAATGGATGCAAGCCTATGGAAATCAAGCTCGATATCTTGTGATTGTGTGAATCTCATCATCCCTAAACACGTGAGGGAGTGCTTTCGTTTCTTGTATCCATTTTTGATGAGTGGTTCATGTCCTTAGCATTAACCTTGTTAAAAAGTTAGGTGATAATATCGTTTTACTTGAACATGCTAAGATAACTTTGATGAGCTATGAGGTATTGCATGAGGTAGATTAATAACTTTGCTTTGTTTTGATTGAGGATAATCAAAGGTTAAAGTTTGGGGGATTATGATACGTGCGTAAAATGACCCATATTTCGATGTGTGCGCATGCTTGTTTGTGGCTATTTTACTCCCGTATCATGTATTTTTGACGTATTTTGGTTGTGTTTTCGTGTTTTGTGTGTTTGAATTGTGTAGGATAGGTTTTGGGCATAAACGAGCACTTTTGGTGGAGTTTAGGAGGAAAATCGCGCGTGTTTGGAGTTTTGAGGCATCGACCGGCTGAGCAGGGCAGACAGAGGGCTCGACCGGCCGAGCCAGGCCCCGGGCAGAGGGCTCGACCGGCCGAGCTAGGATGGACCGGCCGAGCCAGGCCACAGAGAGGTGGCTTGGTCGAGCCACTTCGACCGGGCGAGCCTGTGCGGGTTTCTCCAAATTTTTGGAGGTTTCCAGCTTCGACCGGGCGAGCCATACTTCGACCGGGCGATCCGAGGCCCTGTTTGTTTGTCTATAAAAGGGGAGAAGTCAGTTATTTGAGGAGCTTTTTGTCATTTTTCATAAATCTAGTTAGAATTTCTCCTAGATTCCAATTTCTATCACGATTCATCCAAATTCTAGAGTATCTAAGAGCTTAATTCACCAATCCTTGGAAGAGAAGTGAAGATTCAAGGTGGTAGATCAAGGCATACAAATCCAATTGGGAAAGATTCCAATCTCTACTTTTCAAATTGTAATGGATATAATTGATTTCAACTTTGTATTTGTACAATTGAAAGGTATGATGTTCTAATTCATTTTGGATGTTGATTTGACTAAGGATGCATGATCATTTGGTTTGAGAATTGCTTGTTTACTTTCCTTTGAGAGCTTGAATTGCACTAGAACTTGTTCCTTACCTCCTAAGTGTAGGTAATAGCCAGCGTAGGAGGTAGTTAACGTGAACGCTGCAGCCAATACGCGGGCGGAATCGTCGTGAATAGTGTAGATTCATACGATTTTAGTTCCAATCCATGTGCGGTGCTAGGTCGTAGGGAAATAATTGACAAACTATTTGGAGTGGTCTAGGGCTAAATAACGTGATGGTTTGCAAGTCTTAGATCATCAACCGTTAGCTCGCCGTGACAAGGGGTTAACGAGTGTAGGGTCGATTGCTCAATCTCCTAGGACTTAAAATGTGTTTACATCAATGAATAACCTAATTTGATTGCATCTACACTCATCTCAACATCCTATCTTCCTAATTTGAGAATTTGATTGTCTTGGTTTACCGATTTGGGAAAGGATTGATCAATTGATGATTGTTTGTTTAATTCAATGTTTGTCATATATTGTTAGCATAGGTTTAAATTGAATGCTTAGATTGTTAGAAACTACTGAACGATTGTATCATGCCCAGCTATAGGACTTTGCTATAGTATCTCGGTATTTTAGTGGGCAAAGTAGGGAAGGACCTGGATTTGACAAATATTATTCTTGTGTAGTTAGAGGTTTAATTTGATTGAACTTTTAGCAGCATCAACCACGCAAAAAACCCTAGGGTTTTTCAGCATTCCGGCCGCACCCCCAGCCCCGTCGCCGCCCAGCCTGCGTCGCCGGCCACCCGAGCCACCGCAGCCACCACCTGCTCCGCTCGCTGACATCGACCGAGGGGGGAGATGCGCGCAGGGTCGCGCAGGCCTGCTGCGCGCACCCTGGCCGTGCATCGCTGTCCCGGCTGTCTGCCCCGGCCTCCCTCGCACCGTCGACCTCGCCCGGAGCCGCCGCACCAGCCCTGGCCGGCATCGGGCCGCGCAGCACTCGCCTGCGTGTCGGCGCACGCGGCTGCGCCGCTCCCGTGGCCCGCTCCACGCCCTGCTACCGTGCCCCGCCGTGCATGGCCTCGCTGCCATGCCGCCGCTGTCATGCGTCGTGCGGCACTTTCTTCTTTGTGTTCTTCGCGTTCTTCGTGTTATTCGTGTTCTTCATTTTCAATTTTTACAGATTTAATTTTTTAAATAAAAGATTACATAGAATAATCCTAATTACAATCTAAAAAATCTAAATCTAACCACTAATTTATCTCGTGGGTGAAAACGAATCCATATAAAAGGGCGGATTAACCCGAGAACCATGAGGACGAAAAACATAAAATTCAATCCAAAACCATCCATTGCATGCAATCAATAATAATAATCATGCATAATCATAGGCAATATTATTTTTCCGATAGAGCAAATTAATTAAACGTGGCTCTGATACCAATTGAAGGGATTCGTGAACTGAATCACGAAGTTCGTTTGCCAAGGATCGTTAATTGGAATATCAAAAATAAATTGCTATGCCTATGAACAATCGTAGCATGCTCCTATATTATTATGCATCAGAAGGTTTATGCGTAATACCTGGATTGATGAATTCCGAAGAACGCGTGCGCGGAGATTCTTCTTGATCTTTCCCACGCACAAAGATTTAATTTCCTAACAGATTGAGGAAATAAATCTATGAAAATAATAATAATATTTTTGAAAAAACAAGGAGAGAGAGAAGAAGAAAAATCCTCCTGATTTGATCTTCTGATCTGTATCCCAACTCGATCTGAAAATCTGGTGAAGATTCTCTATTAGATCCCTTGCCCGGTTGAGAAGTAGAATTTCTTCCTTGTTCTCAGATCTTAGTCGATCACCACAGCTCCTAAAACTGATTTGCTGTGTGCAACTTATGATCTTGTGGTGTGTTGAGATCTGAGGAACTGAGGCCTATTTATAGGAAAATACTGGACTCCTATTGGGCTTGAGTTTCATGGGCCAGACCAGGGACCAAAATGCTAATAGCAAATAAGGCCTATCAATTAATTAATTCCCATATTCGGCCCAGAATATAATTAATTAATTAATATTGATTCATTCCACCATAGAATCAATATTGTCCTACCTATTTGCTACCATGTTTTGAGGTACGGGTTGCATGGGCTCGATATATCCCCACATTTAAGGTTACAGATATTCGTTAATTAATTTAAGCTCTGACAAGCTATTTATTTAATTTACATCTTATATTTCTACACACTGTATGATCTCCCTATCGACGAGATAAGAGGATAATTGCGTTTGCGACACACGTTTGTTAATTCAGATAGGAGATGAACATACAACATTTATGATTCCCAGTATATTAACCAATCGACCTTGTACATAATATACCAATCATAATGCTTTCAGTATATAAATCCATCAAGACCAACCGCTCTGATACCACTTGTTGGTCCCCGATAAAAGTGTTTATAGTTGCAGCGGAATTTTAATTAGGTCTTGCACTTATCTTGCTAAGTGACGGATTATCAAGTGTTTAGGAAATATGTTTAAACTCAAATATTACTTAGATTCAGTTCAGGTTATACGACAACACTTGATGTGTTGTGTTTCAAAATAAGCAGTAAGTAATGAAGTAAAAACAGTAAATGAACACCAAGATAATAGTTGTTCGAACAATTGTGTTATGTCCACTCTATAGTCAACTTGACTCGAAATTCACTAATATTGATTACAAGGTCAGGATCGATCTGCAGCTGTGGTTAGCACCTCCGTCTGAACACTGCGCACCTTCAAGCACCTCCGTTGTCAATCTTCTGAGCATGTTCTTAGAGCGAGGACACACCTTCCTTCACTTTGGTCACCGGAATAGGAGTTTTTTAGTTCTTCCAAGAACTTTCCTTCACTTGCGGCAATAGCAATCAATAATCAACCTGTAGATCATGGTTATTTTTAGATTTTTCCCGGATAGAAAGAATCCCAAAGATAACCTAAGAAGCGAGCTTCAAAGGTCTCGAGGTGAACTTGGGAGCTTTTACAAAGCCTTGATCAATGTATGATAGAATTCTTAATTCGACTATTAGTATCTAGAGTCTCGCGTGAGCTTTTGAATATTAACAAATTGTCGAACTTTTTGTGCTTTCACAAAACCTCCTATTTATAATAAAAGATTCAGACATCTGTTTGAATCTTGTCCGTTAGACACTTAATGTCTGCTCACCAATCTTCATTCTTCATTTTTCTGAGAAGTGCAGAGACTCTTCAGATCTTCTTTGTGTATGAATGGTTCTTTTCTTTCATTAGTTGACTTGTCAGAACGCAACTTTTAGTTGAATCTGGAGCTCTCCTTTTTATCTCTGATTGTTAGTATCTTTAAAATCGAAGATTCTTTAATTCTTGGAATCAAATATCCCTTCTCTTTTATGGCTTTTTATTCGAATTGTCGACTGCTATCAGTCGTTTGCTGATTAGTTGTTCATCTGCTAACATCTTAGCCATTCTGCTAAGATCCAGCAATCTGCTTGCTTCAATCCTTTAGCGATCTTTGATTTTTTTGCTGATTACTTCCAATAATCTTTGTAGGTTTGCTTGCCTTTTGATACTCCATTGATGGCTAGCTGCCTTAACAATCTTTATATTTGCTGATTCTTTCAGCAACTCTTCCTTCATAGCTTGAGCCTTATAGCATTTTTCTTCGAACTATGCTGACTCCTTCTGCAAACATCACCGAGATTTCCTTGCTATCTTACGATTCAAATATGCTTATTCTATACAGGACTTTTACAATTTCGACATGAATCTAAGTTGCTAAAAACTAGATATGCTTGCTTTCATGCACCAAAACTTAACAATAGTTACAAATAAAGGTAAAGGGAACGATATTCTTGACACTACAGAAATTAAGAAGAAGAAATATAGGGACTAAGTCCCCAACGGCAGATCCAATGAATAATGTTTTATTTCAAGTTGACGTACATGTTTTATTTCCATTAATTCTCACCCAAAAACTTGTAAAATCGCACTTTATATCCAAAATTGCTCTGTATGTCGCCTGTCACCCTGCATGTCGATTGACACAGAGGGTTCTTGTTGCCAGAGTTCGCCCATTTCGACCATTCTGCAAAGTGTCACGATTGAGGTCATAACATTTACTTCCAAACTCCGATTGACCCAATTCCAGTTGCATTAGAAAGATAATTGAATAATATTTCTATTGATATGCTCCATTAGTTCTAATTTCATGATTAGAATAAGTTATGACTGTTTCTTTGAACATCTACTGCTTTCGGTACGGGTTTCCAATAAATTTGGCCTCCAACATGCAAAATCTTACCATGACAATCATAAAACACTCTAGATAGACTCATGCAACAAAAATAAAAGAAATAAACTAAACATAATGAACAATACTAATAAATTAAACCAAATGTGAGTGAAAATATAAACTCATCAGTAACCTATATCCCTTGTATGAAGGGTGTCCATATCAAAGGAACACAACTTCATCCGCCTTCGGACTAAAGGTATTCAACTTTGACTTTCTGTTATTATGGATGTAACATGGAGAACCGAAAGCACAAAAATGAGCTATTGAAGGCTTACAGCCATTGTAGACCTTGTAGGGAGTTTTGTGATGACAACTGTAGCAGGCACTTATATTCAGAGTATAGCCTGCCGTGATCAAAGCTTCTCTCCTGTATCGTTCACTCAAACTTACTTCGTCAAGCGTGGTCCTTACTGCTTCTTTGAGTGTGCGATTTTGTCTCCTAGCAAGAACATTTTTTTAGGAGTCCTTGGTGCTGACTTCTCGTGTGCAATGCCAACATCGGAGCAAAAATCCATCAATGGTCCATTTTACAACTCAATTTCAATATCGGATCTTATCCTCTTGACGGTCACTCCCTTGTTATTTTGCACCTGCAAAATGAGTTCTGGCAGTTGAAGCTTGACCTCGTCCTTGGTCTTCATGAGTTTCACAACATGTACCTCGAAAGTCATCGACTACTACCAGTGTGAATCTTTTTTCCTCCTACACTGGGTGGTTTGACTGGTCCAAACAGGTCCATGTGCAGCAGCTCCAAGATCTTGTTTGTGCTTGCTATGATGGGGCAGTTTTTGAATGATGCTTTGGTTTGTTTCCTCATCTAACGTGATCTGCAGACAACTTCTTTCTTAAGCCTAGTAAGTGGAAGTCCTTTCACTAGCATTCCAGGTGTCTGATCGATTGGAAGTTGAGAAGGTTCAACCTCTTGTGCCACAACCAATTGGTTCCTTCTTGGGATGAGCTTGTGGAAACATGTCAAGTGTTAGCTTGTCCGCCCTCCCAATCCACAATGTATAAGTTTCCTTTTCTGATTCCTTTGAGTACGATATCATTGGAATCTTTGTCTTTTATCAAGCATTCAGCTTCAGCAAAGGTTACCTTGTACCCGCTGAGGATAAGCAAACTTATACTTTGGAAGTTATAGTTGGGATTGGTGACTAGGGACATGTTCTTGATGGTGATAACATTTTATTTCGCACATCTCTTGCCTATGAATCTACCCTTTAAATGGTCTCCCAACACTACAAAGGGTCCTCTCACCATTTCCTATTGCGAGAGTAAGTCCTTCTCTCCGATCATGTGAGCTGAGCACCCACTATCCAGAATCCATGCTCTATTTTTCTGCTTCAGCTGACTTAGGTGAACCTGGACCTACAACATAAAGATTGTTATACACAAGGCACCCGAGCTTCTGTGGGTCCTGCAGGTTTGGTTTTTGTAATCCATCCCTTAGGAATCCAAACTTGCTTCACCTTAAGCTTCGGTGAATGCTTCTCCACCTTACACTTCCTTCTATAATATTGAATGTTGTTTGGATGCATGTGAGAAGGAATGGTGGGTGAGTGTGAACTCTTATGAGAAATTGAGTTTCTCGAAATTCAGTTTCTTGTAACTGGGTTCCATGAAATTGAGTTTCTAGAAACTATGTTTTTGTTAAAATCTCGGAAACCAAGTCCGGGGTGTTTAGTATTCTAGCCCTTGAATAAGGAAAATTATCGGGCTCAGACCTCCAGTAGGTGTCCCTCCTACTCGAATTAGTCCTCTTTTCATAAGAGTTATAATTGTAGGACCTTGGATTTCTAGATTCCGGACATAAAACTGTGTTCTTTCGAAATTAAGTTATAGTTGCTGATGTGGGTTTCCTTGCAATTGGAACATATTACTTCACCCACTTATTAGGAATAGTTGGCTTCATTTAAGGTTTATTCGGTTTTGAAACTGAATAACTTTTAAGCTTTAGATCTGAGTTCAGTTTGGAAGCTGACTTTTGTCCCTTGCCCTGATTGACCACAACAGAGTTTTGTCAGAACTGACCACTCCTTTACCTAGAAACTTAACTTCTAAACTAGAATTTCTTTTAAAATGGTGATCATAGATCTTTCCAATTTCAAAAGTTGATGCATGATTGCTCAAAACATTTTCTAAAAAACCTAGCCTTGATTTGTCAGGAGATCAAATTAGGAAGAAAATTGAATTTCAATTTCTAACAATATTCGACTCATTTGCTTCTCTACTTGTATTTTTTTATTGTGCTTGGACCAACTAATTCAACAATTTTTTCCTTTAATAATGATAATTAACTTTGCATATATTTAAATTTAAATAATTGAATTAATCAATAACAATACACTTAGACTTTCAATAACTTTTTCTTTCGTGAAACTTGCAAGTGTATTCTCAAAACTCACATAGCATTTTATAATGATAATTTACATTGCATTTATTTAAATTTAAATAATTAAATTAATCAATTACAATGATGTTAGAGTTCCACTAATTTCTTTATTTAATGATATCAGCAAGTGTATTCTCAATACTCACATGGCATTTTATAATTGTAATTGACTTTGCATGTGTTGACTTCGGATATTCGGATGGTTATATAGCATACAAATTATGAATGTGAGATAGAAAGTAAACGACAAAAACTTTACTTGGAATTATAATCAATAACAATAGCATAGACATTTAATAATTTTTTATCTCGTGAAACTTGCTAGTGTATTCTCAAAAGCCACATTATGATAGATCCTCCACTGATGTACATGAAACTTATGAGGCATGATCAGTCAATTATCGATGGTCGATGCACATGCGCACGATCCGTCTTTCTTCTTCACGAACAGTACTGACGCTCCTTTGGGTGGGATGGTGGGTCTTATGAAACCGAGATCTAGGAGTCTTTGTGGTTTGAACTTTTAGTCCTCGTGGTTGAACTTTTAGTTCTCGCAGTTCTATCGTTGCTAGCCTATAAGGTATTGTCGATACGGTTGTGGCTTCCTAGTTTGGATTCTATCGTAGATTCTAATTATCGGTCGAGTGGCATTCTGTGTAGCTCTTCTAGAAATATGTCTTCAAATCCTCGCACTACTGATACGTTCCGAACATCTTCATCTTTTCGTTCGTCGCTTTCTAACCAAACTAGATAGGCGTAGCTCCTTTCATCTTCCATCTCCCGCTTTGCACACAATGCTGATACTATAGGTATGCATCTTCCTCTACCTAGTTCGCTGGATTTGATGACTCTTTCGCTGGGATTCCTAAAAAAAATTTCCCGCTCCATGCATTCAATTATTGATTGGTGTCCGGTTAGCTAGTCTATTCCGAGTATGATGCCGACATCTGTTAATTCCTTGACATTCGGACCATCGATTACGATCGTATCCGTTCCTAGCTCTA
Source organism: Plectranthus barbatus (assembly GCA_026898455.1). Lineage (NCBI taxonomy): Eukaryota > Viridiplantae > Streptophyta > Magnoliopsida > Lamiales > Lamiaceae > Plectranthus > Plectranthus barbatus. Next base: position 235,275 of record JAPKLW010000408.1, on the reverse strand, counting down.
CTTCCAATCAAGTATAACTATGCGTTATAGGGGTGGATTCTTCTATGGGGTTACAATGTCTAATGTAGTCTCCATCTTCACTATTCAGGTTTAGCAATTTCTACGTATGTCTTGGATATGAATGTGCGTGAAGCTTTGGTATCAAGAATATGATGACAGACATGTTTATGATCTGGTAAATACCTGGGAGGTTCTCAGAACTTTCCTCCTCGGTTTCTAGTGTCAAACTGAATGCTCTACCCTGTTGGTTTGCTTGGGTTGCTGGGTTCCCGACTTGATCCTGCCTCGGTGTGTCCCTCCTTGGTAGAGGCGGCCTATTTTGTCCATTCCCAGCTTGTGTTCTTTGCTGATTCTGAGGGTTGCGGAAATAATTAGCTCGGTTGTCCTGTCCACGGTGTCGACACTGATTAGCAAAGTGTCCAACTTTCCCATAACAGTAACAAGTAATGGTTCTTGCTGGGCATTCTCTTCCTAGGTGGTTCCTTCTACATCGTCCACAAATTCTAGTCACAGGGTGAACGATTCTTGGGGGATGAGGGGCTCTTTGGAATTGTCGATCCTTTGCTTGATGGCCTTGATTACCCTACCACATCTTCTTATGAGGCTGATTGTCTGGCCTAAATTCACGACGTCATTTCTGCACGAACCTGGGATTGTGGCTTTGCTGAGGTTGTTGATTTGACGAGGCTTGTGTATTCCAATGCTTAGGTAGTGTAGCTTCGATTGCCGAAGCTCGTCTCAGAGCAGCCTTATAAGTCAGCCCTTCCAAAGAATCTAGGGCTGTCCGAATTTCCTGTCTCAGACCAGATCGGAACCTTTTTTATTTCTTAACATCAGTATCAATTTGTTCTGGTGCATAGCGCGACAGAGCGCAAAACTTACGATCATATTCTTGTACTGTGTCTCTTCCCTGTTTCAGATTCATGAATTCCTCCTCTTTTCCTAGTCGGTAAGTTTTTGGAATATACCTCTCATATAGTTCGGCCTTAAATTCTTCCCATGTGAGGGCGACAACTTGTTCTTATGTCAGTGTGCTTAGGTGGCTTTCCCACCAATAATCTGCTTCTCCGTGCAGTTGATAGGGCATGCAGATCATTTTCTCTGCTTCGGTGCATTCGAAGAATTGGAAGATTTGCTCCATTCCCCCTTACCCAGATAGCAGCTTTTTCCGGGCTTTCAGAACCATCATAGACTTGTGGTTTTTGTTGTGCGAATATTTCTCCGATTTTCCTCGTAGGTGGTGGTGGTGGTACTTCTCTTTCTCCACCTATCTCATTTAGTGGTCTTACACGCGGTGGCATCCTAGAAAATTTAAAACATAAATATATATACCTCAATATCAATCGCAATTATTCAATTGGTCTTATTCCGACTTTACGATGAGTCATCGTAAAATATTTCCGCCAATACATCAAACATTTGTTTCAGGTGGTGCGCACAATCGTGCCATAAACCAATCGTTTATCATATCACATTTGCCATTGAATCACAATATAACTCATCATTTAATTCCATATTTTCATAATATTGTATAACAATCATGTGCTTCGCACTCCCTTTCGGGAACGATATTTTCCATTTCCACCCAACGAGACCCCAATTAGTCTAGTCGAAATTCTATCGAATCCTTGGTCTAAATTTTGTATCGCATAATACTATGCACATATATATTATTCATTCATTCAATGATTAGCGATTTATACTTCGCTTATATTAAATTCCTTCTACTTCATGAAGGATCTCGTTAACTGCACATTGGGGATGATATAATGGCATGTATTTTGAGAAATCACGTGTCGATGAAATTTTGGAGTATGCCCTGTTTTGGACACGGATTAAAATGAGTACGGCTGTTTCTGTGATTGTTGTATTGGGTGGAGTTTCGAACTGTATATAGTAGAACGGGTTAGTAATCTGTGGGATTTGGAATCATATGAATCGGAGTTGTGAAACTCGAGTTTGAAGCATCTGAATAATGTGTCGCAGATTTTGGCAGTTTAATTCGCACGACCTTAAAAACCTATTTTTGGACCTTGGAAAAATCTGATTTTTATAATATGAATTTTAGACATGTTAATTAGTAATCCGCATAAAAATTATGTCATTTCACTAAGTAGATTAGTTATTAAAAATTCGTGAAGATGGTTGTTGAAATCTGGAAATTCTGAAAGTTGGTCTGCTAGTGAAACGGTTCCTGACCACGACATTTAGCCTTGTTTTCGACTCTCTGTCGCCGGCCATGGTGGTTGACTGCGGCCTGACCACGGCATTTAGCCGCGCTCGCCCGCGGCACGTCCGCGGCTTGACCATTTCCCTACTTAGACCAAATTTCTACTCCAAATTCAAACTATGCAATTCCATTAACTTCAAACACTAATTCATCACAATTAGATGGTTACAAAAGGATTCCCAAGCATAGCAAAATGCTTGATAGTTTAAGCTTGAAGTTTGGGTAGAGTTTCCAATCTTGAAATTCTAATTTAAATACGTTGACAAGGTTCATCAAATATTAGTGCTTAGTTAGGATTGCCATGCTAATCCTATGTCAAAAGATATCACATGTCCTTCTCTTGATCATGAATGAACCTCTTCTTCCTGATTCACCCATGCCGGGTTGTGTGGCATCGCATCTTGATTGATTTGGTAGTGCACTTCATCTATGAGATTCCACTCTTCTTCATGATGATTCTCATGTGCAACCACGCCCATCTCTGATTCCTCTTCTTCTTTATTTCTTCCTTCTTCTATGAGTGGAGTTGATTTCGGGTAAACTAAGGGAAGAGGTCTTCCACGGTTATCCAATCGTTGCAATATTGGTTTACTATGGTTCCTACGGTTGGCAACCTAGCGTAGTTCGCGTTGAAGTAGTTATCTAACACGATCCTCCTAAGGGTTTCTTCACTAATTTGTTTTCCCCAAACTTTTCTAAACATCCCGCGATTTGAGGCTCTATCAATTTAGTTGACGACATATAATAATAACAAAGGTAATAGTACAATAAGATGGCACTTAGGACGATTGATGTTTCACATCGAGGTATAATGGTTCCCATTACTTATGTATACATACATATAAGGTTATCCTTCGACCCGTCACGAAATTCTTTCGAGATAATACTTTATTATCATATAATAAAAAACCTAATCCTAAAACAATCCTAGGACTAATATCTTCTTATTTACCCTTCTACATCTACATTATGATCATTCAATAACTCATACATAATCAAATTCTCATGCATTTCACTTATTGACTTAAATATCTAACATGCCATAAGTTCACATAACTCATGTAATCTTAACATGCCAAGTACTCATATTTTCCTAAATTGAACATATCATAAATGATAATCACAAATTTACGCCACATTATTCACATGCTTGTTCAAGTAGTCAAATGGTTTAGATATAAAAGCATATTTTCATTCTCCTTTCTCATCAACATTTTCGATACATGCCTTCTTAAATTTCCAAAATTTTCAGCTCATGGTAGCATATCTCAACTCATGCTTCGATATATAATCGTTCAAGTCAAAGTTATAGCATGTATCTATTTGAGTCAAGTAAAAGTGGCTTACCTTGATTTCGATGATGGTGTGGGGCGTTGTGGAAAGTGTCGAACTCTTAATTATTTACATTTGACTTAATACGACTAAAGGACCAACAAAATGTGGACTCAATTTAGAAAGGAATTTATATATCATGTGCACATGTGTTCGAAATTGGCAGAGTTTTTTTTTATTTAAGGAATTCAACATTTCAAGAGAATAAGGCATGATCCTATAGAATTTCAATAGAGTTTTTGAAATGACAATATATGAAGGAAGATGGCACGAATGAAAGGAAATGGCAAGTTTATCATCAATGGAACATTTGAGAATATGGCATAGATGCGCATATTTGATCAACAACACATACTTCACAATCAAATAGATAATCAAGAATGGCAAGGTATAATAGGCATGCTTAGAAATAGAATGAAACATGAAACCAATAAGCATGCTTGAAGAAAGAAGGCTTCCAAGAACTTAAAGGAATAATCAAATGCATAATTTGACTAAGGCATGTTGCCACAAGGAATAGCATGTTTGTGGTAAAGGAGACAAGGAATGTAGAACAAATGAACATGCTTGATTAGAATAAGACCTGCCATAAGTTTCTAAAGAATAACATGCTTCTTTCAAGTTTAGAAGGAATGAACAAAATAATAGAAGCATCATGAAGGACTTTCAAACAACAACATCGGATCTAATCACATGCTCGATGGAAAGAGACTAATCTATAATTCACAAAAATCAAGGAAAATTTAAGCATGCTTGTTGAAAGGGAAACAAATCGGCAACCAAAGAGGCTATTAAGGACATGTTACAATTAAGCATGCTAGAACAAGGGAAATCAAAGAAAATCTCAAAGAAACCAAGGACACAAGATACAAGTAGGCATGCTTGATTCGAAGAAACATATTAGCAATCAAGAGAACGGATGAGAACGAGGTTTAATTATACATGCTTGAAGAAAAGGGAATATTCGGCAATAAAGAGGTAGTAAAGTGCATGCTTGATTCCAAACGAAGCAAATGGGAGTAAGTTCAACTTAGCATGCTTGATAATGGATATAATTCAACAACCAATGAGGGGAATAAGGAAGTGCAACTATGCATGCTCGATTAGGAAAGAACATGCCAACAACTTACTAAAATGATATGCTTCTTTCGAATTAGAGGAAATAGATGAAATAATCAACGCATTATTTAGGATTTCAACGACAAGGTTAGAACAAATAGCATGCTTTCTTGGAAAACAAAGAAACAATCAAATGAATAATTTAGAATTAACACTATTAAGCATGCTTGAACAAAGAAGGCATATTATCATCCTAAGGAACGATTGGGGATAGAGTATAACTAGGCATGCTCAATTAGAAGAAGTCAAGTCAAGGAACGATCACCCAATACAATTAAGCATTCTTGAAAAAGGGAACAAGAACAAACATGTTCATATTCAAGGGAACAAAGAAGATAAGTGAGAGATAACATGATCGATTCAAAGGAAACAAATTAAAATCAAAGAAGCGAATGAGAACAAGTTGTAATCACGCATAGTTAAAGATATGATAATATTTGACAATCAAGAGGGTAACAAAGGCGAAAATTACAACGATGCCTGCTTAGTTCAATCAATTATTCCAAGGGAGAAGCAAAGTCAAAGAAACATGGAATAGCAAGTGAGCATGCAAATAATTTGGAGACCTCGATTACAATGAGGTTCCGGTATCGAGCTCAATAAAACCTAGTGCTCTGATACCATCTTCTGTCGTGCCCCCAAACCGGGCCTAGGCAACAGACCCACGTGCGAACATTGCACGCAAAGGGTTTTAGTGATTTAAAACAATTTTCGACATTTACTTAAAAGTAGCGGAAGCAGATGAATATTTCAAAAAGGGACTTGCTTTTAATTTTAAAAGATAGGAGTTTGAATCTTAATTGAAAATCAAGAAATCCGGTGCAGTGAAAGCAAGTAAACATTTCGAAGGACTTAATTATATTTTTGAAAGTTAAGAGTTAAGTCCAAATGATAATCAAGAAAATAAGCATAGCGAAAGCAAATGACGTATTCACAAGCAAGCGTGGAAAAATGGATAATAACATTTGAATTCAAAGAATGACCACCACACGGGTCTTGCGCAAAGTGTGACTTGGAACAATTAAGGAACACGAATCAACAAATGGGTACTATGTATGAAGACATAGCCCCTTGAGTCTCGATACCAAATGACAACCAATAAATTAGATTAACAAAAATCTCAAGGAACATGCCATGTAAATTGGAATTTAAATCATGCGAAAGACTAGAATAGATCGTGCCATTTAGAGCAATTTAACAAGGAGTAATCACAAAAGGGTATAATTCAAGCTTACGATCATTCGACTCCAAAGAGGGTTCATGAATAAACATAGGTTAGACTCACAAAACATTTTACTCCAAATAGTGAAACTAGACATGTCAAATGACAATGATAATAATGGATGTTTTCAAGGAATAGTCCAAAAGATTACATTTAATATGAGGTTCACAATAAAACCACCTTCTCAGCTTTCCACCACAACGCGCCGCCACCGCCATCACCTTGTGCCTACACGTAGGGAAAACACGCATAGGGGATGAGTACTCCGCGTACCCAGTGGTCACGGTGTCCCGAAAACAAATACATATATATGATGTAGTCACCATAACACACAAGCATAGCACAAGGGTTTGTTGAAAAATAACTCATTCATGCTCAAAACAATTTTAAATACTCACATGGATCCATGAACACTCAATTTGGTGGTGCATTTCACGATCAATGATCATATAATTCACATAAACCGCGTGAGACACGCATGAGGGTTTTAACTCCTCCCTCCTCCTTATTTCTCCCATTTCTCCCGACAATAGGGTGATCGTATCCCTCCTCCTTATCTCTCCCAAATGCTCGTGGCAATTAATAATCATAAGCACCAAAACAATTTAACGGTGACACATTGCTTTTCAAAACAAGAATCATTCATTTTAAATTTTGGAAATCATTTTGGAAAGCAAACCAAAAGAAGATAGGATAAAGTAGTGTCCACCTTAATTATGAGGTGAAGGTTTACTTGGTGCCACTAGTTGAAGCTTCCTTTTGATAATCACCAACACCTAGATTGTTTACATTTAATTAATAGGTGTGTTGATGTAGTTTCATGCATTAGCTATTTCAAACAACAAGCATGCTATTCATTTTAATGAGCTTCATGTGACACTTAATCCTAAGTCTACAATATTGTCATTTAATTTGATTTATCACTAAGTGCATGCTTTCATAATCATTGTCTACTTATCATGCTTGACAATTTAAGTATTTTTAGCTATTACACATAATTCATTAGCCTCTTTTGGCCAATTATGCTCATATATTTATTTATAACCTTTTCCTAGTGATGCAAAAAGTTTAATTTAAAATAATGTTAATGTCCTAGTTCTAAATGTAAATGAGTGATCAATTAAAGATGCAATCCATTTTTTAAGTATTATTAATTTGAGAATATGTGTTTATTAGTCTTAGGAAAATACATGAATGCAAGCAAATGACTCTATGCTATTTAACTTAGTGAAATTTCCTAGTCATGAATCTAAAATGTGACCCTGTTTTTAAAAGGACGTCGTTTAAAATGCACAGATAATTTGAGTATGAAATCTTATATTCAAAAACTAGATTTTAATATGAATATGCTCCATTTTACGGTTTGTAAAAATAATTTCTCATTTGGAAGTTATGGGCTGGGGGAGATTGATTTTCTTGAATGTCTTTGCTATGGGCTAAAACAAGGGTGCAGACTTTAAAAATTAATTTTGACCAAAATACTTGTGATAATTACTGGAAATTTTATATTATGACCCAAAAAAGTGTTAAAAACCAAAATATTAAATTTCGAAATTTTCTAAGGTTCCTATGTGCATTTTCAATATCGGTTTTTGACATGCAACACAGAATTACACATTTTATGGCAGAAAGCATAAATTTAATACCACATCGTATTTTGACATGAAACCAGAGCCAAAATCTTTCTAGAACATTAAAATATAACATATTAAATTTTCAGACGTATTGAGTCCCATTTGACTCCACTGCCTTAAAAAACCTGAGAGCTCATTTTTCAGACTTCATCTCAGTATGCTCATTTCACTTTAACATGTGTAAATTCGTGGCAAATGTACTTAAATCAACTAGTATGCTCAATTTCAGACATCACACATCTCCTATAATGTTCATAAATCATAGATCTCAAGGTATAGCATGCATAATAGGAATATATCAACAACAATCAACAACATATCCAAGAATGGTCATCAAACAAGCTTATCTTCGACCCTAGTTCATCAAATGAGCTAAAAATCGACTAGGGGTTTCTTGATTATACATGAAATCCTATAATCATGTTTATGAGGATCTAGAGAGGGTAAATAAGGGGTTACTTGAAGAGTTTATGTCCAGATTTAAGCTTCGCTTCCTCAAACTTCGAAAATGGCTCTTCCTAGCTCCTATTTGCTCTCTTCTTGCTTCCTACCCCTTGCAAGCCTCTAGATCTACCACATAGCTCAATGGATCTTCATTTTTCAGCCTTGGTCGAATTTGGAAGCTTGAAATATAGGGAATCTACTTGGTTCAACGGGTAGAGGAAGGTGTGGGGGTGAGTTTGGTGAAATATGGTAGTGATTTGAGGTGGTATGAGATGGTTTATGTGTGTAGAAGTGTGGCTGCCATTGTTAAAGTGTTAATGGAGGTTCATCAATGGAGTTGGTGTGTTGAAGAAGATGAAGTGAGGGAGGGGAAGGGGTTGTTGATCAAGAGAGGGGAGGGGGGTGAGGTTGGAGTGTGAAAATGGTGTTGCTTGCAAGCATGAGAGATAATTACTCATTGTGTCTCCCAACTTTCCTCTATGACTAATTTGCCCTTAATCAATTTAGGGACTAGGCTTATATTTTCTTCTTGAAGGCCTACTTTAGTAATTAGGCCACACACACTCACAACACTAGATATTTTAAATACTTGCATAATTCCCCCTAATATATCATAAGGTTGGAATTTACATAATTCCCCTATTCTAATTAATGTGTTCGAAAATTCTAGGGGAGAAACAAGAAATAATTTCCGGAATTTACTTCGGAAATGAGTCTCGAATATATACACAAATCGATATCTTGATGGAAATTAAATATGTAATATTCCTCTTATTATTTCTAGAAGTGGCCGATTAAATAGAGAAAATTAAGAAAATAATTTCCAAAATTCACCTCAAAAATATTCTGGAATAATTATGCTGCATCGAATTAAGTCATGGAATCGGACTTTGAATAATCCTCATGAAATTAATTAAATAGACTAAGGTAAAATGGGTCTCAATATATTTCTTCGATAGGGCCACTCACTTGCATCTCTAGTTGGGCTCCTATGAGAGGATAATTATATAAATAAATTCTTTAGCCCATTATTTTCTCATGATTTAATACTTGGGCTTAAATTAATTTATCTAGCCCAAGCTATAATAATAAGGTGACTAAACATAGTTTTAATAATTAGGCCGACAAATATAAATCACACTTCAGTTCTTCGCTACACATATTAAAATTATTATTTAGCATAGAGAATATGGAACGGAAAATGCGGGGAATTACAGGCTACCTGAGTAGGTCAGTGAGTTGGGCAACCAAAGTGGGGTAGCTTTAGCAGGGTGAACTCACGAGTGGCAAAACCATTGTGGTAAGGGGTTTGAAGGGTAATGCTAGGTATATCCAAGCAGGAAACGAGTGTCGTTAGCCTAGTGTTAGAATGGGTTTGCAGATCTAAATGCAGCTGCGAAAGCAGTAGGGTTGGGGTGGACAATTACAATCAATGGGGAATTGGTCAACTGCGGTTAGCCTTAACTATTCCGGTGAACAAGCTAAGTCATCAGGACTTGGGCAATTGTAGGATTAATAAGTAGTAACCTTGTCATGACCCAGTTTATAAGAAAGGCATAAATCAGAGATTGAGGCACATCGGGTGCAAGACATGCATTTGGGACAATAATCAAGAAACAAAAAGCATATGATTTAACTCGAATATCAACACACTACCCCAAGTATTTCTAAAGGTAATAAAGGTGCCTCCTCGAGAAGGGATCTAGGCTTCTTAAGAAATTAATAATAAGAGTTATCAAGTTTAATAATATCCAAAAGTATAACAAAGACACTGAGTTTTAGCAGCGAAAACTTATCAATGAAGTATGTATATGAAGATATACTTCAAAATCTAATTATTACAAAAGAAAGTCTTCTGCTCCATTCTAACTGCTACCTCGTACTCAGCTCTAAACCTTCTTTTAACCTGTGCATTTTAGAAATAATGCAAGGGGATAAGTACAAATTGTACTTAGTGGACACATGCCCGAAAACATACATATATAATTTTGTCATGCCTTTTCATCGGGTTGCACATGGGGTTTTAAGTTTGAAATCCTCCCATAGCACCAAAACATTTTATGAGAATGAGCATGCTCTTTTACACAGTTAAACTATCTGCAAACAATTACGTCACTGAGAGGTGGCCTCCTACCACAGTCACGATGCTCGTCTGAGTAGGGCGCGACCCCTAACATGTCAGCATCATAGTGCACTAACCCGTGGTATCTCTTACACTACCAGGAAATGATTGTTAAGGCTCACAAAATATAGAGTCAACACCACGTTTAATACATTTGATGTTCTTCTCTAAGTGGGTCGGGGTTTCCCCCACGGAGAGGATATATAGCAAACACAAAACAGTAGGCAATGACGAAACATTATAAAACAAAACACCATTCATTTCATACTTGATTTGTTTTTTTAAAAAACATCATTTTTTATTATAGTTTAACCCACGATATAGGGGTAAGAAAGCCCACTTTAACTGGGTGCAGTAATAGTCGGTTGCTCTAGTTGACAACATTTTCCTTGCTCTGAATCATTTATGGACTTTTCAAGTCTTGAGCCATCGTATCGAAGGATGTGAAAGAATGATTTGTAGATTTGGTTTCACGAACAAAGAAGTCAAACATTAATCAAACAACTCGCAATTCAATATCGAGCGTTATTCAAGAAATAAAGTTCATAGCTCTATTTAATTGAACAAGCATAAGATTTCGTTAAATGACTGAGCATTACTTCAAACATTATGATTGAGAGAAGTTTCATAATCAATTATGAATTTACATGTATTTGCTTGAGAGTATGAGAACTCATCAAGTGGTATCAAGTTATGTCAAAGATACAATCAAAAGTGTAAAGTGTTGAATAAGTAAGTTTAACACTACATTGTCAAACTTACCTCTCATTGACACTTTGGAGTTAATCTTATTAGAGTCTATTTAAACTTTAACAGATTCTGTTTAACTTTGACACTCCTATGTTAAACTTTTGTATCTGTTTCTTACAACTAATTCCTATTTTATAGGAACATGTATATATCTATTTTGTTACGTTTTTGCAGGTCCTAAATACATGGGAACAAATATATTATTGTTTCTAACTATATTATTTTATTATATTTTATTTATTCTTGTTCCTAAATAATAGAGAGAACCTCCACTCTTTTATTAACCTCCACGTGAGTTAGTGGAAGTTGTGTTTTGTGGCATGACCAGGTAAAAGAAGTAGAAGAGGACACGATCTACTGTGAAGTGGTGGATGACGTGTACGACTGCTCCAAGTTCAATAAATAGAAGACAAAGAAGACTATATATTGGGGGTTAGACGATTATACACTCGTGAGTTATCTAGACTATTACGTTCTCTATCATTCATCAAGTGCACGAGGTCTACAATCAAGTTGTGGAATCCATCTCCGGTGAGTGAATCCTACGGTGGAGGAGCAGTTAAGTTGTATCGTGTCTATTTGTGTGTGATAGCTTTCGTAGAAATTGTTCTAAGGAGTGAACGTAGAAAAATTTCTATATAGTTTAGTATTTTGTTCTTCACTTGAATAGTGAAAACTGATTTGCCGTGTGGCTCTCGGGGGTTCGTACTTTAAAAACCCTTGAAAAATTTATTCCACTGTGTCAAACTCTTCTAACGTTTATACTTTGACTTTCGTGTGTCAAACATTTTATTTTCTGTATCTTTGACACCATTGTGCTTAACTCGGGTACTATATTATATCAATAGGCATCACGAGCCTCTACTTGATGGACTAAGTATTTTGTTCCTGAGTGCAGTTTTCACAATGGACATGTCAAGTGTGTCATGTCGTCCTCCAGTTTTGGATTGCAATGGGACAAACTACAATATGTGGAAATCCCATATGAGAATTTACATCAATGTTGTTGATGAGAGAGGTTGGACTGCATTACTGGAAGGATGGACACCTTCGATGGAAGAAATTCCAGATCCTAAAGATGCTACAAAAACATTCACGATTGTAAGAGAAGAAGGAAAATGGACGAATGAGGAACGGATGCTGTCAAACTGCAATGCCAAGGCTCTTAATGCAATTTTTATGTCTGTTAATATTAGTTTTGCATGGTTAATTTCGAGTTTCTTGGAAGCAAGAGAAGTCTGGGTTATCTTACAAGCCAAATGTGAAGGGTCAGCCAGCGTACGAAAGACCAAAATGAGACTTCTCACTGCCAAATTTGAGAATCTCTGTATGGCTGAGGATGAAACAATCACTCAATACTTTGAAAAGATGGTGACCATGGCAAATGATGCTCTCGCGCTTGAAGAACCTATTAACAATGAAAGATTTGTAAGCAAGATGCTGAGATCCCTACCTAAAAGATAAAACTACGAAATTTCAGCTATTGAAGAAGCCAAAGATTTGGAAAAGCTAGAGATTGTTGAACTGGTAAGTATTCTTACCACATTTGAAATGAATTTGAATGAACTAAAACAAGTCTACAGGGGCAAAAGCATCGCACTTCATGCCAAAAAAGAAACTGTCGAAAGTGTGTCAGTACACCAAAGTTTGATCCCGAGTTGTAAGATGATGAATCGCTAAATGAGGAACATCCCAATCTGGTGCTCCTGACGAAAAAGTTCAACAAGTTCATGAGATCCATCAAGAAAGGAAAAGGTGACTCCAGCTCGAGAAGGTTCAAGACTATGACTTCAGCTCCTTCAAGTGCCTCAAGTAACTCAGCCACATCCTCCGGTAAAAGTGATAAATAATCCAAAAATTGAATTAATCCTTTTTCTGAAAGTTCTACTTTCAATAATGTCAAATGTCATGGGTGTTCTGGAATGGGTCATTTTGCTAACAAATGTCCAACTATTCAAAGAAGAAAGAAACAAAACTTTAACACCACCCTCAGTGACGACTCTGACACTGATGAGGATGAGGATGAGAAGTTGTGTTATATGTTAGGATTGAGGAACTTAATGAAGATGACCTGATGGAGGTGGACATCACAGAGGAGTCTGAGAGAAAGGAAGATGCAAGTGATGTCACCATCGTGCCATGTGGTAACACAAACAACTGGTACAATGCATCGAACTCTAACGTGTCAATGTCTGAGTATGTTTCAGTTCAAAGCAATGATGAAGAAGGAAACTTTGTCACTACACCTAATGAGATGGAGAAAGACAGTGGACTCTTTAACATCGTTGATAGAAGATGTGAGGAACAAAGACAGGATATTAAAAGGCTTAAGTAAGAGAATTAGTCCTTTAGGAGACAACTTATGAGATTGGAAGTTCTTCTCACTTAGAGGGACAAAGATGTCAGCCACCTCAAGGACAAGCTGAAGGAGACTGATTCTGTCTTAGACAAAAGCAATCGTGGACGTGACACTCTTGATGAGATCCTTGCCACTAAGACATCAAATGGAAGTGGACTTGGGTATGATGATCAAACAACTTCCAGTTCTAGTCTTTTTGATTCTCAGAACATGATCAAATTGACAAAGGGGGAGTCTAACACCAGAGTGTCAAACAAAAAGGAAAAGTCAAAGAAGTATGTATGTTGAGAGAATATAGTGCCCGAATTTATTACTTTAACACGTGAGTGTTAAAGATTCACCAGAGTATAACACCTTGATGTTAGAGTGCAGTGTTAAAGAGTAATACATAGTGGAATAATTTATTTGGGTTTAATTCCTAATCCCCAGACGGCCTTACGGCAAAACAACTTCACTATGAAAAATGAGTTTACACAGTAAGGCAAATAATAAATAGCTTAGTTCCTTCTCGGTTCACTCCCTTGAAGAAACTTTGCTTTACATAGAAGTTGAGACAACAACTACGGGAAAATTGCACTACCAAACTAACATGAGACTACCCCAAGACTCCTTTACCATAGGATTCACTCTCCGGAGATAGATTCTGTCGTAAGCTAACTTATTCGTGGAAGGTTGAAAACACGTGTAAGGCTCGACCGATTTCGAAGAGAATATGTATAAGAATGTAGTATAATCGCCCAACGTTTCCAGACCTCGATCTGGCCTTTTATTCTTACTTGGAGCACTCGTCGATCATGTCCACTTCCCCACTCCCTTAGATGTGGCTGACGTGGCCCATGATCTTCTTTCCACTTCCATTTGATTCTTTGAATCATCCACAAGACTCACGTGGGTATAGCTTTGTTGTGGATGTGCTACCATATTATTTATGACCTGTAAAACAAGTGAAAAATGAAGCAAAATCGTTCCCTATAAAATAGGGGTGAGTGGTTTTAATTTTGGAGCACTACCTATTATTTAGGAACAAGTAAAAACAATAATATATAATAATATATGGTTAGAGATAATAATAATATACAAGATCCCAGATTTTTAGGATCTAAGAAAAACTGAATTTAGGGTTTAGATTCGCAACCCTAAAAAATAGGGAACGGTTGTAACCGCCAAGATTTGGCAGGGAAGGATAAGTTTAACACAAGGGTGTTAAAGTGTCAATGTTAGACTTTAGAAAAGTCTAACACTGGCACTCTTAATCTCCCCCTTAAACTTATCCTTCCTGCAATCGTTCCCAAAAATGAACATCGCATGGTTCATCCATGATAAACACATTAAAGTATGGATCAACTATAACACATAAGTAAATATGGATCAGCCATGATAAAGACGAACAAAACTTACGTTCATCCATAAAAAACTTCCAACATAATGGGTCAACCTTAACAAACATAGGTAAAAACGAAATATGGATAATCCACTACAAAGTACTCAATTAAGCAAACCATATGAAGCTGTGAAGGGTAAGCTTAAACATCAAAGTGTTGAATTGCGATGTTTATCAACACCGACAATCTCCCCCTTAAGCTTATCCTTTAAGCAAACCATATGAAGCTGTGAAGGGTAAGCTTAAAGATCAAAGTGTCGAATTGTGATGTTTATCGACACCGAAAATCTCCCTTCCATTCCAAACCAAGCATGGAATAGCTAGTAACCATGACAAAACATGGAGTAGCCATGATAAATATCCGAACATACTAAAGATCGAGACAAAACTACAAAACCAAGGATCAACCATTACAAAAACGATCATCACAAGTCTCACCTTGGGTGTCAGAATGTCTCCCCCTGAATGGTAGCTGGATGGAAAGCTTGTTCCAAGTCCTTTGTCAGCTGCAGAACATCTTCCACCTTGTTAGCCGTCACTTTCATCACTCATAGTGTATGGGATGTTCTTGAATCGCTTGTGAGAGAGGGTTAGAGTTTGCTTGAACACCAGATGTGTTGGATCAGAAAACAGATCTTTCATTCGAGTTTAACACATTGATGTTTCGGACATTGTTACTGCACACAAGAAGTTAGCAATAACAATTTAACCTAAGTGGAAGAGAAACCTTTACCAATGCGGTAGGTGAAATCAACTACTTCTTCTGTGTGAACGGTAGCATTCTTTATTGGAGTCAATCTTCTTCCCTTTCTGGTCAGTTTCAGAATCATGCTCAGAACTTTCCACTAGATCATACATATCAACTTTATGATTGGCATGCGATGCAGTTTCATCAAATGAGACAAACTCTAACAAGTTAGTGTCAGAGTCATGGCCATAAATAGTTTTGACACCGCCTTCTCCTAGGTTATCAAGGTTGAGAGAGTTATCGAATTCTCCAGGAAAGTACTCTGCAAGGGAAGGTGTCATCCAGATTAATGCATTCTCAGCGTCAAAAGATCGTCTCTTCTTCAAACTTTCTGATATCTGAGTGTCAGACTGTGAATTGAGTTGCTTAAGATGTGGGTTAACATCAGATTTGGTGAGAGTAGCAGTTGAAGAGATATGTTTTTCTGTTTGATGAGGGTTTGGAGTTTTCTCAGCAGTGGGAACAAGTGGCCAGGTTTCAGTAGGGTGTTTAGATGATGAAGATTGTGTTTTTTTTTTTTTTTGGGCTTGAAGAATTAAAGAGAGTAACACCTTTTAGATTCGCATGAGAGAAGATATCTTCTTGTTTGGAGGCCAATGGTTGATCAAGTGACTCACTGAAAATCTTGAGATCTTTCGGAATCTTCACAGATTGACGAAGGGAAGCATCAAACACTAGAGAGTAGTTGAGAGAGAACCTGGTACACTAACACTAGAGAGAGAAAAAAAAATTCTTTTCGACTTTGGAGTTACTAGGCCATGATATGACAAAATAACAAATCAATAAATAAAGAAAAATTATGCACAACCACTAATCCTACAAGTAAGGAATCATATATCAACATTATCTTAACTTCAATTAACTAACATCTTAACCAACATATCTAAAAGATTTGGGATAAAAACTCAAAGTAGCCAAATGATATATATTGAAACCAATTCCAGCACAAATAACAAACCAAAAGCTCTTGATTTTTTTTTTATTTTTAAATTTTATTTATTATTTTTTTTATCACTAAAATACGAACCAGTCAAAGTTCAACACCGGAGTGTCAAAGCTACGCAAAATGCCCGAACACAGATGATTTCAACATCTTCCACAAAAATTGTGAGCCTAATCACGTTCAATTTCCAGTACTTGTTGAAGCAAATCAGTCTGAGACACTTTTCAGCTTTTTTGTTCCACATGAGCAGTGTTCTATCAACATCCTGTTCATAGTACTTCACTTGCATAAAAAAGATCAGATCAAAACTCCCATGTTTTATAACTAGCTGGCCTCACTCTGGTGCTTTTGGTTTTATAACAGGTAACATAACAGTCGATAGATCTTGCAAACTTTAACACTAAGCTGTCAGACTTTTGACAAAAAAAAAAAACCGAAAATAAATTTTAAAGACGAAGTGAATTCTCAACAAGGAAAATTACACATTCTGAGGGCATTTCTCAGAAAATAGAATATTTCAGAGTCAAGAGATTTCGTAAAATTGTCTGTGTTTTGGTCCTTAATTGGAACAATTATCATGGAGACCAAGTTTTTCTCAACCAAATATTAAATGAAATGGTAATGGATATCAATGATAATAAGAGTTTTGGATTTTTCTCAACCAAATATAATTTGAAATCAACTTCACTCGATAATAAGACTTGGTTGAGAAAAATCCAAAAGTCTAACAAAGACTTAGTTCTGCTTATCTAAGATATTTTTACCAACTTATCTATTGTTTCTTTGTCTATTTTGGTGATGTTTGAATCGTTTTTAGTGTCTTTTTTAGCATACATTGGCTTTTGTGCTTTTTATGGTGTGTTTGATGAATCATGTAGGTTTTTGGATGAAAATCGGAGGATTTTGGAAACTTGTTCGCCACAGCTTCAGAGAAGATCGACGAAAGAACTCGAAGAGATCGACGCAGGAGTGCTGAAGCAGGACCACCGTCGATCGACGCCAACCGGCCGTCGATCGACGCTGCTTTGTCCTTCCCGTCGATCGACAAAGGATTGGCCGTCGATCGACGGAGTATCGCGGGGCAGATCATATCTTTTCTGTTTTCTGAAGATAAACACATATCTAACTCCTAGATATGGTAGAATTCATCCACAACATCTATAAAAAGGCTGAAAAATTCAAAAATCAGAGGAAGAGAGCAGGAGAGCAAGAGAGAAGATAATTAAACTGAGAGAAACATCACAAGGATGAAGAAGAAGAAGAAGAAGAAGATCATTGGGTTGGAGATTGAATCTCTTGGGAAGATTCAGCTTTCCTTTTCATCTTTTCTTTTCTTGTTCATTGTCTATGATAATTAAGATTAGAATTATGTGTAACTAATTGTCTTTTCAGATTCTAGGTTTTCAAACTATCAATGTCTGCATGTTTTGATTAATTGAAGTTATTTTTCCTTTCCCTCACAGTTTGTGAAATCTGGTTTTATTCTTAATCTTGAGTATGTTGGCCACAAACTTAGGATTACTATTTGGAAACTAGAGACGTAATTGTAATAGTTTTCAATCGAAATAGATTTTCCCAATATAATTTGATTTCTTGTCGTAACTGAAGGAAATATATTGTAGGAATAAATCCGTAGAACTTTAGGAGTTAGTTAATTAATCTTGAGACCGACAGGAGATAGATAATTAATTAATCTACTTTATGAATTGTCGAACAAATAAGTTCATAATAGCTTTCTGATGTTCCACTGTGTAGAGGAATTAAAATTGGAAAATAATCAATTTGTTTATGCATGTCATACTGGATAGGGTGAAAAGCCTAGAATCTGTACTTCTTATCCATTAAGTTTTCCAAAGTAAATTTATTTTCAAAATTGTTTTCTTGAGATAATTAAATTTCAAAACTCTTTATTTTTAATTTTACCTATCCAGTACTTTAAGAACTCTTAAGTTAGTACTTAGGATTTTTCGTTGTTCCTTTCCTCGTGGGATCGATAATTTAATTTGCCGCTATATTATTAGCTTTGCTAAGTCGCGGGTTAAAAATATATGCGATCAAATTTTGGCGCCGTTGCCGGGGAAAGGACATAATTGTCCTACTATTAACTTTGTGATTAGAGTACTGATTTAGGCTGTAACATCTTGTAAATAATCGTTTTTTTCAGTACGAAGGGCCATCGATCGACGCCTACATCAACGTCGATCGACGCCTTCATTGTTTTATAGTTTTCAATTTTATTTTGCTCGTTTTGGTTAATCCGCAGTGCCATCTCACAAACTACTTTACTGTACAGGTAGTGCATGAGTACAAGAGCCCGAGCGAAGGATCCGCTTTATTACTATCCGGACATCGAAGCCATGTGCAGAAAAATCCGAAAGAATAAGCACGCCCAAGAAGGCTCAAGTAATCAGGCAATGGCAGACGAAGTACCGCAACCTAATGACATACCACAACAGCCGATTGTACAGCCACAGCCACCACCAGCACTAACCTTGGAAGAGCAGACTGCTCTGGTCCAAGAAATTCAAGCCATGATGGAACAGATGCAACAATTGATCCTAGACCGAGACAGGGGGAGAAACAACAGAAACCCTCGGTTCGGTCATGGAAATCCACTATTTGAGGATCAACCTGAGGATGAAGATGACGAGGATCAGGATCCTCCTGATGACTCAGATGATGATGGGGAAGACAAAGAAGCCATGCATAAGAGGTATCGACCTCAGTTCAAAGAAACCGACTTCAGAATCGAAATAAATGCAAATAATTTCGTGTTGAAGACTAGACTAGTTCAGATGGTTCAATAGAATCAGTTCGGCGGAAGGGCTACTGAGGATCCATTTGCCCACCTAGACAAATTTCTGATGCTCTGCAATACCGTCAAAATTGGGGGGGGGGGGGGCCCAGTAAAAGTGCCATCTGAATGCGTCTGTTCGCATTCTCACTGCGGGATAAGGCACATTCTTAGTTTACTGCACTGGACAAGGGGAAGATTAGAACGTGGACCGAACTACGGAATGAGTTCCTCGAGAAATTCTTCCCTCCAAACGTCATAAAAAAAAGAAGGAAGGAAATCATTCGGTTTGCTCAAAGACCGGATGAGAGTTTCTATGAAGCATGGGAACGCTACAAAGAATTACTCAGAGCATGTCCCGGACATGGTCTACCCCCAGGTGAACAAGCCGAGGCGTTCTATGAAGGCTTGAATGAAAGGACTGTTGAGTTGGTAGACACCACAGTGGGGGATACCATCATGACAAAGAGCGGAAAGAAGGCCTTGGAGTTCTTCCAAAAGATGGCCAACAACAATCAACGCTGGTCCTCAAGTAGACATAGACCCGTCAAAGCCGTCGAAAAAGTAGTGGAAAAGAAAGCTGCAGAAGAGCCTGATTTGGCTGCTGAAGTCAAGAAGCTTCGAGAGGAGTTCGCTTCCTTGAAGCAAGAAAAGGCAGTAGTTGTAGTGGAGCCTGTACAGACTCCCCCTGAAGGAGAACAAGCTAATGTGAATTTTGTTCAGAGGGGTGGTTACTAGAACAATAACTACCGTGGAGGTTACCAGCAGCAAAACCAGCACTACAACTACAATCACGCTAGGAACCACCCTGGGTTCTCCTACGCGAATCCTCAAGCTGTTGAACAACCACCTCCTGGATTTGCCGTACAAGACGGGGTAGTGGTGGACAAGAAGAAGCCAAATCTCGAGGAGATTTTGGCCAAATTCATGGAAGGATCCACTAGCAAGGTGAGTAAACTGGAGCATGAGATCTCTGATGTGAATACCATGGTAGAACAAGTTCAGAAGCACGTCCAGATAAAACAGACTCAAGTAAGCCAGATCGCTGATGCTCTCGGAGCACAACATAAACCGGGGCAACTTCCAAGCAACACACAGGTTAACCCCAAGAATCAGAATTAGAGAAATCAAGTGAATGCTATTACTCTGAGAGGGGGGAAATCCTATGAAGAGCCACAGAAAGCAAGGGCTGAATTGAAGGAGAACGAAGACGTCGAACAGGCCGTCGAGACTGCTGATGATGAGTCACCGTCGATCGACGGCGAGCAATTGTCGATCGATGCCAACAAAAAAGAGCCGTCGATCGACAAGCACACCCAGCGTCGATCGATGCCTACTCCAGCTCTGCCTCCGAAAAAGCCGCCCTTGCCGTATCCGCAGCGGTTCGCCAAAACCAAGATGAACGAAAGGTATGCACGCTTCCTGGAAAACATGAAGAAAGTACATATCAATATTCCTCTGGTTGAAGCACTCCAAGAGATGTCGGGATACATCAAGTTTCTGAAAGACATGGTCTCTCAGAAGCGACCCTTCATGGAACACGACACGGTAAATCTCTTTGAAGAATTCAGCGCCATAATACAGAAAAAGATGTCAGTTAAACGAGAGAATCCATGTTCATTCACAATTTCTTGTGTCATCGGTGGAGAAACCTTCGGAAAAGTTCTCCGTGACACTGGCGCCTCAATCAAATTGATGCCACTGTCAATTTTCAAGAGATTGGAAATCGGGAATATCAAGCCGACAACCATAACCTTACAGATGACCGACCGATCGGTGTCCTGTCCAAGAGGTATAGTGGAAGATGAGCTTGTAAAAGTGAAAGATTTCATAATTCCCCCCGACTTCGTGGTGCTTGACATGGAAGAAGATCGGAACATCCCTTTGATTCTGGGAAGACCGTTCCTGAAAACCGGTGGGGCTCTGATTGATATTCGATACAACAAACTGACATTCAGAGTCAACAATGAGTCAGTGACTTTCTCTATATATAAGGCAATGCAGAAGCACAACGATGGTAGCTACCAGGAGGAATGCCATATGATCGACTGCTTCAGCCCGGTATTCTCCTCTCCATTTACCTCTCTCAAAGGTGAGCCGGATTTTCTGGAGAACTGCCTACAGCACTCACTCATCTCGTCGTCAAATCTGGAGGAAGCAGAAGGAGAGATCGTGAATCTAGTGATGGAATTGGATGTGTTTGAGGAAGTAACTCGAGAGAAGAAGACCAAAAGAGAACCACTGCCGGGCCAATTTTGCCCGAAAAGTCGAGACAGCAAGTCCCTGTTGATCGAAGGTGAAGGATCGTTGATCGAAGGCAACTTCAGACCTCCATCGATGGACAGTGGGTCAGCGTCGATCGACGCCCGAACAGCAGTAACCCAGAAGTTTTCTTCGACAGAAATAGCGAGACGTGGAAAAGGGATTTCAGCTATAGAGTCATCGTCGATCGACGGACAGCCAGCGTCGATTGACACACCCTTCTGCAAGCCGAAGTCTAACTCCGATCCGCCAAATCAGGAACTCAAACCTCTCCCGACACATCTCAGGTACGCATTTCTGGGACCAAATGATACTTACCCTGTTATTGTTTCTGCCTACTTGACACGGGGGGAGTTGGAGAAGTTATTGCGAGTCCTACGGCAAAACAAAAGCGCCATTGGATGGACATTGGGAGACATAAAAGGGATCAGCCCCTCGCTTTGCATGCACAAGATCATTCTCGAGGAGAATGCTGCACCAAAAAGACAAGCACAGCGGCGGTTGAACCCTATCATGCAAGAAGCTGTGAAGAAGGAGGTTCTCAAGCTTCTTGACCATGGGATGATCTACCCAATCTCCGACAGCAAATGGGGGAGCCCTACACAAGTAGTAGCAAAGAAAGGAGGGATGCAGATAGTAAAGAATGACGATGGAGAAGAAGTGGCGAAAGGACCCATCACGGGTTGGCAATTCTGCATAGATTATCGGGCATTGAACCTAGTTGGAAAAACTCTGTGATAGAATAACATAGAATTGTAAAACACAGACATTCTTCCACTCGGGTCAGCAAATGATAGTAAGCTTTGATCGCACCAAAAAGGGGGAAATTGTTGGGAATTATCCCTAAAATCTCCCTTAGGACTTACTTGTAAAAGGTTTTGTTGGATCAAACCTTATCTAGTTGGTCGATCATTTGCTGAAATCTAGAGAGTCTAACGCAACTTGTAAAAGTCCTGTATAAGTTGAACATCGAGTTGTAATAGACTAGTATGCTATGAAGAATCCCTAGCAGAAAAGATAAGATGACTTCAGCGTCAAACTCACAGACTGCTAGAGAAGCTGGCGAACAAGAGCGCTAGCACTTGGTTGAAGATTTGCTAGAATGCTGAGAAATCAGCATTCGGACTTTTCAGCAATCAATGAAGAATCACATATAACACAAGTCAAAGGATCTCAAGGTATATACCTTTAGCAACGTTGAAGCCAAACTGCGACTCTGACAAAAAAGGACGCACAAGGGACGAGACTTTCCCTAAGTAGTATGGGAAGTACATCTCTACTCAGAAAGGCGTTCTATAAGTTTAATCCATTCTTGAAGAAAGAAGCCGTTGTGTCTAACGGGTATGGAGATTCAAAGTTTTGAATCTCCAACTATAAAAGGCAGATTCAAGAACCGGATAGACAACTGCTTTTACAAATCTACAAGTGTTCTAATCACTTTACTCACTCACGAACGCTCAAGCTAAAGATACCCTTGACAAAGTGATCCTTAAAAGTAGTTAGTTGAGAGCCATCTTAAAGTCTATCTGAAGAATCTCAACAACCCGTGGTGTCGTTCATTGAAGTACTGACACTCTATTGAAGATATTTTTGATTGCATTCAAGGATATCTCAATCATTGGGATTCATTTCTTTCAGAAAAGAATCCAACAGTCACTCTTGAAAGATTGTGACTCACACGGGCATTAGCCGCAGACTCTTTAAGTTCAGAGGCAAACTATAAATGCCTCGTTAGCAAAGGACAAGTTTTACGAAGGTGTGCCCTTGACTTGCCCGGAGCTGTGTTCGGAGAAGTTCAGATTCTCGGAGGATAGCTGTCAAGTAGCCAGGCCGAAAGCTCACTGCCTACTTAACTGGAAAGGTGATTCCTTGTACTCTGTATACTTTTCTAGTGAAATTCTTAGCGATTCGGCTAAGGAGTGGACGTAGATCTATTTGATCGAACCACTATAAATCTTGCGTTCATTTACAGCTTTGTTTACTGTTTTATTGATTATCTGTTCAAAGCTTGATTTAAAACCTAGCAACAGAGTTGCTAGAGTATATCTGTAAACAAACTTAAGTAACAACTTGAGCTAAGAAAACATTTTGCCAATAACGATATTAAGTGCAAGTGACTTTGTTATATTCCGCTGCATTTTGTGTTAAGACGACGACTCTGATATTTCGGGACCAACAAGTGGTATCAGAGCAGGAGGTTGAAAAACCGACTGCTTCTGAGTCGCTTTAAGACCAGAACTATCGCTTTCCTTGCACTTTTATATTCTTTTCAGCTCAGGGAATCACTCAAAGAGCATACAAAATGATGAACCACTCACTTGGAGAATATGATAGAGAGAACTTCTCATCTTGGAAGCAGATGGCTCTCATACAACTTCAGAGCATACACCCTGAGATGGCTGACATACTGTTAAGAGGTCCTATTCAGATTATGAAAGTTAACACTTTTATAGGACAAGGACGTGCTGAAGATGCTGCTGGAGGAGAACCAAGACCTCCAAGACCTGAAATGGTTCCTAAACCATTTGACGAATACACCAGTGAAGACAAGAAGAGAGCTCAACTGGAGCACGTGGCAAAGAAACTCATTCTTGACTCTCTTCCAAAATTGATGAAAGACAAGGCGCTTGACATGGAAACTGCTAAAGAAATGTGGGACTACGTGTGCGAGTCTTCTCAGGAAACGGAACAAATGAGACGCAACAAACTACAGGTAGCTGTAGACAAATATGAATCTTTTTCTATGCGTGCAGGAGAAACTATTCAAATCATGGAGGAACGTTTCAACACAATAATTGGAGAACTAAGGATTCTTGGAAAGAAGTATGACAATGGAGAAATGAACAATAAAATCATTTCCAAACTCTATCCAAGAGATGACTGGTTCGCAAAGGTGACGAACTTGAGTGAGAAACACCTCAACAAAATGACTACATCTGAGGTATTTGCTCAACTTAAAGCTCATGAATTTATTATACATCAGTCGAAGAAGAGTGAAATAGCTGTAGCACAAGCCGGTACAAACTATGCTGGGAACGCTGAGGATTTAGCATACTTCGCTAAGAAGGACTACAACAAATTCAAGACTAAGAGATCTTTCTATAAACCAGAAAGACCCACTCCAGCATCACCCTCGAAAGAAGGAACTTCCAGTGCAGGTACACAAGCAGTTGATCTAAAGATCAATGAACTGGAAGAACAAATGAAGAAAATGCAACGGATGCTGAATGAAGCAAAGGCTGAAAAGGAAGTAAAAGAAATTACATCATCAACATCTAACCGCTCTACAGAGCGAAAAATTAGAACTTGCTTTGAGTGTGGCTCTCCAGATCACTTGAAGCATGATTGCCCGAAGGTCAGCAAAGAAGAACGAGATCGCCTGAAGCAACGATTTGAAAGACGCACTGCTAAAGCCGTAACCAAGGCATTGCTAACCAGGACAGAGATTGCTGATGAAGAAGAGTTCTATTGCTCATCAGAAGAAGAAGATAGCGAAGAAGCCTTATTCGTACTAATGGCAAACATCGCTGAAGATCAACTTGCTGATGCGGACAACGATGCTGAGGAATCAAATGAATCAGCTCTAGCTGCTGAGGAAGCAGAGGTACTTTCCACTAACTCATCTAGCAATCAAATTATAGACAAGTCGGAGGAATCACATTTTGATTCCGAACAAGATTATTTAGTGCAGCTATCATTAGAATTTGCAAAAATGTATGAAATCAAAAATGAGATTGTGGGAGAAAATGTTTCATTAAAACTTCACATTACAAGTTTAACCGAGGAAGTCGAAAGACTAAGGTTAGAAACTGAAGAACTCCTCAAATTAAAAGAAGATTTCTCACAGTTGTCAGGAAGATTTCAAACGTTAGAAAAAGAAAATCAAGCACTAAAAAACAAACCAAAAGAAAATCAAGCACTAAAAATCCAGCAAGGCTGCTCTCAATGCCCTTGTAAACAATCAAAGACATCACTCTGATAGGTCTGGACTTGGATGCGAATCATCAAAAAGAATGTCAAAATCCAATGATAATTCCTTTTTGCAGAATCCAATTTCGTTTGTAACTGCTGGGTATAGCTCTAATGAAAAAGGTAAAGGAGTAGTGTCTGCTGAAACTTTGTCTGTTAAATCAATAGCTAAAACAAAGAGTAAACCTCAGCAGAATGTGTCCAGTAAAGCTCAGCAGAGGTCTGTATCAAAAAGGCCCAATGGTTCATCTGCTAGATCTCAGCAGAGGACAGAGTTTGCTAGATCTTTATCCAATGGACCTCAGCAGAGGATCCCATGGACAAATAATGGACGCAACTCTAAACCTCAGCAGAAGAATCAAGTGATGAATAATAGGCAAGCATTTGATAGACTTCAGCAGAGAAATCCTAGAGGATACACTAAATCCTACCCAACCAACTCTAGGAGTACTGAGCGTCCTAATTTCAACGCAAGGATAGTACATCCTAATTTTCATCAGAGTAGGCCTACACAATACAATGCTGTGAGACCCAGTTACCCACAGTATATATGGCATAGAAAAAATGTCTATACAAAGCCTGAGCCCATTACACATTCTATTTCAAGGGCAAGGACGGCTAAATATATTCAGTCACCTAGAAATATAAATCTCATGCCAAAGGTCAAGAAAGTAGTCAATAGTGCAACCAAGACAAGAGTCTTGAAAATCACTAATATGTGGGTTCCGAAAGGAACTATGCTTCACGCTAATCCTGCAGGACCCGACACTAAACGGGTACCTAAATCTACCTGATTTGTTTGCAGGAACAGGACTCCATAGCTACAGAAACATGCATATCAAATGAATGGGTCCTCGACAGCGGTTGTTCTGCTCATATGACCGGGAACGAAGAATTGTTCTCAGACATAAGAAGATTGTTCAATGGTCCAAAAGTCAAGTTTGGAGACAACAGTGAAGGAGAAGTTGTTGGACGTGGCTGCATTGAAAGGAATGGATTAAGAATCATCAACGTAGCACTCGTCTCCAACCTGAAGCATAATCTACTCAGCATAAGTCAACTATGTGAGAATGGGTATATCGTATCCTTTAAAAATACTGGTTGTACTATTGCTGATGCTATTTCAGGAGAAATAAAATTACGAGGCATTCGCAAGGGTGGATTATATATTGTCGATTGGCGAAGCGGCCTACAACATTCTTATTTTCTGGCTCTTAATAAGGTGGAAACATCATGGCTATGGCATAAGAGGTTCAATCATTTAAATTTCAAAACTATTAACCATCTTGCCAAAAATAAGCTTGTTATAGGTCTTCCAAATGAGATCTTTCGCAAAGGAGGAGTATGCAAATCTTGTCAACAGGGAAAACAGACCAAATCATCGTTCAAAACAAATCCTGAAAAGGAAACATCTCAAAGGATTCTGGAATTGCTTCATATGGATCTATTTGGTCCAGTCATGCCACCCACTGTAAGTAAACGTCTATATACACTAGTGGTGGTTGATGACTTCTCCAGGTACACATGGGTACGCCTATTGAAGACGAAGGACGAAGTGAAGCTTATTCTGCCCGAATTAATTCTCAAGGAGCAGAACAGTAAAGAAGTTACTGTAAAGCGTATTCGATCTGACAATGGAACAGAATTCTGTAATGGAGTGCTGATGGATTTCTGTGCTGAAGCTGGGATATCACATGAGAAATCTACAGCAAGGACTCCTCAACAGAATGGTTTAGCAGAAAGGAGGAATCAGACGTTGAAGGAAGCTGTTCGCTCAATGTTAGCAGACTCCAAACTTCCTGCTAAATACTGGGGTGAAGCAGTCATGACTGCCTGCTACACACAGAATAGGAGTGCTGTCACGAGCAGATTCAACAAGACTCCCTATGAAGTGTATCATGGTCGTAAGCCCTCTATAGCTCATCTACGTGCATTCGGTTCTACTTGTTATATTCACAATAACGGTAAATCTAAACTTAATACCTTTTCACCTAAATCTGACGAGGGTGTACTTCTTGGTTATGGACATCCCACTCATAAAGGTTATAGGGTATTAAATAAGACTACTGGCATTGTGGAAATAACATGCAATGTTATTTTTGATGAGTCTACTTTAGTGCGCAGTGAAAATAAAGGAGAAAAGATTAGCAATCATGAGACTAATGATGTCAATGATCATACACTTCTAAATTCCTTCGAAAATATGAGTATTGATCCGACTAAGTCTATGAATGACTGCAATCCAAACGAGACGCACGCAGCAGGGGATCAAACTGCTGACCAGGCCGGTGATGCTAACGATCATGCTGAGGCCAAACCCACTCACATCATTACCGAATCAACTATCATAGAAGTGATTAACGATGAAGACGATGAGGAGATCCCAGATCCCGCAAGAGATGCTAAAGATGATGCTGATGCAGTTACAACCAATGCTACACCGTTGGAGGTCGTAGCAGATCAAACTGGAGCAGAACATTTGGATGTTGAAGTACCCACTGCTGAGATACCAGCCTCGGAGTTTCCTATTCCTGAGATGTCTGCTGCTGAAATATCTACCGAAGATGTTCTTAATCATGTAGAGCCTATCGCATAAGTTTCAAACAATGGCGAAGGAAATGCTGGCATTCCGAATGCTGAGCATCAGACAAATGACGAAAGGAATATTAGAGCAGATGACGATCAAGAAGGAGCACCAGATGCTGAGAATTTAACACAAGTTAGACCTACTTGGTTACGTGCTCATCCTCCAGAAGGAATCCTTGGGAAAGTTAATGATCCATTATTAACAAGGCGAGGAAATGCCAATGCAATGTTAGCATGCTACATTTCAAGTGAAGAACCCAAGAAAGTCGAGGAAGCTCTGCTAGATTCCGATTGGGTGAATGCTATGCAAGAGGAGCTTGCAGAATTCACACGAAACAATGTGTGGGAGCTAGTAGACAGGCCAGAGCATCAAAGTGTGATAGGAACTAAATGGGTATTCAAAAACAAGAAGGATGAGTCTGGCACAGTTGTAAGAAATAAAGCAAGACTCGTAGCCAAAGGATATAGACAATGCGAGGGCATTGACTATGATGAGACATTTGCCCCAATGGCAAGACTGGAAGCAATTCGCTTATTCTTAGCATATGCTGCTTATAACGAGTTTGATGTAATGCAAATGGATGTGAAGAGTGCCTTTCTAAATGGAGAACTCAAGGAGGAAGTCTACGTCGAACAACCTCCAGGATTTGAACATGGAAATCAAGTTTACAGACTCAAGAAGGCACTATATGGTCTGAAGCAAGCACCAAGAGCCTGGTATGGAACCTTATCTAAGTTCCTGCTATCCAATGGATTTCAGAAAGGGAGGATAGATCAAACTCTCTTTCGCATCAAAGATGGAGATAGCATTCTGCTAGTCCAAATATATGTTGACGATATAATTTTTGGGTCAAAGAACCAAGATCTATGCGATAAATTCTCCGATCTCATGACCAGCAACTTTCAAATGAGCATGATGGGAAAAATGTCTTATTTCCTTGGTTTGCAAGTTCAACAGTCCAGAGAAGGCATCTTCATTCACCAGAAGAAGTACACTCGCGATCTTATTGCAAAGTATTGTCCAGAAAAGACTAAGAGTTTACGAATTCCTATAAGCACAACCTGCATTGCTGCTCTGGAGAAAGAAGGCGAAGATATAAATCCTACTATGTATCGAGGAATAATAGGGTCACTGCTATACCTCACTGCTAGCAGACCTGATATTTCCTATGCTGTTGGATTATGCGCAAGATATCAAGCCAATCCTAAGAAGACACACTTTGATACTGCTAAGAGGATTGTTCGCTATCTGAAATGCTCAGAAGGACTAGGAATCTGGTATCCTAGAGCCGACAGCCTTTCTCTCAGTGGATATTCGGACTCAGACTTCGGAGGATGCAAGATTGACAGGAAGAGCACCAGTGGCACATGTCAATTTCTGGGACACAAGCTCATAAGCTGGTTTAGCAAGAAGCAGCACTATGTTGCTACATCGACCACAGAAGCAGAGTATGTAGCGGCTGCTAGTCGTTGTTCACAGATTATCTGGATAAAACAACAGTTGCAGGACTATGGAATTACTCCTGAATGTGTACCAATATACTGTGATAACAACAGTGCCATGTGTATTACAAAGAATCCCGTTCATCATTCCAGAACAAAACACATTGATATTCTCCACCATTTCATCAGAGATCATCAGGAGAAGAAGGTCATTGACGTCAAGTATATATGCACTGAAGATCAAATTGCGGATATCTTTACAAAACCGCTTCCAGAGTCAAGATTTAAGGAGTTATGCATTAAATTGGGGCTTATGGAATTAGACGAGACCTTGGATGAATGAAATCTGGTTTTCATTCTTTCTGGATTTTATGAAGATTTAATATTCGAAGTATAAAAATGCTCATTATTCAGCAGAGCACTTATGGTTATTTTGCAGAAGATGTTAACTGTCTTGATTACTGTTACGGATTTCTCTAGCAAAATCCCATCAATTCTATGAAATGCATACTCAAGTCTTTGTACAGAAGATGCAGATAATGGAAAGGTAACTCCTCATATATAGTAGAATGGTGGAAGAACGATCAACTTACACCCTTCAAGATTAAAGGGGGAAAGAAAGAGTGGATGCAAACAGAGAAGAGAGGAGTGCATATAACAAAAAAAGGGAAACAAAGTTACATCAGCTTAACGACATCAGACATCACATAGTACGAGGATCTCTTGGAAAGAAGTTGGATGGACGAAGGGTTGATGGGCCAACGGCAAGATCAGGAAAGGTTTGCTCGAGCAGCCAGCTAAGCTGCATTCCATTTGGCAACCCTGTGTTGGGCCAGCAGTTGACAACATCCTTCACTTGGTCAAACACAAGCTTCGCCCAATTGGCATGGAGCCATCCATCGTCGACTACCATCATCGCTTGCCAGACACCTTTAGTGAGAGATAGCTCCTCGTCAGCATACATTTCGTTCACCATTCCATTACAGATGTCGTACAGTATACCGTACTCAGGACGTAGGCCTAGTGGAGACACCGTGGTGGAGAACTCGCTCCAATATCCTCTCTTCCAACGCTTCCAACAGGAGTACTCCGGCGCCACATCACCAGAGCGATAGTCGAAGACAGAACTGTTGCCTTGAGGTAAGCTGAAGTCTCGTGCAAAGGAATCAATATTCCACTTCACCAAACGGTTGTTCAGAAAACCTAAGATAGCGTCACCCTCAACTTGCGCTTGGCTAAAGAATTTCTGAAGCACCTCTTCATGGAAATGTTGAGGAGTAATAGTAACATATTTGTCAATCCCAGACGATACCAATTTCTGCATCACCACATTCGGAACCCTAGGATCGCTCGCATAGCACCGACGAAGGTTCGCCTCACAGAAGATTTGATTTCGGTTGATGGTCAAATGGTTCATGGGAGAAACTGGGGTACTTGGATTAGAGTAAGACGAAGCAGGGGATTCGTGGTTTGACACACTTGAAGATAGAGAAGACATTTTCTAAAAAGATTTTTGGAAAGGCTGATTGAGATGAACCAAAGAGAGTCTGAAGCATCTACTTATAGACGAATGACAACCACCGTATTAATGACAAACTGATCCATTGAGAACAGGAATGTGATGATTCACAACATTGGAAACTCAATCGTTACCTCGAAATGAAAAGCGTTGTGACGATAGGTAGTCACAGGTCTAATCGAGTGCATGGCTCGAGAATCACAATAACTCCTTCAGAGATAGTGCTTCGCTACGATCGGACTCACACAATTTCATTTTATCAATTATCAGAAGTCTACAGTATTCAGACTCAATTGTCATCACTTCCAGAAAACCGGGTTTAAAAATTATTATACTTAAACTTGAGTTTCATGGAGTTTGATGTTGAAGTGGATGAATGAGTCCTAGCTCTCATTCTGTCTATAAGAATATTTCTGAAAGATGGATGTTCATTATCATACTTTGGACTACAAACACTGAAAGTACAAGAAAAGAGCTACCACATCATCAAACACAACATTTCTGCTAAAAAGCTAACTAAGAGTTCTATGATGGCTACACGGAAGGAGAATCTAGAGCATTTCTCAACCACAATTTGGGAAATGAGCTCTCAAGGGATAGAAGTCATAACCCATCAAAGGAACACCTTCAGAGACCAGATGAGGAAATGATTGCTCAAGCAACCAACTCAGCTGCATGCCAGTAGGTAGAGGAATCTGAGGGAAAAGATCGATGCAACTCCTCACTCCGTCGAAGAAGAATTCAGCCCAGTCAACATCCTTCCTCTCCGCATCAATAGCCATCATGGGTCTCCAAATCCTTTGATTCATCACGTAATTCTCAGCAGGAACGCCAAAGGTGACATTGCACAACGTCAAAGATGACCCTGTATTCCTCCTTCAAATGCAAACACGAAGGAGATGGTGAAAACTCATAGTCAGCAGACTGTCTCCATTCATTCCAGTAACGGACTTCTGGAGCAGTCAGATGGTGGAAAACGTCCATAACACGAACTGGACCTCGAGGAAGGCCGAATTTCTGAGAAAACAGGGCCGGAGTCCAGCAGACCACCTCGTCATCAAAGCAACTCCAGATGGCATTCTCATCAGTTCTACTCCTGAAAATAAAACTCTGAAGAGCTTGTTTCTGAAATTTTGATGGCATAGTTGTCAAAAATTGGGTCAGGGAACTCTCATGAAGAGCCCCCATCACAAAGTTAGGAACACGACAATTGCTACCGTATTCAAAGTACAACCCTGATTCATGAAGAATCTGGTTGCGAGTGATAGACAGATCACTGGGAGCCCTTGTAATGTTATACATCTTTGGAGCAAATAGAGAAGACAACGCTATATTAAAGGAAGAGGAGAAGATGAAGCTCAAGAAGGCTGAGTGAAAGATGAAGTTTAGGAAGATAAGTGTGATGTTATTTATAGCCAGATCATGGCTCTATTCACAGAGTGAACACTATTCCAAAATGTCTTATCAAATGAATTCAAATCCAGATGAGCAGAAGTCGAAGAGTCTCGAAAAAGGGGGAAGCGCCAACTGTTATGGTAAAGCTACTTACGGCAAATCGTTCTACATGGATTTTCTGACGCTCTATTCCACGAAAGCTTAAAGAGGATAACAAAGGATAGCGCAAATCTTTTGATTCAGACAGACATCTACCGCCTTAAATGATAACACTTGATGATCGTTTGTGGGAAATAGTAATTCATATCAGACAACTCAAGCTGCCCAGACACGTATACTAGCACAGCAGAGACGACAAAAAGTTGTAGAGATTCAATACATCTTTTTATTCATCACCAATATGTCATTACAACGAACAGGGGAGATTTGAAGTCAACATTACATTCAAGATCCTAAAAGGAAGAAGGCCTAAACGGAAAGAAGTCCGCATTTACAAGATTCGAAGGCCCCTCTGCTAATTGTGGGAAACTCTGCTCTAACAACCAACTAAGTTGCATCCCATTGAGTAGAGGCACGGCAGGATAATATTCAACGCAATCTCGAACACTATCGTAGATATATTTTGCCCAATCTACGTCGACTCCATCGTCAATTGCCATCATTAACTGCCATGTTTCCTTTGAGAAGAATGTATCGTCACAGCACTCTCCCATCAACATATTGTTGGCTACACGATAGAGCACCCAGTAAGGAGTGCGCAGATCATATGCAGAGACCGACAAGGAAAATTCCGACGATGGAAGACGTCTCCATTTACGCCACGCCGACCACTCAGGGGCAATATCTGTCACACGATGGCTGAAGACGGAACCAGGGCCTCTGGGAAGACCGAATCGACGAGAAAAGAT
This sequence comes from Plectranthus barbatus, assembly GCA_026898455.1. Lineage (NCBI taxonomy): Eukaryota > Viridiplantae > Streptophyta > Magnoliopsida > Lamiales > Lamiaceae > Plectranthus > Plectranthus barbatus. The sequence continues at coordinate 202,115 of JAPKLW010000408.1, read as the reverse complement.
GTCCGGTGACCAATAGATGAGTTTGCCGAGGAAGAAACTGTAAATACCATCTTCCTCCACAAAACAGCTCTCTATAAACTCTCGAAGAATGTCGCCTTGGAAACGTTTTGGAGTAGCAGTAACAAATTGGGTTAATCCACTATGATTTAACCTTGACATGATCATCTCTACCACTCTCGGAGTATTGTCGTATAAAGAGTTCAAACCACCCTCGTGAAGGATCTGATTTCGGCGCAATTCAAGAGATTGACTTGGTGAATCCATCTTGTTTCTTGAAAATTTTTGTTTCAAGAAAAGGGTTATTGTGTCAACAAGGATACTTACAACAGGGTATTTATAAAGGGAAGATCTTAACTCATCTCGCCAGAATTGATCAGATTCAACCTACCAGATTTATTATCAATCTGTCATCCTACGAATAGACAGACGCCACGACGGATCGGTCAACTTAATTCTTGGAATACACAATCGACATCATCGTTTAATCTGCTAGAGATGGAAGCTCTGCTAAGAGATAAAGGCATCTGCTAGCAAATACAATTTCTGCTAGAGATAAAGGCATCTGCTAGATATGTAATCTCTGCTAGAGATAGGGGCATCTGCTAGCAAGTGCAATCTCTGCTAAAGATAAAGAGAACTACTAGCGGTTGTAAACTCTGCTGGAAATGGAAAGGATTTGCTCGAGATAACAGCATCTGCTAGCAAATGAGATCTACGCTGGCGTTGAAGTCTCTGCTAGAGACAAGGCCTCTGCTAGCAAATAGACTCTACTACTGAATTAAGGTCTATGCAAAAATTTGGATTTTATGCTAGACTTAATATATCTGCTAAAGGAAGGATATTCTGCTTCCAACAATCTCTCTGCTATAATTTTAGCAAGGTTATTAAACAATTGATCGACAGGGCAACTATCAAGAAGATGTTCAATATTGACTGCATTCATATAAGTTTGTCGAGATCAAAACGACATTATCTTATATACATCAGCAAAAGAAATCTACAACAGAAGATTCAATCAAAGGGCGAGAACGGTACAAAGGGATAAAAGTCTATTCCGCGGAGATTCGAGGGCCCCAAAGTGAGATCGCTGAATCTCTGTTCAAGCAGCCAACTCAGAGGCATCCCGTAGGGAAGGTGAAGTCGCGGGAACTGCTGAACACTTTGCCGAACCCTCTGAAAGACAAACGACGCCCAATCTACCTCTGCCCGGTCGTCAATAGCCATCATGACTTTCCAAACTTCGCGGGAGAAAATCATGTCATCTGGATTCACTCCCACGATCATCCCACAAACAATCTCGAAGAGGACTTGGTAACGAGGAAGTAATCCATATGCTGATGGGGTAGGCGAAAAATCCAGATTAGCAGATCGCCTCCACCTCATCCAGGAAGACCATTCTGGGGTAATCTCATTGCTGCGATACTCCAACACAGAATTTGGACCTCTTGGAAGGCCAAACTCTGAATCAAAAGTATCAACATTCCACCTCACCAAATGGTTTCTGAAAACACCTACAATAGAGTCCCCAATCGGGTGACTCTGCTGGAAGAAGAACTGTAGATGCTCTCTTTGAAAAGTATGAGGCGTCAAAGAGATAAACCTAGCCAAACCACAAGCTTGGAGACTGGACATCACCCACTCTGCTATGTGATAATCTGCTTCGTATTCCTCATATAGACCAGCATCACAGAGAATTCTATGTCGAGGAACATAGAGAGATTGATTCTGCTCCATATTTTTGAATGGATGGAAATTTGTGAGAAGAAGAGCAAGAGTCACAAGAAGACGTAGCCTCTACATCACAATACTATGCCATTTATAGCGAAGGCATTGGTAACTATTCGCTGCTGAAGTTGAAGAGTCACTAAGTAGAAGTGAGATAACTCATCACTGCGGAGGTCAAATCCGAAGAAATTATAATCTTGCATAAAAAGTAATGCCGAGATTATAATGATGACACCATGCAATACATGGTAGCATTTGTTCACCTCTACCACAAACGGCTGCTGAAGCTTTCAAATCAGACATGGGACGTTTGAGTTTCCCTCTGGAAAAACATTTAATGCATTCAGACTATGGCGACAAGTGAGGCTGTGCCACGTCATTCACACTCAAGCACCGAGAGACATGCCTCTACTCACGATCTAACTCTCAACCCGGACCGTCGATTGAAATTCAAATAAACTCAATCCAAGCCGTTGATTTCTTCACTTACCTCGAAATCCTCTACACCTTCATCAGTTTTCGAATCTTTTCAATCTTTGCCCTCAGATATTCACTCAACCCCCATTTCTGAAAAACCCTCTCAAAATCTTCCGAAAACCCTACTCAACCATGGCCTCAAATCAAGATTCTCCCAACTCCTCAAATCAAAATACAGATTCATCTGAGAATCTTGAGACTGTTAATCTCCAACCTGCATCATTTATCTACCCCTCAACCGCATGCTCGCCCCTGCATGTTCGACATGCACCAGAGTTCACCGGTATTGAGAAGAAGGAGGACATTGATGAGTCCATCCCTTACTATACATTAGTAACCATGGCCAGACAGAAGAAGTTGTCCACGCATTCGGGAGAACGACGACGAGTTGCTCAGATTATGAAGGACAGGATTCTATACATGCCGCTCGCCATCAAACAATTTCCTAAATGGATTTTGGATCTTCTTAATTCCGAACTGCTGGTAAAGTATCTCACTGCAGAACCTGATCGATTTCATCCGCATATGGTCTCTGAATTTTATGCTAGGGCTGTTATGAGTGATGATCAAAAATCTTTCAAAACTTGTGTCTATGGGAATATCATAGAAGTGAGTGCTGATTTACTCGCTCGCACTTTTGGGCTTCGTAACTATGGAGCCAAAATATCTCAGTATAAGATAACTGATATAGCCGAAATAGAAAGAAGGTGGAACCTTTGGAAGAAGCCAGGAGAGAAGAAGCGAATATTTAAGCCTAACACCTCCATCAATACCTTAACAGAGGAATACAAACTCCTCGCGGAGATTGTAATCAAGATGCTCCAGTGTGATGCAGGATCATACGCAGAGCTCTCTGCTAAGAAATATGCCATGATGATGGCATTAAACGACAATGTTAAAGGCAATTGGGCCGAATTCATCTTTGAACGTTGGGCAGAACATGTCAAGAAGAATGGTCACATGGAAGTAGATGGAACATTTTCATCAAATGTAAACTTTGGGCTGAAGATTAGCAAACTATTGGAGATTCTGTTTACTAACAAAGGAGTAGACCAAGGAGTTGAACTTCTCTCTACCGATTACATTCCGGTAACACGTCGCAAGCCCAAACCAGTCAACGTCAGAAATCCTAGGAAGTTGAAAGGGAAATCTAACGTAGACAAGAATAAACCTACTTCTCCAGAGGAACCAGATGAAGCTAGTTTGGTAGAAGTCACTCTCCAACACTCCATTCCTATTTCTGAAGAAGAATTACAAGTGCTGAAGAAGAATGCAGAAACGGATCAATGCTTCCGAAATCTCGAGGAGATTGAAAAATTAGGAAATCTCCCAGTTGACCAGATCAACAAAATCATGACCTCTAAAGAAGCAGCACAGCAACCACCTACCATTGGCCCTTTGGCAGTACCAATTCCATCACCGAAGAGAGTTGCTACGAAGCCACCAGCAGTAATAGCAAAGAAGAAGACAAGAAGAAAATTGGAACTTCTGACTGACAAGGAAGTAAGAGAAAAAGCGGAGGCAGAGGACAAGTCTACTAGAATTGCTGCTAGTGAGCTTACAGCAGAGAAGACATCTAGCCAGACCGATTCAGCCAATACCTCTGACCCAGACTACATTCCTAAGTCTCTCAGACCTGCAGAAGAACAAAGTAAGGAAACTAGGAAAACAAAGAGGAAGCGCTTGACTAACCTAAAGGACATTGAAAAGAGAGCGTATCAAAAGTTCATCACTAATTTGACATTCAAAAACAGAGACAGGCAATTCGAACGTGTCAAATCAGCTGCTGAAGAGTTCAGGGCACAAAAGAAAGCTGCTGAAGAAGCTAGCAAAGAAGGTAATGCTCGCGAGGAAGTGAGTGCTAGCACAGTTAATGAAGCTTCAACAGAGCATATACATCCTCCATTGGGCGAAACTCATGATGTTGGCGAAAGCCACATTCCAGCAGAAACCGAAGAGATAACAGATACAGCAGAAGATAACATCATTGTGGATACCACAGGAGATTCGTATGATAATCCACCTCATCTAGCAGAAGAAACGATGAAGAAAGGAAAAGGAAAGGCTGACATGGCAGAAGAATCGATTCCACATCTACCACCTGATCAGCAGATCATATTTGAAGAAGAGGAATTGTCAGATACGGAATTCTCAAACAGACTAGCATCTGGAGCCTTCAGTGAAACCCACTTCCCAAAGAAAAAGTATCGCCGAAGAACTGCGGGTGAATCCAATGGGATTCGAGATGAAGTGTTAACAGAAGTGCCGATGCAGACACACATTGAGGAACATTCGAAGGAAACATTTCTTGGTCATGAATCTGCTGCAGATCAACAAGGCATTGGAACACATCAACCAGGTGAAGATGACTCTCACTTATCAGAACATGGATCATCCTGCCTCTCTGAATCTGAATCCGATGGAGAAACTGAAGACATTTACAATGCAAAATTCTTGAGAAAAGAAACCTCAGGATCCGAAGCTATTCTTCGAGTACCATTCCATGGGCTGCCAGGACGTCGTTATGGACTCCGAAGAATTAGCCAATGGTGTGCAAAGGTTCATCCCGAAGATGCACCTAATTCTGATCTAGGACCTATGGCTGAAGAAATAGAGCAGTTCGTAGACTCTGAAACAGAGAGAGCCATAGCAGATCTATTCCACAGTGCATTGGATGAGTCCATACCAGAAGGATGCCTATTAGCAGAAGAGTTCCGTCGATGGAAGAAGTTTGATTATATCATGCATCAACTCTGCTTTGAAGAAAGGATGCTCTGTATAGCAGCTAAAGGATTAAACTTCTGGAGATATGAAGAACGTTGGTGTTTTGATTGGATTGATCAAGTTCCAGGAATGAAACAATTCTCGGATAAACAAGTGATGTGCAGACTTCAAGCCATCCGAGAACACCGTTTCCTCTCAAACACTGCAGGATTACCCAAGTCTACCTTCGTACCGGATGGATACTCTGATGCTAGAGTCAAATTATCCAAACAACAAGCAAAAGCTGTAGTTGCATATGAGAAACGTCGATTGGAGTGTGAATCACAACAAGAGGAGCGTAGAACGGCTCAAACGAAGGCACTAGCCACTGAACGTGCCGCTCTGAGATTCGATAACATGTTGGTTAAGTTTCTGGACATTGATGTTCAGGTCATCATTAAGGAAGCTCAGAAAGCTGAAGCTCGATCTATCCAGGAGACTGCACAAGTTCTAGATGCAGCTCGACGGATACTGCTCGAGGAAATACGATACCAAGAGTATCTTGCTGCAAATCTCAGTCATGAACAACCGTCAAATACTCAGTCGAGTCAAGACCTCGTCATGACTACATCCTTCAATGCCTCTCCCATAACATCTCTACCAATGCCCTTCACTTTAAGTTCCGACATAGCTGAGGCCTTCCACTCTTATCTGCAAACAACCGTTGATGAAAGAATAGAAGTAGCAACCAGCCATCTACGAAGCGAAGTTGATGAGATACGGAGCGATGTTTCTCATGTACTAACGGAGCTTGTTGAAAATAAGTTAGCTGTTTCTGAGAACAGGGCAAGTCTTGAAGTTGTTCGCAAAGACATAGCAGATACCAGGACTCACGCAGAAGAAACGGTTGTGGCCTATGGTACAACTCTTTTGGCTGCAATCAAAGAGGGGGAAGAAAGAAGAAAAGTTGACCGTGAAAGAAGAAAGAAAGAGAAAAAGGAAGCAACAATAAGAGAACAAGAAATGAAGAGGAAAGAAGAAAAAGCTAAAGAAGAACTCAAACAAAAGGAACTAGAAGCTAGACTTGAGCTATAAAGAAAGGAACATGAAGCCAAGCTAGAGCTACAGAAAATTGAACATGAATCTCAGTTGCAAAAGATGGCAATGGAACAAGAGAAACTGGCCAAAGAACTGGAGCGTGAGGCTGCTGAAAGAGAAGCAGGAGCAACTCTTGTTGAAAACTTCATGAAGTTCACTATGGAGAAGTTCGCGGACATTCAGAAGATTAAATCAGCAGACAATGAAAAAGAAAAGCTAGCGCCCGACTCATGAACGACAAGGTCAATTTCTTTTAATTTAATTGCTCTGTATCCAATTTGTACTGAAACGTGCTATATCATATATAAAATTGGATCAGACTTTGACAAAATCTCTTTGTCCACTTCTGAATTCTGTTGGTGTGCTCTAGTTGATCTACACTTCTAGTGTACTCAACGAATTTGCATGTGGATATGACGATTATATGATTGATTGATGAATGTGAATGCTTACTGATTTAAATGAATGCTAGAATTTCTAGCATATTGCTCCGTTGCAAACAGTTATTCATATTAATCGAGAAATATTCCCCAGCAACTGTTGAGGGGGAATTTGATTTCAATCATTCCTATTGCTTGAACCTAGTTGGAAAAACTCTGTGATAGAATAGCATAGAATTGTAAAACACAGACATTCTTCCACTCGGGTCAGCAAATGATAGTAAGCTTTGATCGCACCAAAAAGGGGGAAATTGTTGGGAATTATCCCTAAAATCTCCCTTAGGACTTACTTGTAAAAGGTTTTGTTGGATCAAACCTTATCTAGTTGGTCGATCATTTGCTGAAATCTAGAGAGTCTAACGCAACTTGTAAAAGTCCTGTATAAGTTGAACATCGAGTTGTAATAGACTAGTATGCTATGAAGAATCCCTAGCAGAAAAGATAAGATGACTTCAGCGTCAAACTCACAGACTGCTAGAGAAGCTGGCGAACAAGAGCGCTAGCACTTGGTTGAAGATTTGCTAGAATGCTGAGAAATCAGCATTCGGACTTTTCAGCAATCAATGAAGAATCACATATAACACAAGTCAAAAGATCTCAAGGAATATACCTTTAGCAACGTTGAAGCCAAACTGCGACTCTGACAAAAAAGGATGCACAAGGGACGAGACTTTCCCTAAGTAGTATGGGAAGTACATCTCTACTCAGAAAGGCGTTCTATAAGTTTAATCCATTCTTAAAGAAAGAAGTCGTTGTGTCTAACGGGTATGGAGATTCAAAGTTTTGAATCTCCAACTATAAAAGGCAGATTCAAGAACTAGATAGACAACTGCTTTTACAAATCTACAAGTGTTCTAATCACTTTACTCACGAACGCTCAAGCTAAAGATACCCTTGACAAAGTGATCCTTAAAAGTAGTCAGTTGAGAGCCATCTTAAAGTCTATCTGAAGACTCTCAACAACCCGTGGTGTCGTTCATTGAAGTACTGACACTCTATTGAAGATATTCCTGATTGCATTCAAGGATATCTCAATCATTGGGATTCATTTCTTTCAGAAAAGAATCCAACAGTCACTCTTGAAAGATTGTGACTCACACGGGCATTAGCCGCAGACTCTTTAAGTTCAGAGGCAAACTATAAACGCCTCGTTAGCAAAGGACAAGTTTTACGAAGGTGTGCCCTTGACTTGCCCGGAGCTGTGTTCGGAGAAGTTCAGATTCTCGGAGGATAGGTATCAAGTAGCCAGGCCGAAAGCTCACTGCCTACTTAACTGGAAAGGCGATTCCTTGTACTCTGTATACTTTTCTAGTGAAATTCTTAGCGATTCGGCTAAGGAGTGGACGTAGATCTATTTGATCGAACCACTATAAATCTTGCGTTCATTTACTGCTTTGTTTACTGTTTTATTGATTATCTGTTCAAAGCTTGATTTAAAACCTAGCAACAGAGTTGCTAGAGTATATCTGTAAACAAACTTAAGTAACAACTTGAGCTAAGAAAATATTTTGCCAATAACGATATTAAGTGCAAGTGACTTTGTTATATTCCGCTGCATTTCGTGTTAAGACGACGACTCTGATATTTCGGGACCAACACACTTCATGGTGCAAGCAGGGATGGTGCTGGGACACCGAGTATCAGCCGAAGGACTAGAGGTTGATCGAGCAAAAGTAGCTGCGATAGAAACGATGCCGCTGCCAATGAATGTCAAAGCGGTAAGAAGTCACCTTGGACATGCAGGGTTCTACAAAAGGTTCATCAAGGACTTTTCAAAGATCTCGCGACCGTTGTGTAATATACTAGAGAAGGATGTCTCTTTCGTCTTCGAGGAGGACTGCAAGCAAGCCTTCGAGAAGTTGAAAGCAGACCTCGTGACTGCTCCAGTGCTTACTTCTCCAGATTGGAGCGAGCCTTTCATCCTGATGTGCGACGCCAGCGATTATGCCGTTGGAGCAGCCTTGGGGTGAAAGGAAAGCTCTTCCATGTGATTCACTACGCCAGCAAGAGCATGAACCCGGCCCAGTGTAACTACACCACCATTGAGAAAGAAATGCTAGCAGTGGTTTATGCCTTCGACAAGTTCCGGTCCTATCTGATAGGATCCAAAACTGTTGTCTACACCGACCACGCAGCTATCAAGTACCTGTTCGCCAAGCAAGATGCGAAGCCGAGGCTGATAAGATGGATCCTGCTGCTCCAAGAGTTTGACCTGGAGATCAAGGATAGAAAGGGAAGTGAGAACGTGATTGCCGACCATCTTTCAAGACTAGAGCCACCAGCTGAAGGAGATGAGATCAGGAATTGAAGATCCGAGAGACCTTCCCGGACGAGCAAATATGTGCCCTAAGGGATCGGAGAGAGACGTACAAGTCAAAGACACCATGGTATGCGGACTTCGCCAATTACGTGGTGGGCGGCGTACTTCCACCAGACTCCTCTCCTTATGCGAAGAAAAAGTTCCTCCACGATGTAAAATTCTATTATTGGGAGGACCCTTATCTTTGGAGGAGATGCGCAGATGGGATTATCCGGTGTTGCGTGCCTTAGTCAGAGTGGCATCAGATCTTCGTTGCTTGTCATTTAGCTCCTAGCGGTGGCCACCATTCGGCCAATCGGACGGCATTCAAGATCCTCGCAAGCTGATTCTAATGGCCTTCCATCTACGAGTTCTATCGAGGATGGATTACAAGCTGTGATCGCTGCCAGGGAACCGACAACATCTCGCGTAAGGATGAGATGCCCCAAACGCCTGTGGTCGAAGTCGAGATATTTGATGTGTGGGGGATCGACTTCATGGGACCATTCCCGCCATCTCACGATTTCTCCTACATCCTGCTCGCGGTGGACTATGTATCAAGATGGGTTGAAGAAGTTCCAACAGCTACCAACGATTCAAAAGCAGTCATCAAATTTCTTCAGAAACTCATGACACAATTCGGCACGCCAAGAGCCCTGGTAAGTGATGGGGGGTCTCATTTTTGTAACAAATGGCTTGCCTTTCTTCTTTGCTGGTACGGAGTCAAGCACCGCGTTACTACCCCCTACCATCCTCAAGGGAACGGGGTGACTGAACTCTCCAATAGAGACATCAAGCAGATATTGGAGAAGATGGTGAAGCAGCGGAAGGATTGGGCCGTGAAGCTCGATGATGCTCTTTGGGACCGCACTGCTTACAAGACTCCCATAGGGACCTCTCCCTATCAGCTTGTCTTCGGAAAAGCTTGCCATCTCCCCGTGGAGATGGAGCACAAGGCTTAGAGAGCTGTGAAAGAGTTGAATCTAGACTGGAAGACGGCTGCATCAGAACGTGCCTTGGCGCTGAATGAACTGGAAGAATTTCGAGACAAGGCCTACGAGAACATTATCATCTACAAGAGACGAGCAAAAAGGTTCCACGACAGAGGAATCCGCCCACGCGTCTTTGATCCGGGTGACAAAGTTCTCTTATTCAAATCTCGACTTCGCTTCATGCCCGAGAAGCTGCAGTCAAAGTGGGCAGGGCCATATACCGTCGCCCGCCAATTTCTCAACGGTGTAGTCGAACTAGCTGGCCAAGATGGAAGGAACTTCACGGTAAACGGAAAGAATTTAAAGTCGTACTACACCCCACTCGACATTTGCGTGGTGGAGAAGTACTATCTCAACTGTCCATAGGGAAAACAGGTATCGTCGAGCTAGCGACGTTAAACCAAGCACTTGTTGGGAGGTAACCCAACAATTTTTTTTTTTTTTTAGTGAGCGACGGAAGTTTTCAGAACCCGTCGATCAACATTGCAGGCATCGTCGATCGACGCCACATTCACCGTCGATCGACGAAAAATTATTGCTGAAAAAAAAATGATTTTAGCATCGATCGACGCTGAAGGAGCGTCGATCGATGCTCGCCATTCAGAGGCGTGGGGTAGAGAGTTATAAAACGGGATTTTCATCCCATTTTCAAACACAAACACACACGCACGCACCCTCTCAACTCAAGACATCCACGGTTCGATTTTTCTCTCCAAAACTCGCAAAATCCATGCAAGGTACGTATCCTAGACTACTCCTCTGTGATTATTTAACGATTTTTGCATGATTTGAGCATAATTTTTGTAAATTTTTGCCTTGGAGCCCTTATTTCAACTTCTTGCTCTTGTGTTGATTTCATTGAAAATTTCGCTCATTGGTCGATATGTATGATAGTCTTAGTCGATATATGTGCTTTATGTCAATTTCTATCCATTGGAATTGCCCGATTTTGATGGTAGCAAGTTTGGGGGAAATCCTTGAATTGGGGGAAATTTATGAATTTTCGTTTTTAAGGATAATCGTTGAATTGGGGATGTATATTGGTTGTTTGGGGTGTGAATTGCATATATTTGAAGTCAATTTTGCATGGGTAGAAGCACGTTAGGCTTAATTGCGAATTTTGTTCGATAATTTTGTGCTTGGGAATTGTTTGATAATTGTTGGATATTTGCTAACAATTCCTTATCTACCCTTGCAGCAAAAATGACTGATTCACCGACTTTCACCACCCAAGAGGCCGTGGAGCGCTATCATAAGTTCGGGGGTAGGAAGTACACCATCAAGCAGATGATGTACCCCTGCTCAAGGACGATGAAGAAACTCGGCATCCGGGAGGATGTTCTGACCATGCTGGAAAGGGTTGGATGGAGGACCTGGATGACATGGCGATGACCGACTTACCCATCACTCGTGCTGGAGTTTTTAGCTACCCTTGAGGTGTTCGAGGTCCAGCCAAAGTTCGAGCCCACCTCCATCAGATTCCAGCTGAACAATGAGAGCCACATTCTTCTGAGGGACGTCCTCGACAAGATATGGGGAGTCCCAATTGACGGCACTGGCACCCCTACGGCGGGCTTCAACAATGTCAGATTTTGGAGACTGATTGCAGCCGATGCCCCAGCTGATCCAAACCTCTTCGACGTCGGCAACCTGAAGGTGTCTTCAATCGATAACCCCGTGTTTCGCTACCTTCAGCGATGCATGGGGGTGTCCATCTCAGGACGGCACGAGAGTACCAAGGTGAGAGTGGGGGAGCTCTACGCCTGTACTGCTTCCTCACTGGAGACCACTTCAGCTTCGCCGCCCTCATCATGGACCATTGGAGACACCAGCTCAAGGCCACCAAAGGCAACATTTGGAGTGGGGGATTGATCACCCCGATTGCCGAGCATCTGGGGATCGACTTGTCCGACCTCGAGGTACTTCAGGACAAGCAAGGATTGGGTACCGAGCTCTTAGTTTGGATGCAGGTTCTTCTACCCCGCGAGGGTGGATGGCTCTTGAAGATGTCGAACGGGTACATGTTCCCGTTGCCGCAGCCAGACCTCACCCGAGTCACCGATTATCACTTCCGTGATAATTGGTTGATAAGTTCCCCCGCCCACTTGGCAGTCATGGTTGGAGCCCGAGGAGGAGCAGGCACGTCCAGAGTCATTCACCGATTGGAGGCACAGGCCGGATAGGTTCAGTCTGATATCCCATCACAGCAGGGGATGGGGGATGATGTGCACGTGCAGCAGCACGCAGGAGTTGAGGATGCAGCTCCCGGATGGAAAGGTGGGGCGTCGACCAGTCACTACCCCGGAGAGTCTTCCTCTTCCGGAGTTAACTTGGCGACCCTCTACCTCTTCATGCAGCAGTAGGCAGCCTTGCAGGCTACGGAGCGGCAGCTTCAGGGCCAGTTTCGCCAGCACATGACCACGAGGCTTGACACACTCGAGGATCAGATGCAGAGACTGCTCCAGAACACCGAGCTGGACTCCACCTACGTTCGCCGCCAGCTATAGCGTCGGACGCGCAGGCGGTTACTTGCCGATGATGCTGCCCCGGATACTGAGATGGATGATGCCCCGGAAGATGAGTGAGGTACCGTTTCTCTTTTCCTATCTAACTTGCAAACTTGTCCACTCCTCGGAGTGAAACAAGTTTGGGGGGATGATGATCCGTAAAGGGAAACATTTTTGTTTGTTTGTTTGTATTCCATTCACTACTTTGTTTTTATTTTTGTTTCTTTTTGTGTTTTGTTTTCAAACCATCACCATCCTTGTTCTTTTGCTTCAGTGTGAATAATTGATCTCTGCAAGGATTTTTCTTCAGAACTAGTACTACATTGAATTTTTATTTGTGGTATTAATTATGATAGGAAAGTCTAGACAATTATTTAGGAGCTTTTAAACATAGGGCAGTCGGAACATTGGATTGTGTTGGTATTGAAAAAATGATTTATCTTCTCCTTGAAATTGTGATTGTTGATTGGGACTTGAGATATTTGTGAAATAAGCATGATAATCTATGTGATAGAGTAGCCGATAATAGGAGTCTTTTTATTTGATAAGTTGAGCTTTGAAGTATAAATTATTGCATGAAAACTGATTAATGTTCGATGATTTTTTTGGAGAACAGAATTCAGCCCTGAGAAAATTTGTGCCTATCTTTCTTTTGTTGAGTGTCAGGATTAATGATTTATTTCCTAGAATTTGACTTATTTCTCTCTTAAGATTGCATTAAGTGTGGTAATAGGGTGAATATGATTTTAGGCAAGTTCTTTCATAGCCATCTCCCATACAATAACCTGGAATTTCCACTTGTAACCCCTATGAGCCTAGAATGAACATTTTTTTGATTAGAATGGTTGAGGAATTGAAAATAGTGAAATATTCGGAAGGTGTTTGATGTGAGATATGAGTTTGAGTCCTAGAGGAAAGAATATGGGTTTCCATGGTTAGAAGAAGAAAAAGAAGTGAACATTGAGTGAAAAAGAAAGAAAGAAAAGAATTTATGAGTTTGATGATCGTAGTTCACTATCAAAGACGGGGAAAAAAAAGAGAGAAACCCTAGAAAATTTTGTAAGGACAAGAAGGAATAAGGATGTGTTGTGGTTATGGTATGTTTGGTTTGTTGAGGAAGAATTGTAGAAATTTCAGTCACTTAACCAAATTTATCCCACCTTTTAGGTAAGCCACATTACAACCAAAATAAGACCTAATTGATTCCCTTAAAATCCACACTAACAAGCAATGGAGAGATGATAAATCTGTCAAACTTATGGTGAAATAATCTGCAATCTTGGGTGAGTGAAAACAGAACCCTTTACTCTTTAAGCGATGAGTGCAAACACTTTCCGGTGAGACAGAGCCTCATACCAAGCTATGGGTGCTTACTTTAACCCATATAGAGTCTTTATCAATTTGTAAACTTGGTTTCATTATTCAAAGCCTGGGGATGTTCAACATAGACTTCTTCTTTCAGTTCCCCATTCAGAAATGCACTCTTCACATCCACCTAAAAAACTGTGAAGTTAAGTTATGATGTGCGGCATAGGCTAGAAATAGTTTGATGGCTTCAAATCTGGCAACAGAAGCAAAAGTCTCGTCGAAATCAATGCCATTGCACTGTCCATAGCCTTTTGCAACCAATCCTGCTTTGTTCCTCACGATCGTGCCAGTTTCATCTTGCTTGTTCTCGAACACCCATTTGGTTCTAATAATTGCTTGGTGTGTAGGTCTATCCACCAAATACCATACGTTTTTGAGTGAACTCAATGAACTCTTCTTGCATTTCATTAGTCCAGTCGGGTTAACTTCAGGGCCTCTACAATCTTTGTTGGATCTGATTAGTGAGAAATAAAACACAAGAGTAATGCACTTCTTTGGCGTGTACAAACTAGGTTTGCAATGATGTCCAACACAACATATTTAGGATGGGTAGAGGATCCTGGAAGTCAGTTCTTCCTCTCTTGAAGCTTGAATTTCGAAAACTAAAACTGGATCCTGCATAGAAGCTGAATTGTTAGTTTCATTCGATCCTTCATCCCCAATTTCCAATTCTTTATCTTCAGTAATGGCTTCTTCAGGTTGGGAAACTCCAGTTTGAGCATCATTTCCAGCTTGAGCAAGTTCAGTTTCTCCATTTTCAACTTGAGTAACTACAGTTTCGCCATTTTTAGTTTGAGATCCATTTTCAGTTCCAGCTTGAGTTCCCCCTTGATTTGTGTCTGCATTTATGTTTAGGGAATCTATGGCCTCAGCAAGAACTTTAGCATCATGGGCCCCTTCAGCAGATTGCAATCCAGCTGAGCCCTCTGGAGTACTGGACATTTCGTTCCTAGATCTAGTCTGAGAAACTGGAACGATATCATCATTTTTAAAACTCAATTTCTCATTGACATCCTTGATCTCATGAGTTTGAAGTTCCAATCTTACAGGGTCCTATGCATTAGAACAAACTCATAAAATTTAGCATTGCTTGTTTTCTCCACAAGTCATGTTGTCTTGTTGACTACCCCATACCCCTTGTGAGAAGGATGTTCATAACCAAGAAACACCCTTTCATCAGCTTTAGGACTGAAAGTAATTACTTTTGACTTTCTATTATTGTGGACATAACATGGGGAACCGAAATCATGTAGATGAGTTATAGAAGGCTTACGACCATGATAGACCTCATAGGGAGTTTTGTGATGATGATGGTTGATGGCATTTTTGTTCCGAGTATAGCATGTTGTCAACACAGCTTCTCCCTAGTAGCCTTCGCTTAAATTGGCATTAGCAAGTATGGTCCTTACTGCTTTTTTGAGTGTTTGATTCCTTCTCTCAGCAGGTCCGTTTTATTGAGGAGTTCTTGGATCTGACTTCTCGTGAATGATTCCAATATTTGCACAGAAATCCATCAAAAGACCATTGCAGATGTCAGTTCCATTGTTGGACCTTAACCTCTTCACAGTCACTCCTTTGTCATTCTAAACCCTCATTATCAATTCTGGAAGCTGGAGTTAGACCTCGTCTTTAGATTTCAACAACCCACCCATGTATACCTCAAGTAGTCATCAACAACTACAAGAGTGAATCTTTTTCCTCCGATCGTGGGTGGCTTGACAGGTCCAAATAAATCCATGTGTAGCAACTCCAGTATCATTTCTGTGCTCCTTGTTACTAGACGGTTCTTGAATAAAGCTTTAGTTTGCTTTCCCATCTGGCATGCTCTTCAGATTTCGTCCTTCTTGAATCCAGTTAGTGGCAATCCTTGATCTAGCTTGTTCTTAGCAAGATGTCTGATCGAGTTGAAGTTGATGTGGCTCAATCTCTTGTGCCATAGTCAATGATTACCTTCCTCGGAGCTTGTTGCATCAAGGCAAGTGTCAGCTTGGCCACTCTCCCAAGCCACGACATAGAGACCTCCTTTTTCTTATTCCTTTGAGCACGGTATCTTTCGAGTCTTTATCTTTGATATGACACTCAACTTCAGCAAATGTCACCTCATAGCCATTCTAAATAAGTTGGCTAATACTCAGCAGGTTGTAGTTTGAGGTTGGTGACTAAAGACACGTTATTGATGGTGATTTCGTTATACTCCACACATCCTTTGCCAATCACACGACCCTTTGAATCATCACCAAACACCACAGGTGGTCCTCTCGACATTTCCAGTGATGTGAGCAAGTCTCATCTCCAGTCATGTGTGCGGAACATCCACTATCCAACATCCAGGCTCTTCTCTTCTTCTAGAGCGGACTTACATCACAAAGGAAGTTAGACTCTGGGTACTAGATTTTCTGCGGGTCCTGTAGTGTTAGTCTTTTAGATCCACCCTATTGGAATCCAAACATGCTTCACCTTGATTACTAGTGATTTCTTAACTACCTTACTCTTCATTTTGTAATAATGTATGCAATTTGGTTGCAATGCAGAAGGGATCATGGGTGTGTTCAAACTCTTTCTAGAAATTGAGTTCCTAGAAAAGTCTAAGAATCCAAGTCCTGAGTGTGAAGTCTTCCTAGCCCTTGAAAAAGAAATTTTATTGGGCTCAGACCTAAAGTAAGTGTCTTTTTCGCAAACTCAGTTTTAGTTGTTGAAACTGACTTCATTCCAATTGGAACATATTGCTTTTTCAGTTTCTGAGGCATAGTTGACTTCCTCTCAGGTTGTTTCAGTTTAGGAACTGAATTCTTTTTCAACTTCGGAACTGAGTTTTTCAGTTTTGAAACTGGAGTTTTGCTTTTGTTAACCTGATTGGCCAAACTAGTGTTTGTCCCTACTTGGGTTACTCATTTGCCTAACAACTAAAGTTTGTCCCTACTTGGGTTTTCTCTAAAATGATTATCTTTAAGTTTTCCAAATTCTGAAGTTGATACATGATTGCTCGAAACATTTTCAACAAAACC
Source organism: Plectranthus barbatus (assembly GCA_026898455.1). NCBI lineage: Eukaryota > Viridiplantae > Streptophyta > Magnoliopsida > Lamiales > Lamiaceae > Plectranthus > Plectranthus barbatus. Next base: position 185,501 of record JAPKLW010000408.1, on the reverse strand, counting down.
AGCCCCTGTTTTATCATAGGGATCTCTTTGAGCTTTTAAAGCATCTTCAGTTTTAAATCCGAGCAAATAGATTCAGTGTCCTTGAGCATGCATGCAGAAGAACTAGAAACTAGGTTAGAGTCAGTTACCAGTTTTTTGGTTCCCAGTTCTTTAGTTTTAGTATCTGAAGCATCATCTCCCATAGCAGCCATGAAGACCAAGAGTTCTTCCTCCTCTAATTCATCATCAGACGTGTAATAACCATCATCGTTGTCAGGAATATTTAGAACTTCAGTTTTGGAGAACATGGCCTTTGGACCTGCTTTGGACGCTCTTTTCTCAAAAATCTTCGTCAATCATTCTCTCTCCTCTTTATCGATAAAAGGGCACTCGTACTTGAGCTGAATTGAAGAGTTTCACTCAAAGCAAGCTTTCGATGCTCTTTCGATGAATTTTTTATCACCACTCTGAGAGCTTTCAGCTTTGGCTTTTGCTTTCTCAATCAGCTTGATTAGCTTCCTCATTTACTCCTCTAGTTCGGAAACAGAGGTCTCCTCTTCTTTCTTGAAGGAATATGAGGTTGTGGGAGAATTCTTCGAACCTGGTGTTTGACCACTGGGTTTCTCAGCTTTGTACTGCTTCTTGGGTCTTCTTTGGAAGTCCCTCTTCACGAAGAAGGCCGCATCTTCTTCATTTGTTGCTGGTGAGCTTGCACTCCAAACAGCTTCATTCATGTTCATCATCTAGATGTCCCTCTCGTGTGCTTAAAATTGGGCAAAGACGTCATTGGTTGTCATCTTTGATAAGTCCATCTCTTTAGGCTCGTGATTTTAGCAAACCAATCTTCTTTTGGCATTTTTGAAAAAATCTTGGCATTCAAATTCGTAGCTAAATATTCTCTGCCCAAGTTTTTTAACTCACAGACAATAATATTGAATCTAGCTTCCATTGATTTGATGTTTTCACCAGGAAGCATTTGGAACGATTCACATTTGTCAACGCAAATCTACATTTTATTGCATTTCATTTGATGTTTCCTGGCATAGAGTGCCAAGGAAATCCCAAACTTGTTTGGGATTATCGTATTCAAGGGCTTCTTCAAGCAAAGCTTCTGGTAAGGATGTCAAAATCACCTCATGGGCCATCGGGTCCAAGTGAGCACGGGCTTTGTCTTCGATTATCCACTCAACGTAATGCTACTCAACGGTATATGGGCCATCACTTCCTCCGAGTTGGACATTAACTTTAGTGATCTTCATAGGTTCGTTTGAAATCACCTCAGCCATCTCCTGGTGGATATTCTTCAGCATAATCAGCGACCTCTTCTTTCGCATATTGTACTTCTTAGCTGAGTAATTGGGAAGCTTTGTAATATTCATCATCTTAATACCTGAGCTAAATCACAAAAACAAGTGCAAGGAAATATGGATCCGATCCTAAGCGACTCAACAATGACCACCCTGTAAGGTTTGATAAGCTTTGATACCACTTGTTGGTCCCGAAATCATAGTAGTTTTGTATGCAGCGGAAGTACTTAAATGATTTGCACTTCTGAAAATTGAACATCAGATTTAAGTTTTCAGTTTCTGTTTAACTCGAACTTATTTTAAGTTTCGGTTTCAAGTATACACTACAATACTTACAAAGTATTGAAGGTTTCAAATAAGTATGAGAAAAAATGCAGAAACTTAATTAAAGCAGTAAAAATGACACATAATATTTTATAATGGTTCTAAGCCTTAAGTCCTACGTCCATTCTTCAGAACTTAATCCGAAATCCACGAAGTAACATATTACAAACTCCACACGATCTATACTAGTCCATCGGATGCCAATGTCCTTCGATCTGCTAGGTCACTCGTCCTGGATCTTGGTCGTCTTCTTACTTCTTCAAACTGAAGTGAGGACGCACCTTGCAGCCTTCAAACTGCAAAGTTTGGATGTTTAATGTTCTTCCCAGAACTTCAGGTGTTGGCAAAGCCTGTAAGAATCACAATTCTAGAGTGGAAAACTGAGGATTGTGTTTATTACTCGAAAAGTCATAAACACCATGTGATTAACTCAAGCTTGAAAGCTTAAGTCTTCTATTCTGAAAGACACATGGAATGAGTAGCTTAAGTTGAAAGACTTAAGCCTCGTGACTTAGACAAACATGGAAATTTAGAGAGATTTTGAGAGTTTTTTAGTTTTGACCTTGACAGAGTTTTTGCTTAGCTTTTCGCGTGTTTCAGCTCTGAAGTGGTTGTATGCTATTTATTGACAGATGTGGTCGATAATTTGAATTTTGTCCGTTAGAGACAAGAATCAAGCCTTTAGAGATATAGAATTTATCATTCAATCATAGTCTATTCTTCTCTGGTATGCTCTACTCTGAGATCTGTTTTTTTCTTTTTGCAGTCTACTTTCACCTGCTTCTTGATTGATTCGCTTTCAGTCCAAGGAACTTAATTATAAGTTCCCTCATACTAATTGTTGGTCGACACAGTAAAGAATCTTTTATATGAATTGAGTTCCACTCAGATTCCTTTTGTCTATTTTTTATTCACGTGCACCTTAAGTTCCGAAACTGATAACTGAAATTCTTCAATTTCAAGTTTTAAGTTTCCGTTTTTTTTAGTGAAAAGTCTCCAGAAACTGACTTTCTGAACATTTGAAGTTTGAAGTTTGGATATTTGACTTCAGCATTTCAAGTTTCTCAGTGTCTTCACTTTAAGTTCTAAAACTTGATTTTTATCTTCTTGTGCTTTGGCTTCTAACAATTTCCATCTTCAGAAATTAAGTTTTTGTCGGCTCGACCTTGAGCTTCCAATTTCTAGTTTCTATTACAACTCGATATATCTTATACAAGGATTACATGAAGAAACTCACTAGAAACTAAAAGCTAATTTTGACACACCAGAATATCAAAATAAAGGTTAAATTGAAACTTAGTTTCTAAAACAATCCCATCAATATTCCAAACTCGGTGAAAGCCTGGTTGAAAGCCTTTTGAAATAGCCCAACTTCGAATGATATTTCGATATTTAACAACTAAACCCTTCTTGAAACCACTTTTTTTGAACTCATAAAACCCTCATATCAATCCTCATTTGAGCATCAAATTCGAACTTGAAATCGAACTCTTTCTTTTGTCAACACTTCTTAGTTCACCCACAAGTCAATAATGACTACCCGTTCATTTCATTCAATCAAACCAAATGATAAACATTCTTTCATACTCTCATATCCAATGGCTCAAGACTTGAAGAGTTAATTAAGCTAGGAGCCTTGAAGTTGCTAATGATTCCAACTTATATAAAAATATAAATATCTTGACTCTGTGATACTTATTAAAGCTTCCTTATCTTATAGGAAAAGGCAAGGAGAAGATAAATGCTTGAACCGATCAAATCATAATTGAACCTACTAAACTTTGGCTTTCTTACTTCTATGTCGTGGGTTAAATACACAATGCAATTTAGGTTTTCTTTTGAACAAATGAATCATGAGCTTTCTTTTACTATTTTTTCATTGTCAACTTTTTTGTTTACTATCTGCCCTCTATATGGGGGAACCCCACTTTGAGAAGAACTTCGAACGTAATAAACATAGATTTTAGCTCCGCGTAAAACAAGTCCAAGCAATCGTGCCCTGGTAGTGAAAGAAATATGATGGTTAAGTGCACTATGATATCGACTTGCTCGGGGTCTAGCCCTACTCAGACACGCATAGTAACCATTGTAAGATGCCACCTCCCAGTCACATCTCTAATTGTAGATGGTTTAATTATTTTAAAGGGCATGCTCATTAGTAAAAACATTTTGGTGCCATAGGTGGATTATCAAACTTAAAATCCCATGTGCGACCCGATGTCAATGCATGACAAATTATTTATAAATGTGTTCAATAAGTAGTAAGTGCATTTGTGTACTTAGGCCCGTGCATTATTTCTAAAATATAAACACTAATGAAAGCTGGAAGTGCCGTACGAGTTTGAAGATGAAGCTTGGAGTTGTATCTCCCTTTTCAAAATATTTAGGAGCCGAAGTGTGTATCTCCACATGCACACTTCACCATTAACTTTCTACTGCATAACTCTTTTCTTTTGATAAAATTTTATGATGTAATTTATGGATTTACGCACATTCCTCATCACTCAAGAAGCCAATATCCCTTCTCGAAGAGGTGCTTATAATTTTATCAATTACTTGGGATGAATGAATGTTTAATAACTTCAAATGTTGACCTAGATACCTCAAGCACATGTTACGCACCCGATGCACATGATTTGTAAATTCTTACTTATTTTAAAGAGCAGAGCGTGACATAGTGGTATCAGAGCAGTCTTTTGCTCTGAACCGAGGAACTCTTAGTTTCAAGGCCTTCAAAAACCTAAGCTTTGAAAAAAAAACCTTTCTCAGCTCATGTCCTACACTCGTACCCCGCGCCGCATCAAGTGAAAGTGTTTTAGTAAAAGCAGGTCTTCAATGCATGAACTTATTGCGTTCATATATTTGAAAATTTTGCTACTGAAGCTTTTACATTTGAAAATGATTTCAGGAAAATCTTTCACATGCATGGTTTTTTGTTTTATATGCACCTTTCGAGGCCGTATTTTGAGAACTTAGATGCTCTTAGGAAGCATGTCCACAACTCATAATTCAAATGCAAGAGGAACTTATTATAAATTATGCAACTAGGATAGGATTTTATGCGTCATAGTTTGACTTTAGATTCCCTTACCTTCTATGTTTAAGATTTAGATAGCGATTGTGTGCGCTACATAAATATTTTGACTGTATGTTCTTCGTCCCAACCCTTTTTAAGTAATCAACATTATTACATCGCATATGGCCAAATCCTTCTTCATGCACCATAAACCACTACCCATAAATGCCTCCTACAAGCGCCAAGTCAGTTACTTCCAGACCTACCAGATCTGTAGAAGGGACTCCCTCACCAATTTCTACCAATTATGGTAGAACGCACATCCTCATGGCATCACGAGGACTGAAGGCTAACTCTGACTCGTGAAGCTCCTACCCCCTTAGTGGCAACATTAGGTGCAAGCCAACCATGTGAACTTCCTAGCCAACTCCACTACCGACGAGGCCAATCTGGTGGGATCATTGCCCTTATTCGCGAGTAGCGCACCTATTTCAAGAGCCCTCCGCCCAACCCCCGAGATAAAGATCATGAGTGGAACCTCCTCGGTCCCCATTGTTGTTTTTTTCCTGGGATGAGCAACCTAAGAAGTATGTCGCCATGTCTGCACTATAAGAATCTGAGTCCAATTCAGAACTAGAAGAAGACCCCAAAGAGCAGCCACAGAGTGGTCCAGAAGACGCTAAGCTTGAGTGCAGTCACTACCTAGCGTACTCCGAGAAAGACTCTGATGACTCAAAGTAATGCTATGACTATCAACGCCTGGTCTCAGCCGCATAGAGGAAGGACCTTAAGATTAGTATCTTGATCCGGAGGAGGGCATGGAATCTCATAAACAATTAGAAGAAGGTGATGAAAATGAGGATAAAGACGAGGGTAAAAAAGGAGAGAACTTTGAAGAAGACCACCAACCCATCATTGAAGTTTAAGCTGTAAAGAACTAAGGTTTAGTTTCCTCCTTGATTTAAATGTTTTGATATGTCAAAACTCACATTAGTCAGTTTTTCAATTTCTAGAGTTCTAAAAACTGTAATCCTTGTATAGGATCAACTAAGTTATACTAGAACTTAGCGACTGAAGATCGAGCATGGGAAATGCTCGAGAACAGAAGAAGTGTACGTGCTTCAATATTGAGTTCCACCAAGTATGGCCATGACTTATACTGTGTTTGGGTACTCAGTATAGTGTTTTCCATACTGAGTAGGAGAAGTCAGCATGAGGGTTCGCCATACGAACTATGGGAAGTTAGCTTGAGGTTTGCCTATACTGACTATGGGAAGTCAATATGAGAGCCTCTACCTTGCAAGCACGAACACAACAAAGCTCGGTCATACTTCGACATATCCTTGCTTAAGTAGAAGTCAGTACAAGGATATCCAAACTTGGGTCCCTTGGACTGAAAATTAGTCTGACATAAAGTTAGTGAAAAGTACACTGACACAGCAGAGCAGGGCAAAGCAGATCTATAATATGGGCTATGATTGAAAGACATTTTCCATTTATCTAATGACTGGATTAATGTGTCTAACGGGTTAAAATTCAAAATGCTCGAGGATTTCTCTATAAATAGGTTTGCCCTTCAACCTTAAAAGGTTACGAATTACACACAACAAAGAGCATAGATCTAAGCTGACACTTAGCTCAATTCACTCTCAAACTCTCTGAGTTTCCCTGTTTACATACACGAGACTTGTGTTCCTGACTCAAGTTATCTCTCTGAGCCACTCTCTTTTAGCACGACGCTGAAGCTCTATTTCTTAAGTTACCCTTTGGTCAATATATCACTCTAAGATATATTCACAGCAGTTAGTTTCCTACAATGGGATTCAGATTCTAACGGGCTTTTGCCAACCACCTAAGTTCTGGGAAGAACAACCAACATCCAACCACCAGGGAGAAGGTCGGGGGTGTCGTCCTCACTTCAACCTGTATGCTAAGCGTACAAGGAGTTCTAAGGTGAGTGACCACAGTAGACCGAAGGACGGAGCGCCGACGGGCTGTGCTTACATTGATAGGAGGCTTTATTTTACTTAGTGATTTTTTAGACCAAGTGTCTAAAGAGTGGACATATGATTTTTAGATCCGAACCAATATAAAATATCATATGTTCTTTACCGCTTTCATTTAAGTTAGTTTCGCAAAACTTACTTTCAAACCTCCAATACTTGTCTAAGTATTAAAGTGTATATTCTGTGAAACTTACTTAATAAACGTAGGACCTAAGCTTAACCTATTTTCAGTACTCTAAACTAAGTTACAGTTAATTTAGGAGAATAAGTGCAATTCATATTTTCTTCGGCTGCATATTACGTACTCTAATTTGGAGACCAACAAGTGCTATCATGCGCCAAGGTTCTTACAGACCAAGGTTATGTTGAGTCGCTTGGGACCAGATCTATTTTTTCCTTGCACTTTGTCTGGTTTTGTGTATTCAAGTTTAGGTACGCAGAGATGGCACACATTACAAAGCTTCTTAAGTATACACTAGAAAATTTTGACATATGGAAGAAGCACTAGGTGATAATGCTGAAGAATGTCCATCTACAGATGGCTGAGGTTCAATCCAACAGGCCTATAAAGATCACCAAAGTAAAAACTCATCTCGGATGAGCAGGAGGTCCGGAGATAGTGGACAAACCATACTTTGAGTAGACGAACAAGGATAGAATTCATTCTCAACTGGATTCAGTGGCAATAGAGCTCATTGTTCAAGCCCTACCAGAGGCGCTGGTTGTTAAAGTTCTCGCCTACGATAGCGCCAAGCAGATGTGGGATTTCCTTGGCATTCTTTGCCAGGAGACTGACCAAATGAAGCAAAACAAGCTTCGAAATTGTGTAGATAAGAATGTGTCATTCCAAATGCTTTCGGGTGAAAATATTAAATTTATGGAAGCAAGTTTAATGCTATTCTCTGTGAACTAAAGAATTTGGGAAGTATAACATTACAGATAGTAATGCGAAGATTCTTTTGAAAATGCCCAAGGAGAACTGGTTCGTCAAGGTCACAAGCTTGAAGGAGAAGTATCTCTCCAAGGTGACGACCAATGACATGTCGTCCCAGTTACAAGCCCATGAGTGGGATATCCAAATGGCGAACAGGAACGAAGTTGTGCGAAATGTCAGCACACAACCCGAAAAAGACATTTTCTTTTTCGCAAAGAGTGATTTCAAGAGAAGGCCTCAGAAGCATTACCAAGCTAAGAGATCAGCCAGCCAGACCTCTACATCAATGTCAGCGCAAACAACTTCCTACCAGAAGGAGGAAGAGAGGTTAGTTGCTGAGCTTGAGGAGCACATAAAGTTTCTTGAGAAAGCCAAAGCCAAGAATGAAGGTTCACAACCCAGTGAACAAAAATTCAGCGAGAGGCCTCCCAAGGCGTGCTTCGAGTGCAACTCCCCCAATCACCTCAAGTACGTGTGTCCAAAGGTATCCAATGAGGAGAGGGAACGCCTAAAAAGGGTATTCGATAAGAAAGCTGCAAAGTGCTGTCGCCAATGCCATGCTATCCAAAACCGAGGAGCCAGACATCTCTGATAATGATGAGTGCTACTACACTTTGGATCAAGAGGCCATTTAAGAAGCGTTCCTAGTGTTGATGGCCAAGCTTGGAGAAGAAGAAGGAGCATCAGAATCCGATGAAGAAGGAACTGAAGTTGAGACGCAGAACTTGGTAAATATTTCAAACTCAGTTTCTATTCATATAGCATGCATAGAGGAGGACTCTGAATCTTATTGCTCAGATTTAGAGGATGTAACCCTCGAAGTTTTACATAAAGAACTTTCAAAATTTTATGAATTAAAAGACATTTTAGCTTGCATGAATGCCTCATTGAAACTTAAAGTTTCAAAACTGATTGTGGAGATCCTAGAATCGAAGTCAGTAAGTGATGAGCTATCCAAGCTTAGAGAGGATCATTCAATCTTACTTGAAAATTTTAAAACTCTCTCTGAAGAATGTGAATCTAAAAAACTGGAAATTGCTAGTGATCAAAAACTTATTTGCTCACTTTATTCTAGTACTAGAAAAGTTTCAGAAGCCCTAAGCTTACAACGAGATCCATCTAATAAATAAGAGATTCTGGTTTAGTGGTTAAGCTTTTAGGCAAGGGAGTACTTAGTATAGACAGAGACTCCTCAGTGGCTCATTAGGGCAATTGGAAGAAGTCGGTTTCAAAACTGACTTCTACACCCAAGCTTAAAAACAATTTGACCTCTAAGTCAAATAAACCTGAGAAGAAGCCTGCTATGCCTAAGAAGAGGGTCAAGCAGACTTTTCTTAGAGTGAGGAAACCCACTTCAGCAGCTAGAACTGATCTTCGTAAGAAGTCGGCATCATTTCCAGATTCTCAAAATCTGAGGTTCCCTACTCATAATTCTTATGAGAGGAGAAATTATTCGTATAGGAGGGACACCTATACAAGGTCTGAGCCCAATCATTTTACTACTTTAAGGGCTACGAAGACTGTACACCCCGGACTTAGTTTTCGAGATCACAACCAAAATTTAGTATCGAGAAACTCGATGTTTGGGAAGTCAATTCCTAGAAACATGATTCCAAGAAACTTAATATCTGGCAAGGTTTCACACACACACCCCATTCTTTCAAACATGCATATAAATAGCATTCACTATCTCAGAAGGAAGAGAAAGGGAGAGAAGGTTTTTATGGATTCCTAAAGGATGGATCCATAAGACTAACCCTACAGGACCCGCATAAGCTCGGGTACCTTTAGTCTAACCTTCTTTGTTTGGCAAGCACAGGTTCACCAAAGTCAGCTTAAAAAGAAGAAGCGAGCTTGGATTTTGGACCGTGGGTGTTCTTCTACCCACATGACCAAAGAAAGGGATCTCCACTAAAACCTGAAGATGGGGAGAGGACCCCTAGTCATTTTGGAGATGTGTGAAAGGGATCTCCTCTCAAACCTAAAGATGGGGATGAAGGGATTCGTGAACTGAATCACGAAGTCCGTTTGCCAAGGATCGTTAATTGGAATATCAAAAATAAATTGCTATGCCTATGAACAATCCTAGCATGCTCCTATATTATTATGCATAAGAGGGTTATGCGGAATACCTGGATTGAAGAACGATGAAGAACGCGTGCGCGGAGATGCCCTTTGATCTTTCCCACGCACCAAGATTTAATTTCCTAACAGATTGAGGAAATTAATCTAAAGAAAATAAACAAATATTTTCGAAAATAAGAGGAGAGAGAAGAAGAAGAATCCTCCTGATCTGATCTTCTGATCTGTATCCCAACTCGATCTGAAAATCTGGTGAAGATTATCTATCAGATCCCTTGCCCGGTTGAGAAGTAGAATTTCCTCCTCGTATCTCAAACTCAATCGATCACCACAGCTCCCAATGCTCTGGTTTGCTGTGTGCAACTTGTGATCTTATGAGTTGAAGGTGTATTGAGGTCTGAGATACTGAGGCCTATTTATAGGAAATTCTTGGCTTCTATTGGGCTTGAGTTATCATGGGCCAGACCAGGGACCAGAATGCAAATAGCAAATAAGGCCTATCAATTAATTAATTCCCATATTCAACCCAGATTATAATTAATTAATTAATATTGATTCATGCCACCAGAGAATCAATACTGTCCTACCTATTTGCTACCACGTTTTGAGGAACGGGTTGCATTGGACTCGGTTTAACCCCACATTTAAGGTTACAGACATTCGTTAATTAATTTAAGCTCTGACAAGGTATTTAATTAATTAACATCTTTAATTCCTGAATCAATCCACTCAAAACCTTTTCACTTATGCTGAACTTAATCAGCCTGCAGGACTTTAGCATAACGAACCTTTTGAGCTGTTCAGGGAATGTCACGATCCTATACTGGATGTGGTTACCTAGTTCAGATACCAGACAACCATACACAAATTGATATCACCCAAGACTGCAGAAGTACAGGTTCAACTAGAACCCTCTCTACAACTCAAAGTGATATACAATATATGTATACTTCTGTATCCTCATTTAGGTTTAAGATTCCATCGAGTCATAAAGATCTAGATTCTTTTAATGTCAGATAAAAGAATCGATCTCGACTTAGGTCCTCATCAATGTGTGCCCCACACCAGCATACCAAGACATCCAAGATAAGATGCTTATCTGCATATGCTGCAGCCTACACCGATAGTTTATCCTCGAACTGTCTCAGCTGTGATGACTATTTATAACTCGCTAGGTCAAACGATCCATACGATCTTCCGTGATCTCCTACACACCGTATGATCTCCCTATCGACGAGATAAGAGGATAATTGTGTTTGCGACACATGTTTGTTAATTCAGACAGGAGATGAACATAAAACAATTATGATTACCAGTATATTAACCAATAAACCTTGTACATAATATACCAATCATAATGCTTTCAGTATATAAATCCATCAATCTCCCACTTATACTCAAAGCATTATACATTTGCTTTCCAGAGTATAACGCGTCTAAACTAATCTAGCTATTACATCAAGCATTCTACGTGACTAGCTTTGCCCTCAGCCCAAGGCTACGTACATGCATCTCGTAAACCTTCTGAGGCAGAGCTTTTGTGAACGGATCCGCTAGATTATCTTTTGTATCAATTTTCTCTATCAGCACATCACCCCTTGCTACGATTTCTCGTATAATATGGTACTTCCTTTCAAAGTGTTTTGTTGCTCTGTGAGTTCGTGGTTCCTTAGAATTAGCCACAGCTCCCGAGTTATCACAATATACCGTGATGGTTCTGGGTAGCTTAGGAATCACGTCTAACTCCAGAAGGATGTTTCGAAACCATACCGCTTCTTTCGAAGCTTCAGAAGCTGCCACATATTCGGCTTCCATGGTGGAGTCCGCAATGCACTTCTGCTTTGCACTCCTCCATGATATGGCCCCACCTCCCAATGTAAACACATAGCCAGAGGTGGACTTCTTTTCATCTCGGTCTTCCTGGAAATCCGAATCAGTATAACCCACAGGGCACAACTCATCACACTGATAAACAAGACAATAGTCCCTTGTCCTTTTCAAGTATTTGAGTATGTGCTTTACCGCGGCCCAATGCGCCTGTCCAGGGTTAGACTGGTATCTCGCTACCATGCCTACAGCAAAGCAGATATCTGGCCTCGTACATAACATTGCATACATGAGGCTACCCACGGCCAATGCATACGGCACATTGCTCATCTCATCTTTCTCCTTTTGTGTTATCGGACACTGATCCTTGGAAAGATGTATGCCATGTCTGAAGGGTAACAGACCTTTCTTGGCATTATGCATGTTGAAACGGGCAATCACAGTATCCACATATGACCCTTGAGACAAGGTCAGCATCCTTTTATTGCGCTCCCGCAATACTTTTACCCCTAGGATGTATCCTGCCTCCCCAAGGTCCTTCATATGAAACTGCTCTGATAACCACCCCTTTATGCCCGACAATACTTCAACATTGTCGCCAAATAGGAGAATATCATCTACATAAAGTGCAAGGAATACTACGCTTCCGCTGACACACAGACGGTACACGCAACTCTCGTTTGAACATTGTGAGAATCCATAAGATTTAATCACCTCATCAAAACGGAGATTCCATGACCGTGAAGCTTGTTTAAGTCCATACAGTGACTTCCTTAGCTTCCAGACCAAATGGTCTTCGCCCTTCTGCACATAACCTTCTGGTTGTTGCATATAGATGTCCCTACCTTTTTCAAGGTACCCGTTTAGAAATGCGGTTTTGACATCCATCTGCCAGATTTCTAGGTTCTTATGTGCTGCTATGGCTAGGAGTATTCGAATGGACTTAAGCATGGCTACCGGTGAGAAAGTCTCGTCATAGTCTACACCCTCTTTCTGACTATAACCTTTCGCCACCAGCCTTGCTTTGAAAGTTGTAATTTCCCCATTCGATCCTTTCTTTCTTTTGTATACCCATTTGCACCCTATGGCTCGATGGCCATCTGGCAAATCAGTTTTCTGGTATACATCCATAGCAGTAATGGATTCTATTTCAGAATCCATGGCGATATGCCATTTGTCCGCATCTTTATCAGACACTGCCTCACCATATGTCCAGGGGTCGGTATCATCTAGTCCATTTTCCGGGATCAAGTCAGAAGACTCTCCCACGAACATATACCTCTCGGGTTGGTGACTAACCCTCCCACTGCGACGAGGCATCTGAGCTGTGTCAGTAGTTGGCACAGTACGCGTTTGTCCCATACCTTGCATTAGTGGCAGTGTTGGTATATTCTCACCTGTTACAGGTGGATTTACCACTACACTGGGCTTTCCTGATGGAATTGCTTCTTTATTCTCAAGCTCGTGGAGAATAATTTCACTCTTGGATCTGTGGTTTCTTACATATTCGTCCTCCAAGAATCTTGCGTTGGTACTGACAACGACTTTCTGATTCTCAGGACAATAGAAGTAACCACCTTTCGTTTGCCTGGGATATCCTACAAACAACATCAGCTTGCCCCTGCTTTCTAACTTATCAGGTTCCTTTGTCAGCACATATGCAGGACAACCCCAAACCCTCACTCTGTTCAAACTTGGCTTTCGCCCATACCAGAGTTCCAGAGGTGTTTTAGGAACCGATTTAGAAGGTACCAGGTTAAGCAAATAGGCCGCTGTTTCCAAGGCATATCCCCAAAACAAAATCGGCAAGCTTGCATAACTCATCATCGACCTGACCATTTCCAAGAGAATTCTATTTCTTCTTTCCGCTACACCATTTTGTTGAGGGGTTCCCGATGCAGTCCACTGGGATGTAATCCCGTTATCTGACAAGTACTGCAAGAACTCGTTGCTGAGGTATTCCCCACCACGATCTGATCGTATTGACTTGATAGTCTTACCAAGCTTCTTTTCTACCTCAGTCCGGAATTCTTTGAATTTCTCAAAGCATTCAGACTTATGGCGAAGCAAATAGACGTATCCGAATCTTGAGTAATCGTCAATGAATGTGGCGAAATACTCATACCCTCTACGAGCTTGCGTGGACATTGGTCCACATAATTCAGAGTGGATCAACTGTAACACGTCCTCTGCTCGAGACTGACTTGCCTTAAAAGGCCTGGTCGTCATCTTTCCTTCTATACAGGACTCGCAGATTGGATGCGGTACCACTTGGAAGGAATCCAAGAGCCCATCGCATGCTAATCTCTTTATCCTCTTTAGATTGATGTGACCTAGTCTCAAGTGCCAGAGATATGTTTGATCCTCATCGGAAGAAAACTTTCTCTTTAAATGATTATTATTATTAGTAGATGAGTTTGCAACATTCACGGAAGATTTATGCATACAATCAATGATATAGAGAGAGTCAATCAGTTTGCCATGACAGATAACACCGTTATTACCAATGATAGAAACTCCACTATCAAAAATAACTGAATATCCATCACAAAATAACTTGGAAACTGAAATTAAGTTCCGCCGAAAAACCGGCACATATAAAACATCTCTCAAAATCATAACATTGTTTTCAAAGCATAAAGTAAAATCTCCAATGGCTACTGCTGAGACTCGTTCTCCGCTGCCCATTGAGATGGTAATCTCGTCATGCTTCAGCTGCCTTGTCGGCCTGAACCCCTGCAAAGTATAATAAACATGGTCAGTAGCTCCAGTATCCACTACCCAAGAATGGGTAGAAACTGATGCTAAACATGTTTCCATTATAAATGCACATGACGTACCTTGTCTACCCGTGCTAGGCACTAGACAATCTCCTTCACTTCGCTTGCATTTGCATGGCCTCGTGTTAGCCTCTGCCTGATCAGCCTCTTCTAACCGCTTAAGTAATTCCTTTGCCTCAATAATAGTCTTATCAAAGACCTTCATGAATTGAGCAAATTCTGAAGCTTTCTGGTCAGATTCCCATTGTTCTAGTGCCAAGAGTAACTCTGGAAGAGTGTACTTGCACTTGGTACCAAGGGACTTGATGAAATCACCATAAGAATCAGAGAGAGAGTACAGGACGATATTGATTTTAGACCGACTAGTGATTCGTCCACCTCTCTTTCTGTACCTTCTCATAATTTCCATCATGCTGTCAAGATGCAGAGACAAAGAACTCCCATCAGTCATCTTCTTGCAGACCAGGTCTTCCACAAGACTGTAACTGACAGTTCGTCTCACCTTCCCATATACCCTTATTAGATCCCTCCATATCTCAACAAAGGATTGGTACTGATCGTACTTGAGCCTTAGTTCTCTGGATAGAGTTTTCTTAATGAGAATGCGGGCAAACTCATCAGAAGTCCTCCATCTTTCATAGAACACTCGCTCATAACCAGTGCAATTCCAATACTTGGGAGATAAAGGATCCATATAGAGTATACGAGAATGATTTGCAATGTGGAGTATTTCCATGAAGCAAAACTTCCACTCAGGAAAATTCGGACCGGTTAAAGGATTTGATGTCAAGAGATAAATGATATGATGAATAGACATATCTGAAAACAATAAATTAAAACACCAATTAAAACATAGTCGCAGAACATTGAAACAATTAAATATTGAAACCTTATGATAAAGCAATATTAATGTTTCCTCCAATTTGCCTAAGTGTTACTATTGCAAGCCACACATGTGGACGTTTACAACAAAACACCTAACCAGACTGCATCTTTCAATTCCAGTCCTTTAATTCCAATCCATGCCCGGGTTCCTTAGACAAATGGAATTAATAATTGGAGACTAACTTAAGACCATATTATCCTACTGAGCAGGGACTTCACATATGAGTTATACTCTGGACAATATCTAAGCTAGCTTACCACCAAAGCCAACCCTCCCATATAAGGACACACCTGATCCCTTATAATAAGGTTGTCTCATTTAATTCAATCCCTAGAGAACTTATGAAAATTCAATACGCAAGCTACACATGTAGACGTTTACGCATGAGCTCCCACTTCTCACATGAAATAAATGTTTGTTTTAAGAAATCCTATCTATTAGAACTTATGAACAATAAATTAAGTAAGCTACACATGTAGACGTTTACCTAATAAATTATCCACTTCCAATAAAGGATCGCTTTGTGGAGGTCTTACTAAATTATGAGCTTAGTAATTTTCAGTTCATAAGGTTCAATTGCACAGATTATTTTATGTAGCCATAATTATAACATTGCTAAAATTCTATCATGCAAAGCATGAACCCCGAATTTATAGTCATAATTAATTACATAAAATAAATCACATAACATGCTTTAAAGCCGTAAATAAAAGCAGTAAACGTGCTCTCTATTATCGACAACATGCTGATATGCTGCGCAATTATTTTAAACACGTATATCATGCGAAGACAGATAGTAAAACAAATAAAAATGTCCTCGTGGCCCCATGATACAAAACAAAATAAATCTAACTATTACAAGTTGGAATTTATTTTACAGATCTTCGACTGGGCTCCCACTACTTGGACTGAGATCTTGATTTATTTTCTGAACTTGGGCCTCCAAGATTTGATCCATCAGAAAATTGGACAACTGGGCCAGTTAACGAGATCGCAGGCCTAGGCACACAATGCAAGCCCAATAGCCCGCGAGAACTTGGCCCGACGAGCCACCACCGGCGAAGCACCATCACCGGCGACCCGCCGTCGTCGTGAGGGCTCCCGGCATGCATAACAGCCATGCACGTACGTGCATGGATGAAGTCCGCGATACCGCCTCCTCCAACTGTTGCCCGTTTTGCATGTCGCCGCCCCGGCTTGCCTCGGAGGCTCGCGCGAACCACGCGAAAAAACCCTAGGGTTTTTTCGCATTCCGGCCGCACGCCCAGCCCCCGTCGCCGTCCAGCCCGCGTCGCCGGTCCCCGAGCCACCGCCTCCACCTGCCCTGCCTGCCGACGTCGACCGAGGGAGGAGGGACCGCTGCCGGCGAGCGCGCAGGGGCGCGAGCCTGCCACACGCGCGCTCGAACCCTAGGGTTCCGCCGCGATCGCGCGCGCTCGCCCCCTTCGCCGCGCGCCGCCGCTCCTGGCCGGTCTCGCCTCCTCGCCCGCGCCGCCGACCTCGCCCCGGAGCCGCCGCACCTGCCCTGGCCGGCCTGGGCCGCGCAGCCGTCTGCCTGCGTGCGTGCGTGCGCGCGCTGAAACCCTAGGGTTTCCGCGCGTGGCTGCAGCGCCGCCGCCCCCTGCTGCCGTGCCCCGCCGCCGTCGACCGCCGTGCATGGCGCTCGCGCCGTGCCGGCGCTGTCACACGTCGTGCGGCCTTGCGTTCTTCGCGTTCTTTGTTCTTCGTGTTCTTCGTTCTTCGTTTTACAGATTTAATTTTTTGAAAATAAAATTACATAGGATAATTCTAATTACTATCTAAAAATTCTAATCTAACCACGGATTTATCTCGTGGATGAAAAATGAATCCATATAAATGGGCGGATTAACCCGAGGAACCACGAGGACGAAAAACATACAATCAATCCATAAACCATCCATTGCATGCAATCAATAATAATAATCATGCATGTTCATAGGCAATATAATTTTTCCGATAGAGCCAATTAATTAAACCTGGCTTTGATACCAATTGAAGGGATTCGTGAACTGAATCACGAAGTCCGTTTGCCAAGGATCGTTAATTGGAATATCAAAAATAAATTGATATGCCTATGAACAATCCTAGCATGCTCCTATATTATTATGCATAAGAGGGTTATGCGGAATACCTGGATTGAAGAACGATAAAGAACGCGTGCGCGGAGATGCCCTTTGATCTTTCCCACGCACCAAGATTTAATTTCCTAACAGATTGAGGAAATTAATCTAAAGAAAATAAACAAATATTTTCGAAAATAAGAGGAGAGAGAAGAAGAAGAATCCTCCTGATCTGATCTTCTGATCTGTATCCCAACTTGATCTGAAAATCTGGTGAAGACTATCTATCAGATCCCTTGCCCGGTTGAGAAACTGAATTTCCTCCTCGTATCTCAAACTCAATCGATCACCACAGCTCCCAATGCTCTGATTTGCTGTGTGCAACTTGTGATCTTATGAGTTGAAGGTGTATTGAGGTCTGAGATACTGAGGCCTATTTATAGGAAATTCTTGGCTTCTATTGGGCTTGAGTTATCATGGGCCAGACCAGGGACGAGAATGCAAATAGCAAATAAGGCCTATCAATTAATTAATTCTCATATTCAACCCAGAATATAATTAATTAATTAATATTGATTCATGCCACCAGAGAATCAATACTGTCCTACCTATTTGCTACCACATTTTGAGGAACGGGTTGCATTGGACTCGGTTTATCCCCACATTTAAGGTTACAGACATTCGTTAATTAATTTGAGCTCTGACAAGCTATTTAATTAATTAACATCTTTAATTCCTGAATCAATCCACTCAAAACCTTTTCACTTATGCTTGAACTTAATCAGCCTGCAGGACTTTAGCATAACGAACCTTTTGAGCTGTTCAGGGAATGTCACCATCCTATACTGGATGTGGTTACCTAGTTCAGATACCAGACAGTCATACACAAATTGATATCACCCAAGACTGCAGAAGTACAGGTTCAACTAGAACCCTCTCTACAACTCAAAGTGATATACAATATATGTATACTTCTTTATCCTCATTTAGGTTTAAGATTCCATCGAGTCATAAAGATCTAGATTCTTTTAATGTCAGATAAAAGAATCGATCTCGACTTAGGTCCTCATCAATGTGTGCCCCACACCAGCATACCAAGACATCCAAGATAAGATGCTTATCCGCATATGCTGCAGCCTACACCGACAGTTTATCCTGGAACTGTCTCAGCTGTGATGACTATTTATATCTCGCTAGGTCAAAGGATCCATACGATCTTCTGTGATCTCCTACACACCGTATGATCTCCCTATCAACGAGATAAGAGGATAATTATGTTTGCGACACATATTTGTTAATTCAGACAGGAGATGAACATACAACAATTATGATTACCAGTATATTAACCAATAAACCTTGTACATAATATACCAATCATAATGCTTTCAGTATATAAATCCATCAGGGGAGAGGACCCCTAGTCATTTTGAAGATGACTCAAAGGGGAGAGTAATCGGCAAAGGATGCTTACAGTATAATGGGATCACCATCAACAATGTATCCTTAGTCACATACCTGAATTACAACTTGCTGAGCATTCGTCAGCTTATCCAATCTGGATATGAGGTGACGTATGCCAAAGATGATTGCTTAATCATCGATAAAGACTCCAAGGAGACTGTGCTAAAAGGAATTAAGATAGGGAGTCTGTATATTGTGGATTAGGAGAGTAGAAAGCCTAACAAGTGCCTGGTCACAACAAGTTCATCCCAAGAATGAGTCAACTGGTTATGGCATTAGAGGCTTAGCCACTTGAATTTCCAATCCATCAGGCACTTAGCCAAGCACAAGCTTGTGGAAGGCTTACAACAAGCTGGGTTCAAGAAAGAAGAAGGTGTCTAAAGAGAATGTTAAATGGGAAAACAAACCAAAGCTTCATTCAAGAATCACACCATCACAACAAGTACAAAAATGATCCTTGAACTACTTCATATGGATCTATTTGGACCGGTCAAACCACCCACCATTGGAGGAAAGAGGTTCACTCTCGTTGTAGTGGATGACTACTCGAGATACACATGGGTAAGGTTGTTGAAGAGCAAGGACGAAGTGAAGCTTCAACTTCCAGAGCTCATCCTAGAAGTGAAAAACAATGAGGGATTCACCGTGAAGAAAATCAGATCAGACAATAGGACTGAGTTTTTCAATGGTCCTTTGATGGGTTTTTGTGCGGATGTTGGCATTGCTTACGAGAAGTCAGCTCCAAGAATGCCCCAGTAGAATAGTCTTGTGGAGCAAAGAATCAGAACACTCAAGGAGGCAGTGAGGACTATGCTTGCTGAAGCTGACTTAAGAGAAGGCTACTGGGGAGAAGCCTTGATGATCATGTTATACATAGAATAGAAGCGCTATCAACAGTCGCCATCACAAAACTCCGTACAAAGTCTACCATGTCATAAGCCTTCTATAGCTCATCTATGTGCTTTTGGTTCTCCTTGTTACATTCATAACAACAGAAATACTAAGTTAAATTATTTTAGTCTCAAGGCGGATAAAGGTGTGTTCCTTGGGTATGGACACCCTTTATAAAAAGTATATAGAGTACTTAACAAGACCACCGGACTTGTGGAAGTAACATGCTCTGTTGTTTTTTATGAGTCTATTTTAGTGCGCAGGACCTTGAAGGACCTGGAACTTAGTGATCACGAGATCAAAGATGTCTGTGAGAAACTTAGTTCTGATAGAGAAAATCCTAATGAAGTTTCTCATGCTAGATCTGTGAATGATCATTCAAGTTTTCCAGAGGACAAGGCCGGTGATGCAACTGACCTTGCTGAGGCCATTGGTTCACTAATAATAACCGCATGTATCAATCAAGGGGGAACCTCAGAGGATCAAGATGAAACTCAGTTTGGAGGCCAAACTGAAAATTGAGTTAAATACTCAAGCAGACTTGCCTGAAGATATAGACGTTCATCCAGAAGAGGTTCAACCTGCAGTGGAAGTTATCACTAGGGAAGAAGATACAAGTGCAGGTGATGAAGATCTAGCCATGGTGGAATCAACCTTAGTTCATGTTCCAGTATCGGAAGCAGAAGGTACTAAATATCATGGAGCATTTGTTCAACCTGTAAAAGTCACTCAGCTCCAGAAGCCAAAATGGTTCAGACATCATCCCAAGGAGGCCGTGCTAGATAATGTTGCAAACTCAGCTCACACGAGACAAGGAAGCGCATTTCTTACTTATTTTATCTCTCATAATCCAGAGCCCCCGAAGATTAGAGATGCCCTGAAGTCAATTGACTGGATCAACGCCATGCAAGAGGAGCTTGATGAGTTCAAGAGAAATGATGTATGGTATTTGGTGGATCGACCAAATCATCAGTTAGTCATTGGCACCAAATAGGTCTTTAAGAATAAGAGAGACGAGACTGGGAACATAGTAAGGAATAAAGCAAGGCTTGTAGCAAAAGGATATGCTCAATGTGAAGGAATCGACTTCGATGAGACCTTTGCTCCAGTAGCCAGACTTGAAGATATCAGACTTTTCCTTGGTTATGTTGCACACAACAACTTCACAGTTTTCCAGATGGATGTGAAGAGTGCTTTTCTGAATGGGGAGTTCAAAGAAGAAGTATAGGTGGAACAGCCCCCAGGCTTCGAAGAAGAAAATCAAGTTTATAAATTGAGGAAGGCTCTCTATGGATTAAAGCAAGCACCCCGCGCTTGGTATAAGACATTGTCTTAATCTCTCATCAAAAATGGTTTCTAGAAAGGCAAGATCGACACAACAATGTTCAGGATCAAGGATTGAGCAGACATCCTTCTTGTGCTGATTTATGTCGACGACATTATCTTCGGCTGTAGAAACATGAAGCTGTGTGAGAAGTTTGACCAACTTATGCAAAGAAACTTCTATATGAGCATGATGGGTCAGCTGACTTACTTTCTAGGTCTTCAAGTAATTCAATCCAAAGGAGGAATCTTTATCAATCAGAAAAAGTATACCAAGTGCTCAAATCAATCTTGATTAAGAAGGTGAAGAAGTCATTCCAACCATGTACATAGAAATTAATGGGTCACTGTTGTACTTAACTTCAAGTAGGCTAGAGTACTTAACTTCAAGTAGGCTAGATATTTCCTACTCAATTAGAGTATGTGCGAGTTTCAAGCTAATCCAAAGAAGTCGCACATGGAGGCTGCTAGAAAAATATTCAAATACCTGAAAGGGACAGAATCCTTAGTTAATTGGTATCTCAAAACTGACAAGCTTACCTTGAATGCTTACTCAGACTCAGATTTTGGAGGATGCAGAATCGACCGGAAGAGCATAAGTGGAACATGTCAGCTCCTAGGACACAAGCTTGTAAGTTGGTTCAGCAAGAAGCAGCATTCAGTAGCCACATCAACAACAAAAGCTGAGTATGTTGTTGCCACGAGTTGTTGTGCTCAAGTGCTTTGGATCAAGCAACAATTACTTATTTCTGAGGTTGAAACTGGGTGTGTACTAATCTAGTGTGATAATAGCAGTGCAATGTGCATCACGAAGAACCCAGTTCACCATTCCAGAACCAAGCACATCGACATAAGGCATCATTTCATAAGAGATCATGTCGAGAAGAAGGATGTGTCCATAGAGTACATCCATACTGAAGATCAACTTATTGACATCTTCACCAAACCACTCCCTAAAAACAGATTCAAAGAGCTATGCATCAAACATGGATTATTGGAGTTGGATGAGATCACGATTGAAGAGGAGTAGATGTGGAATGAAACTAAGTCCCAGCTTTTAGTTTTTCTGATTTTTCTCACAAACTAAGTATGCTGAAAGTGAAGCCGACTAAAATTGAGTCCCAGCTCTTAGTTTAGCTCATCTTCCTTAAGTCCTTCCTTTACTCACAAATAGTGTCACCAACACAATCCATAAGACGGGAAGATTGAAGAAGACTTTGTTGGATAACAACCATCTCTATTTAAAACTGAGTTCAAACTCTCAGTTTTTTCAACTTGGTGTATTTCTCAGTATGTAGGCTTCATACTCAACAAATCTTTGAACAACTCCGCATAAGTGGTGTCTACGCAACTCAGTATGAAGTTCTCTACTTAGCCAAGTTTGGAAAGATCGTTCTAAGTGGTGTCCACAAAAGAAGAAGAAACTTGCTACCAACTAAGTTTCTATATGAAGGACGAGTACTCAGTATGAGTTTCCACTACTTAGCCAAATTTTTAAAATTTCGGTGGACCATACTGGCTTACTAAGAAAACCAAGTTTTGGTTTCAACACTTAGAAGATTTTGAAAGACGGATGTAGAATTAAACTGAGTTCCAACTCTCAGTTTAAAAATTGACTCCTAGTCAGCATGGAAGTTTCAAAGGCGGGAATTTCAAATTTCAAGGTTTATCGTATCTAGTACGATGCATTTAATGATCAAAAGGTGGTGATGAGTCCGCTCATGCCACGTGGAAAGGCACATCCTCAAGTCAGGTCACTCACATACGATATCAATCGACGGCTTTTCTTAGCTATTGATCTAGTGTTTGTTGACTTACTCAAAACTATTCGATCTATATTATTTAATCCTATTTATACCAATGATAAATCAAAGGTTAAAGCCTTTATTAGTTTGCCATTTTTACCTTCTCTAAAAACCCTCAAGCCTTCATACTTCTTGAAATTGCCTTCGCATTCAATCCTTCATCATATATTCCTTCATTAATTGCTAATCATTGATCACAAGTTATGGCCCTAAAGAAGACAAAAGCACCGCAAATGCCAGCCGGCGAAACATCCACTTCAGGCCAGGAACAACAACCACAGGTTGTTTACATTGATCGACCATATTCAGAAGTTCTTAAAATATTTCATTTTAATCCCTAAATTCTCTCACCAGAGCAAAGGAGGGTTGCTTAAGTAACAAAGGAGAAAATCTTGAACTTAGCCGGTTTGAAGGAAGACTTCCCTGATATCAAGATGGTGGGTCAAAGACTGCTTAGGGAAAGGTTAGTTTACTTTCTGCGAGCCCGACCTAAGAGGTTTCATCCAATTTTAGAGGCAGAATTTTATGTTAATGTTGTGATAGATGGTAGCCAGAAGTTCTTCACCACACATGTGGCCGGAACTAAAAATTGTAGTTGCACCACATTTGCTCAAGGACATTTTCAATCTAAGACATAGAGGAACAAAGGTCCATCTTTACCGACAGGGGGGTCGATACCAAGAAACTTCGGGAGATCATGGAGGGGTATTGGACTCAATGGAAACTTGATGACGTCATCACACCCTTCAAGATGAATCACAAGACCAACGAGTTTGATTCATTCTACAAGTATCTTGTGGACATCATTATTATAATGATATAGTGTGAGATGGGGTCATTTTCAAAAAATGAGCAAAAAGAAGTATTCAGTTCTAATGGCTATTGATGACGAAGTCAAGGGGGATTGGGCAACGTTTCTTTTTGAAAGGCTCTAGGATTATGCTGGACGAAATCCACAATCAAAGAGAAGGAATAGTTTTCCGCTGGTGTCGGGTTTGGACTCAAAGTCAGTTTCCTACTAGAAAGGATGCTACCAGCAGTGGATGATGGTGAGTTGCTGATTTCAAGTGATTTCGTTCCGATCAAAGATGTGATGGGTGAGCCCATTGAGATTGATAACGATGATGATGATGATGGTGATCAAGGACGAGGCCAGGAAGCTGAGTCTACGGCTCAGCTGGAAGAAAACTTGCAAAAGGTCATGGAGGATCTTCCTCCATTGACCAAACTTGGTGAGGAGCCTTCTCAACTGACAAAGAAGAGAAGAAGATTGATTAAGAAGTTTGTCAATGAGGAGACTTCTCAGCAAACTCAGGCGCCATCACGACCAGCTCAAGGGATTCAATTTTTCAAAGGTCGTATTTTTGTACCAATTCCAAGGAAACCACAAACAGAGACGGTGCAACCCCTAATTTGGAAAAATAGGGCATGAGAAGAGGAAGTGCCTGGGAAAAGAAAGGAGAAAATGGTAGAAACCTCTGCCAAGCGTCAGATCATCTTTCAGGACCCAGAGATTGAGACTTCCGAAATGGTAAACCTAACATTTCTCTCTGAGACTCTTGTAGCAACCTCTTTTGAAGCTTTGTGTCAGGACGCTAAGGGTGCCGATAGACATCCCAAATTTTGGCATTCACAACTAGAGCAGTCTGCTCGAAAACTTGTGGATGTTTTGGTAGACCCAGATCTTGAAGAAGAAGGGGCAGTTGATGATCAACTCACCAAAGGAGATGGTGAAGAGAAGGATGATGAGATAGGATCTATCCATTCAGAATAGATGGATGAAGAGATTGAAGTAGAGCAACCTCCTCACTAGATTTTTTCCCAGCATGTGCTCGAGAAGGATGTCGTGGTACACGCTACATAAATTCTTGTTGAAAATTGCTCAAGATGCTGCAGAGGAGGCTATGCAACGCCGAGAGGAACAAGGAAGTAACATGCGGGAGACCAATCCAGCAAATCTGACGAAACAAGAGAAAGTGGAAGAATCAGAGGCTAATCATGAGCATGAAATCGCAAATGTGCCTATCACTAAAACTAATCTGGCATAAAAGCAAGAGGTGCATTTTGATCCACAATCTGTGATGGAAAGAGATCCCACGAAAGGAAAGGATCCTGTAGTCGAGCAAGGGGAGACCTCTGCCCGAGCTGACTCTCCCACACAGTCTCATCCTGAGTCAGGTCACCTTGAGGAGTCTTCTAGAAGTGATGACAGAGATGATGTAAGGAGCACCTCTTTTGGTGATTATGCCCTGTCTTATCGCTCACTGGACCCCAAAGAAGTTCGTGAGCTCGCGCTTATAGAAGAGCTCACTTTTGAGCAAGACATATATGGAGTCTGAAGAAGACATCCCTCGGATTCAAGGCAGGCCAAGAA
This sequence comes from Plectranthus barbatus, assembly GCA_026898455.1. Lineage (NCBI taxonomy): Eukaryota > Viridiplantae > Streptophyta > Magnoliopsida > Lamiales > Lamiaceae > Plectranthus > Plectranthus barbatus. The sequence goes on along the minus strand of JAPKLW010000408.1, from coordinate 160,425 downwards.
ACTGCACAAAATGCCAAATCAAATTGTATAGTTCAAGGTTCCTTTTAATAGCCTCCCTCATTCAGAGTCTACTTCTCAATGGCTCATGAGTTGGTGTTCACCTATTGAGCCAACTGACACCGGAGATGTCAGACTCGTTCCATGGGCTAGAGAAATTCCACAACGGATAGAACGTCGAGTTAATGAGGAAATCAACTTGTTATATCCCAACATCTTGCTCGAATGTTCAATCCCTTGTGATGTGCTACGAAAAGAGTTTAGAAGATGGAAACGATTTAATCTGGCCAGGCATGAACTTAATGCAGAGGATCTATCAATCATGATGGCCAGAATGGGGTTAACCTTTTGGAGATCAGAAGAAGCCTGGGCAGATGAATGGAGTACAAAAACTGAGCGGAGACAAATGACAGAACAAAACCTAAGGCTAAGGATGCTCGCCATCCGAGCTTATAGAGCTCATACTGCTGATTCGTACAACTTTAGGCAGGACTATCACAGGCTACCTCCTTCCAACTATGAGTTTGTGTCAAATCCTCCACGCTTAATCATCCCGATCTCTCAGGTATCATCTCCTGTACTGAATTTGGATCATTTTCGCAATCTAATAGCTGCATGGAGACATAAGGTATAGGAGCTCACTCAACAGCTACGGCCAACAGAGGTTAAGGTTGAGCATATAAAGGAGGATCTCGCTATAGCTTAAAGGGAATTGGCAGATGCGGTGGCAGATTGTAAAAAAATAGAGCAAGCTATGATATTGTCTGCTCAGATTATTGTTCAACAAACTGTCAAGAGAGAGGCACAGTTGATCAATACCATTACCTCTGGCACTGAATGTTTGGCCCGTACTGCTAACGTGATCCTGGGGAGAAATGAACTGTTGAGGAGAATAGCGATCACGTGTCAGAGGGATGAAGAAAGAAGGTTGCACGAGGATGAACTTAAGCGCAAGGCCGATAAAGAAACTCTTCTACTACAAGAAGCTGAACTTAAGCGCAAAGAAGAAGAAGAAGAAGAAGACAACCTTCGGAGGCTTGCTAAGGAAGAAGAGATAAGACGAGTGGAAGAGAGGACCAAGGCCTTTGCTGATTTAGCTAGGCTAGAAGAAGAAAGAGCATGGCTTCTTGCAGTAGTGACTACTGTGCCTGAATCCTCATTTCAAATCTCTGGAAGTGACGTTGTGCCCATTACTGCACTGCATCATATGCAAGCTAGCCTCCAAGATCAGATTGATACAATTGATGTGAGATTTGAACAGAAGCAAGCCGAGTCTGACAAGCATCTATCATCCGTATAAGCCACTGTCTCGACCCTTCTTGAGATTGTCACAAACGGGGAAGAGCAGAGACTCAAAGAAAAGGAAGAGCAAAGGCTGAAGGAAGAAGCTGAAGAAAAAAGGAGGCATGAGCAGCATAATATTCTTGCAGAGCTTATGGCCAAACTCTCTGGATCTAAATCATCCTCATCTAATCTTCCACCTCCATGAAATCTCTGTTACTAAATTTATTTGTAGTTTTGATTGTGGATATTTTTTTGCAAGTTCAGTTTACCACCTTTCATCATTTATGTTGATGATCCATCTCTAATGAAAGTTTGAAAACTGAACTTAGACAATCTCTCATTGTCATAATTGTCTCGTTTCTCATTTTTGTTTCTAAAAAGTGTGAAGTAGAATTTCTTTTACTCTAATAGTTATTCAAGAAATGTCTCTCCAATTCAGGGGGAAGACCATTCAGAGTAGGACATAAAAAAAGGACACGATATTGAGTAGTGTCGTTGTAAACTCAATATGTTATGATTCTTTTTCTTTTTGTCTCTTTATGTGGTTTCGGCCATATCATAAAGGGGGAAATTGTTAGGAACTGAGGTTCAGTTTTCAGTTTCTAGATTTGTAAAAATTGTAATCCTTGTATAGGATCAATTGAATTGTAATAGAACTTAGTGACTGAAGACCATGCATAGGAAATGCTCGAGAACTGAAGAAGTGTACTTGCTTGAAACTTGGTTTCCACCAAGTATGGTCATGACCTATACTGAGTTAGGGTACACAATATAGTGTTTTCCATAGTGACTATGAGAAGTAAGTATGAGGGTTCACCATACTGACTATGGGAAGACATTATGAGGGCTACCTATACTGACTATGGGAAGTCAGTATGAGAGTCTCTACCTTGTAAGCACGAAGACAACCAAGCTCAGTCAGACTTCGGAATATCCTTTCTTAAGTAAAAGTCAGCACGAGGATATCGAAACTTAGGGATTGAAACTTAGTCTGATACAAAGTTAGTGAAAAGCATATTGACACCATAGCAGAGCATACATATAGTATGGGCTAGGATTGGATGATATTTTTCATGTGTCTAACGACTGGATTAATGTGTCGAATGGGCAGAAATTCAAAATGCTCGAGGATTCCTCTATAAATAGGTCTGCCCTTCAACCTTAAAAGGTTACGATACGCACAACAAAGAGCATATATCTAAGCTGACACTCTACTCAATTCACTCTCAAACTCTTTAAGTTTCCATGTTTCCATACACGAGACTTGAGTTCCTGACTCAAGTTGTCTCTCCGTACAACTCTCTCTTAGCACGAGGCTAAAGCTTTATAGCTTAAGCTACCCTTTTGTGAATATATCCCTCTAAGATATATTCACAGCAGTCAGTTTCCTACTCTTGGATTCTGATTCTCACGGGCTTTTGTCAACCACCTGAGTTCTAGCAAGAACAACAAACACCCAGCTACCAAGAAGAAGGTTGCGGGGTGTCGTCCTACAAGGAGTTCCTAGGCGAGGGTGACCACAGTAAACCGAAGGATGGAGCGCCGACGGGTTGTGCATAGATCGTAAGGAGGCTTGTATTATACTTAGTGATTTCCCAGACCAAGTGTCTGAAGAGTGGACATAGGATTTTTAGATCTGAACCACTATAAAATATCATGTGTTCTTTACTGCTTTCATTTAAGTTTCTATCATTATTTAGTTTCACAAAACTGACTTTTAAACCTTCAATACTTGTCCAAGTATTGAAGTGTATATTCTGTGAAACTTACTAAATAAATCTCAGACCTAAGCATAATACCTTTTTAAGTACCCTAAACTAAGTTACAGTTAATTTAGGAGAATAAGTGCAACTCATAAATTCTTCCACTGCATATTACGTACTCTGATTTCGGGACCAACTGAACCCGAGCACCCAAAGCCTGCAGAAGTCGCCCCAACAGCCTTTGACTGGGTGCTCGACAATTGGCCCCTAGAATGGAACGAGGTTGATGATTATGACGAATATGGTGTCACCTATTATGTGTAGTGAATAATTAGTTAGTTCTTCCAATTCTTCTAGTTGTCGACTATGTTCACCTAAGTTATTACAACTTTGTAACCAATGTAATAATTGCAAAATCAGTTCAATATAATAAGTTCTATACAAAAAATACTATTTCTTTAATGCATATGGATCGATTAAATTAATTTAATGAATTAATTCATTCATATAAACGCTAAATCTTGTTAATTTATAGTTTTACTTGAGAAAAATTATGAAAAAGTTATTTCACCAAATAAAAGAAATCATCGACAACATATTGAACCGGGAAGCAGCAAATTTATAAAAAAATCAATGTTGTAAAAATCGGCGCCTAGGACCGCCTAGGCGCCGATTAATCGGTAGGCGGAGGTCCACCGCCCCGATAAATGCGAAATCGGCTAGAAAAATCGGTTTTAATTTAATCAGTGATTAATCGGCGATTAATCAGTCTAGGCGGATTAATCGGATCGGATTAATCGGATTAATCGCTCATTAATCGGAAAAAATCGGCTGAAGTAAATTTTAATTGTAGATTCAATTTTTAAATTTTATTTTCAATTGTAAATTCAATTTTTAAATTTTAATTTCAAAAAATATTTAAAAACATAAAAATATAAAATTAGAATAAATGTGTAAAACTAATTTTATTCCCAAATCAAATTTCTCAACCAAATTCACGATTCCTCAATCCTCACCTTCGCATGCCATACTCCTCCACCCACGGCCCCCACCGAATGTGTGGATGGTTGTAGTCCGAATATTTAACTTTCATTATGGTTTGCTTTTATTTTAGGTTTTGCTTTGTTCATTGCTTTTATTTTGGATTGATTTGAATTGTGATGATATTTGTGCAGGAATATTTAAACTTTAGTTTATGATTTACTTTTATTTTGGATTTTGCTTTTAAATATAAAAGTGCTTGTTACAAGAATATTTATACGTTTGGATTTAAATGTGAGGATGTTTGTTGCAGGAATATTACTTGAGATACATATAAAATGTTGAAATTTTACTTGCTTTTTAAATATATAATTTGTTGGTAAGATTTTTATATATTACTTGAGATATATAAAAAAAAAAAATAATTAAACCGCCTAGAATCCGCCTAGAATCCGATTAATCCCCGCCTAGACCGCTTAGGCGCTAGGCCCCCCTCGACCGCCCGACTAGCGCCTAGCGATTTTTACAACATTGAAAAAAATAAAAGAAAAAAGATTATACAGCAAATCTTAAATATATAAGAAACGAAAGTTGATTCGTAATTTATTTAAAAATCATTTTATATCCGACTCGTTTGCTGCATATAAATATTTAAATATCCTATTCAAATAAAAGATCATTCTATGAATAATGCAATGACTAATAATTGTCGCAAGTATTGGACTCTTAAAAGAAAATTACTTGCTCTCACGTTGAATGCAAAAAAAATTATGCATTGAATAAATGGCATTCTATAAAGATAATTGACTTTGGATATATTTAGACATGGCCATTCCTAGAAATTCTCGAATTATACTGCATTGAAAGTGGACAAATTACAAAGCAACAGATTTAATTAATAAAGGATTAAACGAAAAAATTATCATTCAATTTACAAAAATATTCTCGGTAACTTTAGTAATAAAAAATAGCCACAACATATAAAATTGTCACGGATTATATTTTTGTGACGATGTAAAATATATATGTTGTTGATGCATTTTTAGTCACAAATATATTAGTGTCGTTAAATTTAATGATAAAAAATATTGAAAGCATATAAGTTATCATAAATTATATTTTTTGCATGAAGATGAATATTTATTGTTGTAGAAATATTTTTAATGGTAAAATTATAACTGACACTAATACTACAAATTATTTTTCTTATAGTGTAAGTTGGTGATTACTACTACTTAGTCAACTATGTAAGGAATATTATATGGAATAATTATTTGATTTTTTTAAAATTAAGAGAAAGACATTATACAATAAATTTTAAGTTTAAAAAAACAAAAGCTGATTTGAGGTTTTTTAAAAAATTTATTTATATTCAACTCGATTTTCTATGTATCATATCCTATTCAAATTGTTGGAGTAGTCTCAATATAACTCGAGGAAGTAGTTCGAGTGGGTCGAGGAGACTAGTCCGGTAATTGGGTCGAGCTGTGTAGGTCGAGGAACTCGAGGAGCAGTTCGAGTTGGATAGATATGGAAAATATATTGTGTATATCTTGTTTCCTTGTTGGACAAGATTTATCCTAATCAGTATTAGATTTGGATGGGAATAAATCTATTTTAGATAGATTTAGGTTTAGATATATCTTACCATATCTAGGTTTTATATTCCTTATGTGTTTAGGAATATCTCCCTATATATTACCCTGCTCCCCACCAATTGTAATTGTCACATACTTTGTATTTTTCTTCACCATAATAATATCATCACCGAGGAGGCTTGAAGAGTGGACGTAGAGCTTACGCTCGAACCACTATAATTCTTTGTGTTCTTGTATTTTCTGTTAGTTATTTGTGTCGCAATCGCTTCAATTCACAACAAATTGGTGCGGTGAACGTGGATAGATAAGGATTGCGATGGGTTCAGCCAAGTTCGAGGTGGAGCGCTTCACGGGATCGAATGATTTCGGTTTGTGGAAGTTGAAGATGCAAGCGTTGTTTGTGCAACAAGGCTTGGATGGTGCCTTGAAGGGAGAGGCTGGGTTACCTTGCACGATGACGGAACAACAGAAGAAAGATACACTGGCGAAGGCGCACAGTGCGCTGATTCTGAGTCTCGGAGATACGGTGTTGAGGAAGGTGTCGAAGGAGAAAACGGCAGCGAAAGCATGGACCAAACTGGAATCCTTATATATGAAGAAGTCCCTGGCGAATCGGCTCTATCGTAAACAATCGTTGTATTCGTTTAAGATGCAAGAGGGAAGACCGATCAACGAGCAGCTTGACGAGTTCAATAAGTTGATCCTCGATCTGGCAAATATCGATGTGGCAATAGGAGATGAGGATCAGGCATTGATGTTGTTGAGTGCGCTGCCAAAGAGTTATTCGAACTTCAAGGAAGCCTTAATGTATGGAAGAGAGTCATTGACCATGGATGAGGTTCAGTCTACTCTAAGTTCGAAGGAGTTAAATGAGAAGAACGAGGAGCGAGAGAACTCTCATGGAGAAGGCTTGGTGGCTAGGGCGGCTCTTGGAAGACCAGAGATGAGGAACTCCAATAGGGGAAGTTCGAGGTCAAGGTCGAGGCCAAAGCCAGGATCACAGCCAAAGGTCAAGTGCTTTCTCTGCCAAAAGAAGGGACATATCAAAAGAGATTGTCTGGAGAGGCAGACAAAGCAGGAGCAGAAGCAGCAGGCGGATGTAGCTGTTGCTGAGCAGGAATATGACTCTGGAGAGGCATTGGTAATTTCGAATGAGCGCTCGGAGAGGGAATGGATATTGGATTCAGGTTGTACATTCCACATGACACCTAATAAGTCATCGCTCGAAGGGTTCGAGGAGCAGGAGAACTCGAGTGTTCTTCTGGGCAACAATAAACCATGCAAGGTGGTTGGAATGGGTTCGGTGAGGATTAAGATGCACGATAATACAGAAAGGGTACTTCGAGGTGTAAGGTACGTTCCGGAGCTTAAGAGAAACTTGATCTCTTTGGGGATGCTCGACGAACTGGGTTACACGGTCAAGATGGAAGCTGGGACTTTGAAGGTGTGCAAAGGATCCCTGGTCTTGATGAAAGAAGCTCGAAGGAATGGAATATACACTCTGATGGGGAGCACGGTGATCGGGGAGGCTTCGATAGTGACGGTTGACAAGTCAGTACTATGGCACAGGCGACTTGGTCACGTTAGTGAGAGGGGGCTGCAGGAGTTATCGAAGCAAGATCTGTTGCTCGGGGATAACATCAGAGAACTGGATTTCTATGAGAATTGCATCTATGGGAAATCTCACAGGGTAAAGTTCGGAGTAGGTCGAGAGAGAGCTCGAGGAACTCTGGACTACATCCACTCTGATCTATGGGGACCTTCAAGGGTCAGTTCGAATGGAGGAGCGAGGTACTTCATGAGCCTCATTGATGATCATTCAAGGAAGGTGTGGGTCTACATCTTGAAGAATAAGAGTGATGCTTTGGAGACCTTCAAGAAGTGGAAAGTGCTGATCGAAAATCAGACTGGAAGGAAGGTGAAGAGGCTGCGAACTGATAATGGCCTTGAGTATTGCTCGAAGGAGTTCGAGAGATATTGTTCGAAGCACGGTATTGCGAGGCACAAGACAGTGGCTGGAACACCTCAGCAGAACGGATTGGCGGAGAGGTACAATCGGACGTTGCTGGAAAGAACGAGGTGCATGCTATTCGGTGCAAAGTTACCCAAGTTGTTCTGGGCAGAAGCAGTGACTACTGCAATTTATTTAATCAATCGGTGCCCCTCAACTGCACTAGGTTTCAAGACACCGGAAGAAATATGGTCTGGTCATCCTCCGAATTTTAGCAACCTTAGAGCTTTTCGTTGCGTGGCTTATGCAAACATCAAAGGAGATAAGCTTGGGAGGAGGGCATTGAAATGCATATTCATTGGGTACCCCGAAGGAGTGAAAGGGTACAAGTTATGGTGTCTCGAGCCGGATGTAAGAAAGTGCATCATTAGCAGAGATGTGACGTTCAAGGAGGAGCAGGTTGGAGATCTGGATAAGGGGGCCAAAGAACGGGAAAATATCCTTGAGAAACAAGGTGGTGCTTCGGAGGAACAGTCTGACAAGGTCGAAGGAGATAGATCAATTGCTGAGATTGAGGTGGAGCCGACCAGTGGGTCGAAGAGAGTATTTCAGGTGGATGGCGAGATCGAGGTGGTTCGAGGGTCAGGTGCGCTTCAAGATTATAATCTCACGAGAGATAGGGAACGAAGGCAGATAAGACCTCCCACTCGATTCGGATATGCTGATGTGGTAGCATATGCCTTTGTTATGGCGGAAGAGGTAGAGCTGGATGATACTGAGCTGAAGAGCTATACCGAAGCCATAACTTGTAAGCAGAGGCTCAAATGGCTCGATGCCATGAAGGAGGAGATGGACTCCTTGAGGAAGAATAACACCTGGGAGTTGGTGGATAAGCCGGGGGAGAAGCAATCGATAGTTAGCTGTAAGTGGATCTTCAAGAAGAAACAAGAGGTTTCTGTGGTTAGATTCAAGGCTAGACTAGTTGCTCGAGGCTTCACGCAACGGGAAGGTGTGGATTATGGCGAGGTGTTTGCGCCAGTGGTGAAACAAAGGTCTATAAGGCTGATATTGTCGTTAGTTGCTCGGTACGACATGGAGTTGGAGCAACTGGATGTAAAGACCGCATTTCTGTACGGAGAGCTGGAGGAAAGGATCCTTATGACACAGCCCGAGGGCTTCGAGGAAGCTGGTAGCGGGGAGAAGGTGTGTCTTCTCAAGAAGTCATTGTATGGATTGAAGCAGTCTCCAAGGCAGTGGAATAGGCGGTTCGACAAGTTTATGATCCAGCAGGACTTTGTTCGATGCAAACATGACCCATGTGTATATTTTCGAGGTGAAAATATGGAGACTCGAATTTATCTACTACTGTATGTAGATGATATGCTGATAGCGAGTCGAGATAAGCAAGGGATAGCCGAACTGAAGGAAGCTCTGAGTTAGGAGTTCGAGATGAAGGATCTCAGTTGTGCTCGAAGGATCCTGGGTATGGAAATAGTTCGAGACAGAGCTCGGAGAAGACTCACATTATCTCAAGAGGGATACTTGATGAAAGTTCTTGAGAAGCATGGAATGAAGGATGTAAAGCCTGTGCTCACTCAGTTAGCAGCTCATTTCAAGGTAGTGCTGCTGGGAAACTCGACAAGGAGGAAAGGGAGTTTATGAGACGTGTTCCTTATGCGAGCATTGTCGGTTCATTGTTGTATGCTATGGTCTGTACGAGACCGGATCTTGCTTATGCTCTCAGCATGGTTAGTAGGTTCATGGCCGAACCTAGGAAAGAGCATTGGGCAGCTCTGAAGTGGGTCCTCAGGTATGTTCGAGGGACAGTTGGAAAGGGTCTAGTCTTCGAGGATGATGGTTCGAGCTTGAGGCTCCCAGTCGAAGGGTTTGTGGACTTGGATTATGCAGGATGTATGGATACGAGGAAGTCATTGACGGGTTTTGTGTTCACATCGTATGGAACGGCGATTAGTTGGAGAGCAAGTCTGCAGAGGGTAGTTGCCTTATCTTCGACGGAGGCGGAGTACATTGCCTTGACCGAAGCGATTAAGGAAGGTCTATGGTTGCTCGGATTCATGAATGAACTGGGGATTGATCAAGGAAAGATGAAGGTTTCCTGTGATAATCAAGGTGCTTTGCAGTTGGCGAAGAATGATGTTCATCATGAGAGAACTAAGCACATCGATGTGAAGTTCCATTTTATTAGAGATGTGGTGGCAGCCGGAGAGGTCGAGCTGCACAAGGTCAATACTCTCGATAATCCTGCGGATATGATCACGAAGCTAGTTCCAAGTACTAAGTTTGAGTACTGTCTGGAACTGATCAAACTGTTGAAGTCGAACTGAAGAGGAGGTGCCAAGCCGAGGTGATATTGAGCCTAAGGTGGAGAATTGTTGGAGTAGTCTCAATATAACTCGAGGAAGTAGTTCGAGTGGGTCGAGGAGACTAGTCCGGTAATTGGGTCGAGCTGTGTAGGTCGAGGAACTCGAGGAGCAGTTCGAGTTAGATAGATATGGAAAATATATTGTGTATATCTTGTTTCCTTGTTGGACAAGATTTATCCTAATCAGTATTAGATTTGGATGGGAATAAATCTATTTTAGATAGATTTAGGTTTAGATATATCTTACCATATCTAGGTTTTATATTCCTTATGTGTTTAGGAATATCTCCCTATATATACCCCTGCTCCCCACCAATTGTAATTGTCACACACTTTGTATTTTTCTTTACCATAATAATATCATCACCGAGGAGGCTTGAAGAGTGGACGTAGAGCTTACGCTCGAACCACTATAATTCTTTGTGTTCTTGTATTTTCTGTTAGTTATTTGTGTCGCAATCGCTTCAATTCACAACACAAATAAAATGATTTGAATATTTATCAATAATCGACTCATTTACTTGCCTACTTGTGTTTTTTTATTGTGCTCCGGACCAACTAATTCAACAATTTAATTCCTTTAATAATGATAATTGACTATGCATATATTTAACTTTAAATAATTGAATTAATCAATAACAATAACGTTAGACTTTCAATAATTTTTTCTCTCGTGAAACTTGCTTGTGTATTCTCAAAACTCACATGGCATTTTATAATGATAATTATTTACTTTGCATATATTTAAATTTAAATAATCAAATTAATCAAACTAATTTTTTAATTAATGAAATCAGCAAATGTATTCTCAAAACTCACATGGCATTTTATAATTGTAATTGACTTTGCATGTTCTTGACATCCGATGGTTATACTGCATACAAATTATAAATGGGAGAGAGAAAATAAACAACACAAAATTTATGTGGTTTAGTAGTAGTCTACATCCCGGATGCTGAGCAGTTTCTTTATTATTTTTTTCGTTCACAAAGGTTACAATACAAAATACAATGTATTCCCTGAGTTGAAATCATCATTCAATTCATAGGAATTCTGCCAAAATTCCACTATCATGCACCCATGGAAAGATCCACACAAACATTTTCAACTTTGAGATGATTTGTACAACTTTGAGATTGATGCTCGAGAATGGCTTTATTCATTGTCTCCTGACAATGCTACCCCTTAAAGTTAGATACAACAAAAATTCTTACATAAACACTTCTCATTTGCCCAAGTCCAAAAAACTAAAAGAAAAATTGGACGGATGAAGATGGGAACTACAAAAAACTTTTATGATTATTGGACGAGATTTAATTTAATCGGCTTTTGGCAAAATGCCCACAACATAGAATAGCTGATGAGAACTTTTGGAGAGATGGAAATAGGAATTTTATGAATGCAACAAGCTGAGGGACTATCATCAAAAAGTTAGCCGACGAAGTCGTAAAGCTTATCGTTGACATGGCCGTCCGCCGATGAGAATGCAATAGAAGAAAATGATTCCAGAATTAATGAGAGGACCATGGGAGGATCACCTAATTCATAGAGGATAAACTCCAACATATCACTTGCACGAGCCTCACTTTGTTTCAAGTACCAAAGATATGGAAAATCCTGATCATAAGAAAAAAAACTCACGTTTTAGGATTATGATATGATGAATTACATACAACATTCCCAGAAGTTTTATGGATACAATTAATATATACAGAGATTTATTAATTAATCCACGATAGATAACACCGTTACAACCAATGATAGAAACACCACTATAAAAATAGTTAAATATCCATCAATATAGAACTTAAAAATTGAAATTAAGTTCCGCCAAAAATACGCCACATATAAAACATGTCTCAATATAAAAAAAAAGTCATCAAAACATAAATAAAATCTCAAACTGCTTCTACAGAAACTTGTGCAGCATTACCCAAGGATATGGTAACCTAGTCATTCATTAGCTGTCTTTTCGGCGCAAACCCCAGCAAAGTATAACAAACATGGTCAATAGTTCCAGTATCCACTACCCACGAATGAGTAAAAATTGATGCTAAACATGTTTCAGTTACATAACAAATAATATAGTTTGTCCAGTCTTCTTGACTTGACAAATTATATAGGTTAATGACATCTTATATGTAAAAATGTTCAAGAAAATGCAATTGTCCATGGCTGAAAAGTGCATTCGCTAGTGCAACAAAAATGCCTATGGTTGGAGCATTTTTTTCTTTAATGCGGAACTGATGAATTTCAGCATTTGATATCCAAAAATGATGCGCTTTTTTATTAAATAAAAAATGCAATATTATTTTATATGCAAAATTGATACATTATATCATAAATGCTAAGTTGCATTAATCTCGCATAAAAAATGCTCTAGTCAAACCAGATCAGTTTCAAGATTTTTAAACTATGAGTTTGAAATTTAACTAAGAATATATTTGTACCATCCATTTTGTTGATCCAATGATGAAGATGAATTAAATAATTAAGGTAAGTTAAAGTGATAAAGGTTTTATGGGTAATTTTTTTTTTTTAAGTTTTAGTAATCGTCACTTTTTTCCCCTATATTCAAGCATTATGTCTCCCCATTTTCTCTCTTCTTATAATATATAATTTAACTATTATATTTTTCTCTATTCAAATATGTATTTTTATAATAATTCATAAGATATTCATATTGCGTGTGTTGAATTAAGAAGATTTGCTTAAAAAATTTTATTTAATATCCAGCTGTTACATGTAGTTCCTTTTAATTACGCATATAAAATATCCAAAGTAGGTGCATCTTTTCACTGGAATCGAAGAATTGTTAACCTAACCAAGATGCATTTTTGTTCTAAAGCATATATATTTGTACGCTTATTAAGTACATTTTTTGCACTAAGCATATGTTGCAGTCTTATCCTCTAAACATATGTATTTTATATTTCTTGAATTGCGTAAAATGAATTTATTGAATATAAAATTTTCACATTTTTACCCTTTAATGCTAGATGATAACACAAATAATGCACTGGGATGAATTTAAATTAATCATGTGCGTTGATTATTATTTTTAATTTAAGTATCAAAGATTTAAGAATTATGTGTAACTTTCTTTTGTGTTTAATTACTTTATAAATCATGCTTAATTTCATTAAGCATGATTTTTAAAATAATTAAGTATGAAATCCTCAAAAAAAATTAATCTGAACCATTATTTTTTTTAGATAAATAGTGTAGAGTTATTCTTATTTAATATAAATAAAATTTTAACATGATATCCACTCACAAAATATTAAATTTCTTTTTTGGGTTTCAAAATCCAAAAATATCTTCTTTCTCAAACTTGAAATGTAATATTACATTATCGATTTATATATTAAAGGAGAACATTTAATAACTGCATTATATGGCATAAATTGATGGTCATAACCACATTTAAAATTAAAATTCTTTTTTATTCTTCTCAAACATTTTTATTCCCACAAATCATTTCAAAATAAATTTTGAATATTATTTATAAATACTGCATTTAGTGGTTTATAGTTTTTTTTTTAAAAAAAATTAAGATTAAAATCTATTGAAACCCATGTCACTGTTGTATATTATAAAAAATACTCAAAATATTATATACATTTAAGAAATATTATATATATTTAAGAAATATCAATTGCACTATTATGATTTTTTCAAAATTTTTTTATTGATTGTTTAAAAAAATAAAGTTGATTGATATATTTTAATTAAAATACAATTTTATTATGATTCCCGAAAATTCAAATTATAAAATAATTTAAATATGTATCATGATCAGTGTCATAAAGTAACACCGACCCCCTTTCCCCACCCAAACCGATTCTTCCCCTTTCCCCCCCACCAACCCTCCCTTTCCCACACCGACTCATGCCCCCTTCTCACCCCTTTATATATATATATATATATATATATATATATGATAATAAATAAATATATTAAAAATATATAAGAATGAATCTCATCAATTATATTTAATTAAATCAATGGTTGATATTTAATCAAGCAATAATTAAAACGCAATCAAGCAAAAATAAAACGCAATCAAGCAAAAATTAAAACGCAATCAAGCAACATTGTAATCAAGCAACAATTAAAACACAATCAAGCAACATTTTAAAGGTAATCAAGCAATTTTATATTTTATCACGAGAAAATTTTTATCACCGGATCCAATCTCTCTCTCTATATATATATATATATATCGATTTATAAACAAGGCATAAATTAGAGATTGATACACATTGGATGCGAGACATGCATTTGTGATAATAATCATGAAGAAAAGATCAAGCAGTTCAAGATGTTAATCAACCCAAATATTCTAAGAATTTCAAATGATATTAATAGTATCTCCTCGGGAAGGGATCTTGGCTTCTCGAGTGTTGAAAAAATATATAGTTCAATGTATATTAACATCAAAAGAGCTATCAAAAGTCTAACAAATAATCAAGAGTGTAGCAGCGGAAAGTTATCAATGAAGTATGTATATATCGATACATACTTCAGCATCTAACTGTTACAAAAGAAATTCTTCAGCTTCACTCTGACTGCTACTCTATACTCTGCTCCAAAACTTCTATTAACCTGTACATTATAAAAATAATGCTCGGGACTAAGTACAAATTGTACTTAGTGAATACATGCCCAAAAATAATTCATTTATAAATAACTTTGTCATGCCTTTACATCAGGTCGCACATGGAGTTTTAAATTTGAAATCCTCTCATGCCAAAATATTTTATGAGTACGAGCATGCTCATTTACAACAGTTAAACTATCTACCAAAAAATATGTGACTGGGAGGTAGCCTTCTACCAAAGTCACGATACTAGTCCGAGTAGGGCATGACCCCTAGCATGTCAGTATCATAAAGTACTATCACATGGTATCTCTTTCACTACGACGGTATGATCGTTAAGGCTCGCAGAACATAGAGCCAACATCCACGTTGAATACGCTTGATGTTCTTCTCTAAGTGGGGTTCCCTTATAGAAAGTATAGATAGCAAACACAAAACAGTAGACAGTGACAAAATAGTAAAAATGAAAACATCATTAATTTCATGATTGATTTGTCTTGAAAAGAAAGCATTATTTTGTTTTAGTTTAACGCACGATATTGGGTAAGAAAGTCTACCTTGAGTAGGTGAGGTAAAAAGTAGCTCGTTTCAGTTGACAACCTCCACTTTGCCCTTTCCTATAAAATAAGGAATTTGAGTAAGTCCATAATATTTAACAAATTCAGATATCAATAATCTGATACATCAAAGAATTCTAGACTCTTAATCTTTCAAGGATTGTTTAGCCTTGAGCTATCGTATATAAGGAGATGAAAAAATAATTTATCGATTTGATTTGACGAACAAGAAAGTCAAACATCGATGATGCAACTCGTGTTTCAATATCGAGCATTATTCAAAAAATGAGGTTCATCGTTCAATTTAATTGAACAAGTACGAGACTTCGTCTATTGACTTAGTATTACATCAAGGATTATGATTGAAAGAAGTTTCATAATCAATTATGAATCGAGCTGCAATTGATCGAGAGTATGAGAACTCATCAAATGGTTTCAAGTCATGTCAAAATATACAACCAAGCAAGTTCTATTCTCGGTTACAAATCGATTTTGATAGGATTTTTATGTTCAACATTTCAAAATGGAGCCAAAATCTAAAAAATAATCCAAATGATTGCCAATTGGACTCCTAAGCTATCATAAGGTATCTAATTTCAATATTTAACATGATAAACATGCATACGTGCTCAAAAGCTAAAAAACAAGTCTAGAATCTCATAACTTCAACTAGGGCGAAAATGGCGAACATGCTCATAATCGAATATAAACTTGATACGGGTTTGGGTACCTCTTGAAGACACTAATAGCATGTAGTCTTGAGGATTAGTTGAGTTTGGCTCAATCACAACCTCTTAAACATTGGAAATGGAAGAAATGAGTCGGAAAATGGAAGAGGAGATGTTAAAAACCTTAAATAACATAGTATTTACCTTAAAATGACTTTGTTGGAGCTCGCCACGTGAAAAAATTTGGTAGGATATGTGGAGAAAATGGAAATTATGGAGTAATGGTGAAGTTTTTTATATATAAAAATGAAGGAAGTGTAATTTTGGTATTACCAAAAGTCAAAAAGTTAAAGTAGTTGTCATTCGCTAGTCCCATTGGTCACTTTGACATCAACTCACGTCAACTCCGCATCATTTTTACGGGAGACCGTAATATTCCATCGATCTACAAAATTAATCGATCGATATTGTATCAATACAAAAATGTGGGGTTGCACATAAATTTATCGGACCTCGATTAAATCAAATTCACTCATTAATAATTAAATTCCTTCGTTAAAATTAGAGGTGATAGGGAATAATGGTCAACAGAAAAATTCCTAAATATTCGATCTGGATAAGTATCAGTTAAATCTAATAGCAAAATATTATTTTTTTAAAATTCTCATAAATACATTAAGATTCGCGAGGTGTGTTAAATATATACATTTCTGATTCCTCTCCCATATATATATATAGAGAGAGAGAGAGAAAGAGAGACAGAGATTGGATCTGGTGATAAAAATTCCCCCATGATAAAATGATAAAGCCGTTTAATTACGTTTATAATATTGTTTGATTGTATTTCAGTTGTTGCTTGATCATTTATTGCTTGATTGAGTTTTAATTGTTGTTTTATTAGATATCAGCCATTGATTTAATTAGATCTAATGGATGAGATTCATTCTTATTTTTAATATTCTTATTTATTATCATATGATCACTATTATATATATATATGTATTATTAATGCTCAAACTTTCGGAAGTTTATTTAAATAGAATACTTGATAAAATAAATAAGGAATTGTAAACGAAACTGAAATAATACTTGATCGAAAATAGAACTTGAATACTTATTGCTTTTATTAATGTATTTATTGTTGGATTTCAATATGTCTTTGTACAATAAATGCAACCCTATTTATAGGGAGTAAATACAAAGAAGTGGCTCTAGGTGTAAAGTTACAATGCTTCGGCGAACTGGTGTTTCGAACGGTTGCGTCTCTTTGATCAAGCTGGTTACAATCTTGATACAGTTCGGTTCAATAACCCAACTCTTCACAACGTTCGTGCTGCTTGGTTCGACCGGAATGTTGTTTGGCCCAGAAGTAGTTTGCCCTGGAAAGTTGGCCGAAGAGCTTACCTTAGGATAATTATTTTATATTTTTGTGCTTCTTCTTTGGGCTTTCTTCTTTAATGGACTCCAAGATAGGCTTACTCATTTTTGGATCATAACAATAGCCCCCGGCTTTCGTCCAAACTACTTAGAGTTTGGCGAAGCCAAGGTAATTGATCTCGATTTAGAGTAATGCATTGTCCTGCAAAAAATCAAAGATAAAACTAATTTTTCCCTACCCCAAATTATAATCGAGGATCTTAAGGAGACCGATCATTCCTGTATCTTGAGGCGTAGCTCGACGAGATTTTTTAGGAATTTTCTTTATTTTGGGTGTATATGCAAAATTAGTAGTTCGACTTACGATTGTCCTTAACTCCATGGATGGCTAGGCCCAACCTATCTACAAATTATACTTTGCAGGATTTAGAATACTGAAATGTTAGTTTTTCCAGATCAGGCGGGGAGCAACCCCGAGTCTCGTGGGCGCACTATGCCGAAACACCCTTGTTGTTTCTTGGGTTATTCATTTCGGTATCATAGTCATCGAGGAACTGTGCGGATAGAAGAATCTACGACTTTGATATCCTAAGTTCCTCGAATAATATTGGCTAACTCGGCCAAGGGCTCACTGTAGGGATTTACTAGCGAACCAAATCACCAGATCCAAATAAACCGAACTGTTTCATAGATGTTGAGAGCAATTACACATTCAATAAACCTAGCATGCTCCTATGAATTTAATGCAGTGGATATACGAGTTTACCTTAACTCCGTAGTCTCAGATCCCTCACGTTTGAATTCCAATCCCTCAATTCAACCACGCGATTTGATTAATACTGCGGAAACAGAAATTAGAACCAGATCTAATTTAAAGAACTAATCAAAATAAAATAGAAGAAAGAATAATCTGTTCTCCAGATTAGATCTTCAGATCTGTATCCCAATGTTGTTCAATCCTGCTACTGGTGAGGATTCCACAGGACTGTGATTGTGTAGGCCAGAGTCGAAACTTCGTCTCCCAAACACACAGAGCCGCCGCCCCTGTCTCTCTTTCCCTAGGGTTTCAAACTGGTTAGAATTTCTGAGGTAGTTAGGGTTTCAGAGAGAGAACTGTCTATTTATAGACCTAGGGTTGCAAACCCTAATGGGCTATTGGCCTCAATTCTATTTAGTCTTGAGCGTTCGATCACCAATTGGATGGCCGAGATTGGTTCTTATGTTCACATGGTAAGGGGAGTTCTCATATGATCACTTCCCTATATATATATATATATATATATATATATATATATATTCACTCAAGTGCTAAAATGAAAGTTTGTGCTAAATAGGAATGAATCTCAGCCATTGGATTGATAGTATCAATGGTTGAGATTAAAGCATAAAGATTAAAGCATAATTTCCATTTTTGCTTAATTGTTTTATAAATCATGCTTAATTCGATTAAGCATAGTTTATAAAACAAAAAAACATAAAATCTGGGGAAATATTTTAATCTCAACCATTGATTTTTTTAGATGAATGGTGTAGATTCATTCCTATTTAGCACAAACTAATTTTTAGTATATGATCCACTCATTTATATATATATATATATATATATATATATATATAGAGGTTAGATCATATGAGAATAGATGTTAATGTAAGGATTGAGAATAAATCTCAGTCTTTGATTTCACAAGATCTGCGGTCATGCTTTAATAATTTTCGTCTTCATTTTATCCTCCGCGAACTTCATTATTACATATTAAGGGTATCATTGTCATTTAGCCTGATGGTATCTCTCTCAAATAATTTTCATTTTCATTTTATCCTCCGCGAACTTCATTATTACATATTTGGATTTGTAATTCCTTTTCTTTTCGATTTTTCATAAGATTTCGATTGCCTTGTTGAGTCATCCAATACTCTAAACTTAAATTTAATTTTATTATTATTTAATTGAATTTTCTAATTTTATGAAGTTTTAAATAGATAAAATAAACTTAGCATATTTCTTCTGAAATATTGATTTTATTTTTATTTAATTTAATTTTTCACATTTAATAAAGTATAGAGGAGATAAAATGAAGAGAACTGTTTCTAAAAATTTGATTTTTTTCTTTTAATGATGCATAAATGAGATAAAATGAAGAGAACTGAAATACTTTTTCCGAAAAATTGATTTTATTTATATTTAATTTAATCTTTCCATTTAATGAAGTATAGAGGAGATAAAATGAAGAGAACTGTTTCTAAAAATTTGATTTTTTTTTCATTTAATGATGTATATATGAGTTAAAATGAAGAGAATTGAAATATGTTTTTCGAAAAATTGATTTTATTTTATTTAATTTATTTTATAATGGACAACAATTGATATAAAATAAAGAATAACTAAGATATAATGAAGAACTGCTAAGATAAAATGCGTGTCACGTGTAACATCAAAATTCACATCGAATTTATTTTATAATGAATCATAATTGAGATAAAATGAAGAATAACTAAGATATAATGAAGAACTGCTAAGATAAAATGCATGTCACGTGTAACATCAAAATTCGAATCGAAATTTATTTTATAATGATTCGCAATTGAGATAAAATGAAGTATAACTAAGATAAAATGAAGTATATAATACATAAAATGAACAAAACACAACTTTTGCGCACTGTACGTTCGTAATGACTATGTTGTCATTTAATGAAGTAAAATGAGGATAAAATGCCACGTATTTTTTAAAGCTCTTATGTAATCGGGATCGTTGATGTTGTCAAATCTATGGACGAGATCTATTCTCATTTCTCATGATAAGGGCTATTCTCACCAGATCATCCCCCTATATATATAGGGTAGTGATCAGGTGAGAATAGGAGTTACTATGAAAAATAAGAATACATCTCGCGCGTCCATCTCATCAAATCGACGAACATGATTCATTCTCAGCAAGTTGAAAAACGCGGCATTTTTGCCCCAATATCCTGCAGTTTTAGCCTTTAAAGGCTAAACCTTTAAATGCTAAAACTGTAAAAATACTCAAACACAAACAACAACCTGTATTTTAAGCCCGATTTACTTCATTTTTACATAAATACGAATTTAAAAAAAATTAAACATCTTCTTCTTCAAAGCAGCAACACGAGCGTAGTCTCTATAAAACTCAATACCAACATCAACAGTTCTGAAAACTCTGCCCTTAAAATACTTCATTTCATCAACACACTTTGGAATAAATGAACCTGTAAGATGCACAAAGTTAACACTAAAGATGCACAATATAATAGTAAAAATGAACGTCGATCTGAATAAAACATTTTTTTAAAACTATATTCATGCACAATTAACAAAGTCAAGACCGAACACGAATGCGAAATCCAGAAACAAAGAAAAAAAACCTGATCGACACAAGAAATATAAATCAAATCGAACGAAGAAGGAAGAAGAAATCAAATCACGCGAAGAAAGGAATAAAAAATCTGATGAGATACTATTTAGGATTTTAAAAAAGCTAAAATTACAAAAATAACCTTCATTTTGCAAAACTGCAGGATAATCGACGAAAATTGCACACGGAGTGAAATAGATCATGAGCGTTGAAATCACAAAATCAAAGGCTGAGATTTATTCTCATTTCTCATACTAAAAACTATTGTCAAATGATCACTACTCTATATATATATACATATATATATTAAACATATATATTTTTATATGTTATTTTTCATATTAAAACTTAAAAAATTATTAAAAAATTTAGTGATGTGATTGTTTATGATGATTTCATCATTATAACTCTAATCATATTTTTTTAACTAACAAAAAATTAATCTCAATGGCCAAAAAATAAAAAAATAATAAAATCAATATTTTTAAAATGTGTAAAATATTTTGGATATTTTCATAATATTTTTTTAAATTTAATATATTTTCTAAAATATAGATGTTATATACATCAAGAAATTATTTACGTATCTGTTTATATTAGAGCTGTCATTGTACTCTCTCAGCAATTTTCTATCTTCCCAAGCTGACATAATAGCCCTTGAAGAATGAGATGCTTCTGGAAGGAGCTAATTATGGACTACTAATGTACAGGTTATATTCATTGAGGCTATGGATCAACTTATGCCCGGTTTTAATCCTTGGATAGGCAAGTTAGCTCAAAGAGTTCTGATAAATCCACGAAAATTTGATTATTAGACTGGAGTATTTGCCACCAAGGTACATAATTATTACTCAATATTCACAATGTCTGCCAATAAAGTTTACTGACTATGTTTTTCAATATTTTTAAAGATAACTCCGGCAAAAGATGGGAAGCCGGAGACTATTGAGCTAATTGATGTCAAGACTAAAGAACTAAAAGATACCTTGGCGGTAACACATTATGTTCCTAAGAATCTTCACACCTCTGCATTCTAATAGGTAATGAATGTGCTACCCACAAGCTCCCCCCAAACCATTTGGGAAAACAAAAATTTTATATTCTCCGTAGAAAGACAATGAAGAGAACTAGGGATTCCTTTATTCATTGCATCAAAAGTATATTTACAAAGAGAAGTATACAAACTATTTATATATATGAGAAATACTCCCTCCGTCCCGCTATATTAGGCACGGAGGGAGTTGGCACAATAACCAAGGAGAAGTTTTAATTTGATTTTAAAAAATGATTAGTGAATAAAATATTATTCAAATAATACTAATGGTGATTAAGCCTCATCATCTCCTTCCAAGCTGATTCATCGGTGTGATGCCTCATCCGTAATCTCCTTTCAACCCTCCACCGCCTGATTCATCGTCTCCCTCGCAACCTTCACCTAATCAAATCCAACACATTAGATTTAAATTTCTGAACTGAAATTTTCCAATGTAAAAGTGAATGAATGAATTCTTTTTTCACCAAATCCAAACTTTGTAGAAGCGCTGCTCAGGAACTCCGCCGCCGCCTTCACGATCGAGTTCTTCTTCGCATTCTTCTCGACAACGCTCAACACTCCCTCTACCCGCAACAACGGTATCCATCTGCGCCAAGATCGCAACTTTCACCTTGAAGTTCTCGCACTTCGCCAGTTTCTCGAGCCTAGGCAGCAGCTTTCTCAAGCTCCCAACGTCTGGGTTCTTCGACCCCTCGATCACTGCCGCCAAGCACTATGCGGCGCCGTCTTGGGTGTTTACGTTTTGTGCTCGATGAAGGACTCGAGGAAGGGTTTGGTGATGGAGGTGAAGGGAGGGGAAGTGATCTATGCAGAGAGGGAGAGGGAGGCGGCGATGCAGGCGGAGCTAACAGATGAGAGGAGGGCGGCGGATCTAGAGAGACGAAGAAGAAAGGGGGGTGGGCGTAAATGATCGATCATTTAGGGGATTAGGATTTAGGGTTGCAAGGGTAGGGTAGTCAATTTTAAAAAAAATGGGGGTATGGGAGTCATTTTAGGTATAGTTAATTTTAACTAAGATGTGTTAATCTTTTGCCAATTTAGGAAATGTGCCTAATAAATGGGACGGACCGAAAAGGAAAGTGTGTCTAATATGGCGGGACGGAGGGAGTAATAAATAAGGAAGAGACACCAAATCCTAAAATGCCTAATATATATATAACATCCCCCCGCAAACTCACGATACTACAACAGTAAGCATTGAGAGTTTGTCAAATAGGAACCGAAAGAGCGAACTGGAGTGAGCTTTGGTAAACATATCAGCAATTTGTAGAGATGAAGAGACAAAAGGTAAAACAATTGTACCAATCTGAAGATGGTGTCGAGTGACATGACAATCAATCTCAATATGCTTAGTCCTCTCATGAAATACTGAATTCCGAGCAATTTGAATGGCACTTTGATTGTCGCAATATAACGGAGTAGGACGTCCAAGATGAACACCCATATCTACGAGCAACCAACGTAACCAAACAATCTCACAAGTAGTAGAGGCCATGGCACGATACTCAGCTTCCGTGGAAGATCTAGAGATGACATCTTGTTTCTTACTCTTCTATGAAATGAGAGAGTCACCAAGAAATATGCAAAAACCAGTTGTTGACTTGCGGTCGGTGGGATCACCAGCCCAATCAGCATCAGAATAAGCACGCAACTCCAAGGATGAAGTGGAAGGGAACAAGAGACTCTGAAACTGAGTGCCTCGAAGGTACCTAAGAATCCGAAGAACAGCAGCCCAATGAACAGTGGTCGGAGCAGTTACAAATTGACTTACCATATAAACTGCATGAGCAATATCTGGGCGAGTCACAGCAAGGTAAACTAAGCTCCCAACAATAGTACGATAAGACAAGAATCTGACAATAAAATCCCATCTGAAAGAGAGTACCGAGCATTGGTCTCTAGAGGTGTATCAACGGTCCTATTGTCTGTGAGACGAGCACGATCAAGTAAATCAGCTATATACTTGGACTGTGATAGGAGATAGCCTTTTGGAGAGTAGGCAACCTCTATTCCCAAAAAATAGCGCAACAAACCCAAATCTTTCATAGAAAAACAATGAGATAGCTGCGCCTTCAAGGATTCTATTCCATGCTGATCATCACCCATAATGATCATATCATCAACATACAAAGATAACATAATACGACCAACACGGGTGCGCTTCACAAATAGTGCAGAATCATGATGACTATGAATAAAACCGAGTGATGTAACCACTGTGGAGAACTTCTCAAACCAAGCCCGAGGAGCCTGCTTGAGTCCATAGAGTGCTTTGCGAAGCCTACAAACTTCACCGGGTTGGTGATTGATACCAGGAGGAGGTACCATATAGACTTCTTCATGAAGATCACTATTCAAAAAGGCATTCTTAACATTCATCTGAGAGATTCTCCACTTAAAAACTGAAGTTATAGCAATCATGGCTCGAACAGTTGTCATCTTTGCAACAGGAGCGAAGGTTTCTTCATAATCCATGCCATACTCTTGTGAATAACCTTTTGCGACCAATCAAGATTTGTAGCGTTCTATAGATCCATCTGATTTAGTTTTGATCTTGTAAACCCAACGACAACCAATAGCCCGTTTACCTGATGGCAACCGAACTAAATCCCATGTATGAGTCTGGTGCAAAGCAGTAAGCTCCTCAGCCATAACAGTCTGCCAAAGAGGATCACTAACAGCCTCTTTATAAGACAAAGGCTCAGAGATACGATGGATAGCAGTGACAAATGCAACAAAAGGACTTGAATAAGAGGAATATTCAAAATCAGGTAGTTTAGTAGACTTACGGACACGAGTAGACTGGCAAAGTGGAGGAGGATCCGCAACCTCAGAAGATGATTGATTGGGTAGCAGGGGAGATAACGATGTCTCAAAAACCAAAGTATCAGGTTCCGGTGAGAGATTTGTAGTAGTACATGGATCTTCATCATTGACAATGTCAAAAGGATCAATATGAATGAGGTCTGTTTGAGTCATATGGTGAGGATTCTTGGGGATAGAGAAAAAAGGAATATGTTCTAAAAACTTCACATGATGAGAGACATACAACTTTTGACTAACAGGATCAAAGAAACGATATCCCTTTCGACCAACACCATAACCCAGAAAGACAAATAAGACGGATCGAGGAGACAACTTATTACATTCTACTTGTGGTAGAAGAACAAAACAAGTAAACCAAAGACACGCAAAGATGAATAATCAGGTTTACTCCTAAACAACATCTCAAAAGGAGACAAATCTGAATTTTGAGAAATCGGGATTCTATTGATCACATACGCAGCAGTAAGAACTGCTCGTCCCCAAAAAGAACTAGGAACATGAGCAGACAGTAAAAAAGAACGGGTTGTTTCAACAAGATGGCGATGCTTTCTTTCAGCAACTCCATTTTGTTGAGGAGTATATGTACAAGAATTTTGTTTGATAGTACCAACAGAAGCAAGCAAGTGAGAAAACTCATTAGATGTTTATTCACCCCCCAAATCACAACGAAAATTCTTAATAATAGAAGAATGTTGTGTTTTAACAAGAGCTCAAAAATTCTTGAAAAAACAAGATAATCAGACCGATGTTTCATAAGATATACCCAAGAATAACGAGTGAAGTCATCAATAAAAGAAACATAATATCTGGAACCCTCTTTAGTGGCGACAGGAGATGGCCCCCAAACATCAGAATGAATGAGATCAAATGGAGCAAGAGAAACAGAGGTACTTTTATTAAACGGTAAGGCTGAAAATTTTGCTAACTTACAACCACTGCAATCAGAAATATCATGACTATCCAATTGTCCTAGAACTCCAGTAGAAACCAAAAAACGTAAACGAGGTGCTGAAACATGACCCAAGCGAGAATGCCATAAATAAAAAACAGAAGACGAACGACTCAAATGAAAAGATGAAAGATCCACTGTTGAGCCCGAAAATCCTGAAACTTTAAGTGAATCCAAGACATAAAGCCCCTTTTGCCTATGGCCTGTCCCAATCACCTTCTGAGATTGTGGGTCCTGTATAGAACAAGCGGAAGCAGAGAAAGAGACTGAGTATCCTGACTCACATAATTGACTAACAGACACAAGATTAAGGGTAAGGTTTGGAATGTAATAGACATTAGACAGAGAGATATAAGATGTAACAACAGAACTAATACCGACTAAAGGCATGGGAGTACCATCAGCTGTAACAATAGACACAGAAGAACAAGGAGACAATGAAATAAAAGAGGATGCAATAGGAGACATATGGTGAGATGCACCTGAATCTAAAATCCACAATGTAGAGGATTTACCTGAGAGACCAGATGAAGACAGACCTTGATGGGAGGTAGCAGACATGGCATGAGGCTGAACAGCTAGAAACTGTTGAAACTGCGCTAACATATAAGGATCCAATGATGGAGCAGCAACTCCATTGGTGGGTGAAGGTGGACGATATGTCCATGAAGTAGGAGGTGGTGATGGTGGTGTCAGTAATGGAGGTTGCTGCTGCGATGTACGTTTCTGTAGTTGTCTTCCTATTTGAGTTGCCACCCAAAGACCGTTGTGAAGTTACAAAAACTGACTGATTGGATGACAATGTAATTTTCTGATCATCTTGAGACTTAAGGCGAATTTCTTCTGCCAATAACTCACTAACAACCGAATCAACAGAAGGGAGAGGACTGCGATGAAGAATTGTCCCACGCAATCCTTCAATGTCAAAGCGAAGAGCCATGAGAAATTGAACCAAGCGTTGCTCTTCTCTGCTAGCAATATAAGGTTTAAAGGCACTCAAATCTGCAGATTCTGTCAACGCCAACTGATCCCATAATGCAGACATTGATGAGTAAAAATCTTGAATGCTCATATCATTCTGTTTCAAGGCACGTATATCTGTCTCTAGCTGATACTGTTTGGCAAAATTAGACTGTGTATACAATCGAGCCAAATGATCCCAAACCTCCTTCGTCGTCTCATATTTGGCTAACTGAGCCCCAATGGAGTGAATGACAGAGTTATTAATCCACGTGATTATTTTAGAATTATCAACATCCCAGGCATCTAATAATGTTGCATAATCATCAGCTTTTATATCGGTAGGCTTAACTCTAACACCTGTGATATAACTCCACATGGATTTTCCACGTAAGAAATTCTTCATCACATAATTCCAATACGAGTAATTTTTGCCATCCAACTGTACACTAATCGACTGAAGAGAATCATCTTTACGATTGGCCATGGTAACAAAAGAAAACCCCCAACAAAACAACCCAAACAAGAGAACAATCCAAACAACAATTCTTATGGAGAGAAACATAATCAAAAGAAGGGCAAACCTTAGCGACTCAATCCATAAGAGGGGATCGATGGCTCGGATGCCATGTAGAAAGACAAAGAAGAGAACTAGGGATTCCTTTATTCATTGCATCAAAAGTATATTTACAAAGAGAAGTATACAAACTATTTATATGCATGAGAAATAATAAATAAGGAAAAGACACCAAATCCTAAAATTCCTAATATATATAACATTCTCATCTTCAGTTTTCTCAATTCTTCGAAGGATCTCTAGCACCATCCACTACAGCTGCTCCTTCAACTTCATCATCTGCTGCCTCTTCTCATTGTCGTCTATATCCAACAGATGATCATACACCTGCAATCGTACAGTGCGATGCAGCTTCGCCTCCTACACCACCGACGGAACCAAATGATGCCCCGTTGCCCACAGATGTTGCCCCACAGCCTGTAGATGTTGTATCTCAACCACGTACTCACCCTTTGTTCACAAGATCTCAGTCTGGTATTTTTAAACCTCGCTATCCAGCCGATATAAACTGTATGTCCCTCTACTCAGCTCTTCTTACTATATTGAGCCGCGCAGCATTAAATCCGCACTCAAGGTTCCATAATGGATACATGCTATGAAAGAAGAAATGGCTGCACTCTCATCCAACAATACTTGGGTTTTGGTTCCTCGCCTGTCAAACACAAATGTCATGGGATCTAAATGGGTTTACCGTGTTAAGCTTCTTGTCGATGGCACTGTTGATCGTTATAAAGCTCGTTTGGTGGCTCAAGGGTTTAGCCAAGTTCGTGGGTTCGATTTTATGCATACTTTTAATCTGGTTGTCAAAGCTTCAATAGTTCGCATAATTCTACTTCAGTTTATATGGAGTAACCACCTGGATTTATTGATCCTCTCTACCCAGATCATGTGTGTCTTTTGTGTAAAGCTATTTACGGTCTTTGCAAAACACCCCTCGCTTGGTATCAACGATTTCACGACTTCCTCCTATCCCTCGGTTTTTTGATGCAGCTCTGTTGATACTTCTTTATTCATTTTCTGCGAGAAGTCAATGGTTATTTACTTGCTTGTATATATCGGTGATATCATTGTCACTGGGAACAATTTGACCGCCATCGCCGCACTCTTAACACGATTGAACAAGGAATTCGCTACAAAGGATCTCGGTCGTCTTGGATATTTTCTTGGCTTGGAGGTTACATACACCTCTAATGGTTTATTTCTCAGTCAGTCAAAACATGCTCATGATATCTTACTTCATGCTGAACTTCTTTACTCGAAGTCTGTCTCTACACCTCTTGCTCCAGATGCCTCATTCACCAAGTTGGTTAATCCGTTTGATAATTACACTCTTTACCACTCTCTGCATGGCTCTCTTTAGTACCTCACCATCACCCGTCCTGATCTTGCCTATTTTGTAAACACTATCAGCCTGTTCCAGCAAAGTCCCACGATTGAACACTTTCCAGAAGATAAAAGGATTTTACGTTATGTCAAGGGAACAATGGGATATGGATTGTCTTTCTCGTCCGGTTCTCCAACTTTAATTGGATATTCCAATGCCGATAGGGCTCGTTGCACTGACACTCGTCATTCAACGTATGGCCATTCAATATTCCTTGGACCGAATCTCATATCCTGGAGCACCAAGAAACAGCCAACCGTCTCTTGTTCAAGTTGTGAATCGGAATACCGAGCTCTCGCAAATATTGCCTCCGAGCTCATGTGGATCGTGAATCTGCTGTGCGAACTAAATGTTGTTCCTCCAGGAGTTCCGGTTCCTCTTAGTGACAGCAAAAGTGCACTTTGATATTCCTTATCTTTTCAAATATTTATAAATATTGTAGTTATCCTTTTTACTAGTTTTGTGGTACTCTTTTATCTATGTATTTACATAGTTTAGAATCTTTTGAATATGTGGAATAAGATTATTTCTTCACTCACAAATCTATATAATATATACTAAAGGAGTTCAAGGAAATTTCCTCCAAAATTTTTGAAAAACGTGTCAAACCATATACGATATATTAAATAAATTCATGAATATTTTGCCAATACAAAGTTTAGAATTTATACATTTTCATTAAAAACATGTATTTTTGATAATATGAAAGCTTGATAGTTCTCAATATAGAAGATAATAGATGAACTAAATATATTTAAGCTAAAATATTATAAATTATAATAATTAATACATGTAAAAAAATACGAAAGTCATGCAACTAATATATAGCAAATTTAATATATCAACATATGTTATAATGCAATTTAAAATATACACTATTATTTTTCAATTGAAAAAATATTTTTGATTTGTCATCAGATGAACACAATTAATATTTTATAAGTATATTTTTATTTAGTATTCTTTATACAATTTTTTAAAATATTAAAATATTTTTCTTAATATGTATAAAATAGATATAATATAAAGTTTATTTGAATAAAATAAAATTTTAAAAATAATTATATTATCTTATATTAAAATTTAAATATAAGTATAAAATATATTATGGTGCGTTACAATTCTAAGTTAATTATAAGATGAGAACCGAGCAACATCAGACAAGGTGTGCAGTGTCATTGGGTTAGCTTAAAAACACACTCACTCTCTCTCTTGAAACTCTAAGACAAGAAAATTTTCTGGAAAATGGAATTCACCCAACTATCTCCCAACATAGCATTGCTTCCTCCACCTGGGTTTCTGGGCCACTTCATTCCCTTCGTCGAACTTGCCAAAAAGCTAGTTTCCGACCACAACTGCACCGTCTCACTCTTCATCCCCCACGACGGCACCACCATGAAATTTCAAAGATCTCTGCTCCGAGGAATTCCGGCCACTATCACCCCGGTCTTCCTCCCACCCGCGTTCACCGACGACCTTCCGGAGGGTGTGAGGCCCGAGGCTCTGCTGCCAATTCGTGTTAACCGGCTGCTTCCATCTCTCCGCGACGCTCTTTCAAGGACTCCGGCTGCTGCTCTCGTGGTTGATCTCTTCGCTCCCTACGCCATGGATGTAGCAAGAGAGCTCAAGATCCCCACCTTCATTTTCTATGTCATAGCAGCCAATGAACTGTCACTCTCAACGGATTTACCGGAACCCGGCGATACGCCGGAGCTGATTAAGCTCCCCGGTGATATCATCTTGCAACCGGAAGACTTTCCTGATTCGATGAAAGAGTTTGATGGTGAAGCTTACAAATCGATGGTTGATCTGACTAAGAAAATCCTCTCCGCCGACGGCATTCTCATCAACAGCTTTCTACAGCTGGAATCTGCAGCGTTCGAGTATTTAAGGATCATTCCCGAATGCCCTCCAGTTTATCCAGTGGGGCCGCTGATCCGTACGGGTCTTGAATCGGATTCAAATAATGAGCATGAATGCCTGAAATGGCTGGATGAACAGCCTCCTAATTCAGTTCTTTTCGTTTCATTTGGAAGTGGAGGGGTTCTTTCAGTTGAGCAAATCGGAGAACTAGCCGCCGGCCTAGAAAAGAGCGGCCACAGATTTCTGTGGGTTGTGAGAAGCCCTGAGGAAACCTCTACGACCGCTTATATGAACGCCGGTAACGATGAAAGGAAAGAGCCGCTGGAATATCTGCCGGAAGGGTTCTTGGAGAGGACGAGAGGCCGTGGCATGGCGGTGGCGTCGTGGGTCCCTCAGATCCCGGTGCTGAGCCACCGATCGACAGGAGGGTTTATCACCCACTGTGGGTGGAACTCCATTTTGGAGAGCGCCGTTCACGGCTTGCCTCTGATTGCGTGGCCGCTCATGTTCGAGCAGAAGATGACGGCGGTGTTTGTGGTGGAGGGATTGAAGGGGGCGATAAGGGTGAGAGAGAATGAGAAGGGGATTGTGGAGAGGGAGCAGATTTCAGATGCGGTGAAAGAGCTGATGGGAGGAGAAGAAGGAAGGAGAATTCGAAAGAGGATGAGTCAACTCAAGATTGCAGCTGGAGAAGCTCTCAGCATAGACGGATCTTCCACAGGGGCGCTTGCTAAGGTTGTCGGAATCTGGAACAACGGAAAATGCTTTTAGTTCATGTAATATTTCACGTTTTCAATTATTGATTGGTGAAAGTACCTTATGATATTTGAACTTTTCAAGAGATCGAATATCTGAATTTTTGGCTGCTAATTACGTTGCGAATTTATTTCCTTTAAAAAATAAAATTTGAGTTTTATATGAACCGGTTTTTTGATCGGTTCAAACATTTTGAACCAGGCCCGTTCAACCAACAAATTCTGTGACCCTGCAACGGTGGGGATTCAAACTCGAGACCTCTTGCGCACATGCTGGGCGTGCTACCACTAAACCAAATGCTACTATCAATCTTTATATGTTTTAAAAAATATATATATTAAAAAAAGAAAAAAATTTGCGACAGATTTGCGATCGAATTTTTTGTCGCAAAATTTAGCTACTGAAAATTCGATCGCAAATTCGTCGCAACATTTAAAAATTCATTTCGTCGCAATTCCGTCGCTAAATAGCGAACCATTTTCTTTCCGTCGCAAAACCGGTCGCAAATTTACGAATTTCTTGTAGTGTTTTTTTCTTATTTGAAAAACCGCTCAATTTTTTTTTAGGGAAATTTGAAATAACCAAAATTTATGTTGAAATGCAAAGAATAGCAAGTGTTATAAAAATATAAAAAAAATAATGAAAGTGTACCTTGTCTTTATAGGTTGTCTCAATCTGTAAATTATTTTTCTCGAATTTGTTAAAAAGTATAACTAATTAATATTTTATTATTTTCTTATGTGAAATGCAATTAAATATAAGAGAAAAATAATTATTGTGAATATAAATAAAAAATAACTCTACCAACTTGATTTGGGCAGAGTGAATAACGCAAAATTGATGTGTTTCAATAGTTGGGCGTGATTTGTGCATTATGAATCACTGCATTTCAAATAGAGGAAATAATTATTAATTTTCTAGTCCAATTCAATCCGAAATAAATTTCAAGTGCAGTGCAAGACAAAATCTATATGAGTTTTACTAAAATCTAATTGAATGTGGAATCAAATTGAAGTCGAATTCAAGCTGAAATAAGGTAAAACATAATTTAAGGTGGAATTTACTAGCACAGAATTCAAGTTGGAATTAAGTAACAAAAATCAAATCTTTATCCATTTGAAGCAGAATTCAAACTGAAATAAAGTAAAATATAATTCAATCTTGAATAAAACAAGTTTATAGTTGGAATTAACTAACACAAAATTCAACATGAAATTTAACAAAAAAAAATAAAATTCAATCTGGAATTAAGTAAACAGAATTCAAGTGGGATTGAGCTAACACATAATTCAAGTTGAAATTTAAGTAAACAAGATTCAAGCTGGAATTAACTAACACATAAACGAAATCAAGTTGTAATTAAGTAACATAGAATTCAAGTTGAAATTTAAGTGAAACAGAATTCAAGCTGGAATTAAGTAAAACAAAATTCAAGCTACATTAACTAAAACAGAATTCATTTGAAGTCTGAAGTCAAAATTGAAACATTAACAAATTAAACAACTGAAATTAATTAGGTCGGATTCTATATAGACAGGTATGTTTAGTGTGACTTGTAGATCCACAAATACTGCATTTTTAGTGAGCTTGTCGTTTACTAGTTGATGTTTGTCCAACCTCTGCTCCTGAAGGACTATGACTATTTCTTGGTTCACATGCTTGGCGATTCACAATGGGTGGCAAATCAGCAAATGCTTGTGCTTTGGATGATCCCTCCCACTCCTCTTGTGGAGGAAGAGGGTGTATTTTACCCCCATATATTTCTTGTAAAGTGGACATCTTGTAATATGTCCAAACATAGTCATATATACTCATAGCCTTTAAGTTGTAACAATAACAACCAATAACTTGATCATTATAAATAAAAGTGTGATTGTATTGATATGTTTTACTAATTGAATCGCAACAATAGCATGTAAGCATGGAATGTGATTCAACTAAAAATCACGATAGTCGCATAATCTGTCTTCGAGATCAACCTTCCATGTTCTTACACCATCATTGACTTTGAATTGTTTCTCAGAAATAACCACAACTGCGTATCTGTCTAAAAGCTCGACCAATGAGTCAGTTTGGCCACAACCTCCTCATTCAACTCTTCATTTCTTGCAAACGCCTTAGCTCGCCTTTCATTGAACCATTTTTCGATAATGTGCCTATATAGCTCGACAATGAAACAAATTGGCAGATGTCTGATCGATGCAAAATCTGCACACAAATTTTAGCAAAGGGTAAATAAATTTATAAGAACCTGAAGGTCGTCGAACCCACAGGGATAGTGCAACAAAAGTAAATCATGTACTGAATGTAGTTTTTCAATCCTTTGTTTGGACAAATCAAACTTTGAAGGAGTTTTGGTTTTTATGAAAATACTTTTGCATGAAATTCAAATAAAAAGAAGCAAAGATCTTAGGGAAATCTATCAATCTGTTCAACATGCAAGAAACAAATAATTCAAACCCATAAAATACTTTTGGTGGAAAATCTGGTAAAGTGGAATTAATTCCTTTGTTGAGCAATTAAAACCTAGATCATTAGCTAGTGATTATCTCCTCTCGGTCTCAAAAATACAAGTTAATCAATCTCATAAAAATCAAATAATTCCTACAAATGAAATCTTCTTTGTTGGACAGAAAATCAAATGGATTAAACTCTCACTTCCTATCACTAATTTTCACCTCTCGATCCATCAATTAATAACTAAAACCTATTCCAATTTTCATCTCTCGATTCTTCAATTGAAAATAGATTTAAAATAAAATCATAGAGTTTAAACCAATTTAAAGGATTTAAATAATTCGAATCAAAGCATGTATCACAAATGGAGAAACCCTGGAATCTGATAAAGGTTCTAGCCTAGCATACTAAAGATAGACATTAAAATAGAAATTAAAACTTGCATTAAAATAAAGATGCAGAAAAATAAATATGTTTGGTTCCTGCCTTTGAAAACTTGAAAACTAAAGAAACATTAAACTGAAAACTTAAACTAATAAAACTAAAACTGGGGCTGAAAACTGGAACCCTAATATTGAGCCAGACTAGAGTTTATATAGTGGTAAGGTTATGCTCTTGAAAGGTAGGAATTGGTAAAATAAGATATTTTCTTCTCCAAATTCGTCCATATCTTTATTTGGTATCTTTCCCTTTCTTCAAAATCTCCAAAATCGTGCAAGATAATTCTTCAAACCCTGGAAATCCTGTGCGTCGAGCGAGATAAAGTTTGTGTTGGTCGACACAAAATCTTCCATCTCGATCTCTTCTTGGCTCGGCTTCCTCCTGCGTCAACAATCCCGCATCGACCGGGATGTACTCCACGTCGATTGATGTTGACATCTTTGTGCCTTAGTTGAGTTGCTCTTCACCTCGGTCGAAACAGACTGTGTTGTGGCAAATTCCTTCAACTTCTTGACCAACTTTGCTCTATTTCTTCATTTATCCTACAAAACCTTACACCACAAGCATCATACCCTCCAAAATGCACTCATGCTCAATTTATTCAAAAAAACACACTAAATGATACTCCCTTCGTCCCGCTATATTCGGCACGGAGGGAGTTGGCACAATAACCAAGACAAAAGATGGAAATGAGGTTTAAAGATGTATTAACATATAAAATATTGTTAAAATATGCACTAATTACAAATCTAAAAAACCAATGTATTAAGTCAAAGAAAATGTCTACGGTTGGCGTGTGGCGAAGATGGGGCGGCGGAATCCTGGTGCACGGCAACACAGCAGTCGACGCGGTGGTTGTGGGTGGGATTGGATACCGGTTTAAACTGGAGGCGCGGCGTGGAGGGCTCAGAGAAAATGCCGCCGGATCTGGACCTGAGCCTAGGAGTAGTTCAGCATACAAGACAAAAAAAAATTGGAAGAAGCAAAAGATGCCGCCGCCTCTGCCGGCGGGGAAGGACGAGGACCTGTGATGTGAAGAGGAAGCAAGCAGTGGTGGCTAACGAGCCTATTCCACACAAGACGAATGTTAGGTATTGATGTAGAAATCCTACCTTAATGTGATGTTTTGATGTGTCAAAACTACATACCAAAGTCTAGGACTTAGAGTTATTACCTCATGTAATCCTTGTATAAGATATTAGAGTTGTAATAGTCTAAGAAGAAAATCTGTGAAACAGTTTTGAAGGAGAGATCATCTAGACAAAATATGTCTTGACCTAGAAGATGAAGACGAGAAGATCAAGGTTGCGAAAACTGCAGATACAGTTTTCACACGAAAACTGCCAAGAGGAACTTGCACTTTAGGAACAAGATAGTTTTGCGAACAAGACAGTTTTGCATGCTGGAATGCGTACAAGAAAAGATGTCGAACAAAGTCGCAAGGGATTACCATGAAGTCAATGATAAAGTACCAGACAAACACTAAGCTGCGACTGGCATACAACGTTCGACGTCTGACACACGAGTACAACTGCTCTGTAAAGCAGTATGTTGTAGCAGAAAAAGCCAAAAGACGAGCGAATTTTCAGAAGAGCATGAATTATGATTGGACATCATATCCAATATCTCTACCGGCTATTTTTGGGTGTTTCACCTATAAATAGCAGGAACCATAGAGACTAAAAAAAACTTTGCCACTCTGCTCATCTGATTACAAACGTTGTTTTGAATCTCCAACACATTTATTGTCTCTCGTCTGAAACTGAAGAAAAGCATTTAAACGCCTTCAAGAGAGAAGACATAGCTGCTGTAGTTCATTTATTGAGCTCATTGCATTCATTACTACGGAGTCTAAGGAGATTCTTTGTGCGACGTTGTCATACTAGGATTAAGTCAGCACACTTAATTTAGAATCTTGGTGTTCTTACAGTCTATGTAAGAACACAGCAGTATGGTCTTTGCAAAGGAAGAATAGGTTATTACGAGCTACCGCCAACTAGTTGATGCTCTGGGACGAACAAAATCATACAACCTACCGAAGATGGAAAATGGAGGTTTGTCCTCAATCCAACTTCGAGTCGGAGGAGTGTATCTTCATAACTTAGTGAATGATCCACCTTACTATGGACAGAGGTTTCTGCAGCAGCTGGCTATAGATCGTGAGGAGTGTATCTTCATAACTTAGTGAATTACCTGATCTGATCTCCGAAAAGTGGACATAGGAATTAACGCTCCGAACCACTATATTATCCTGTGTTGTTTACAGTTTTCATTTACATTTTGTACTTTACAATTTTCCTAGATTCTTTGAAACCTTCAATACTTACTGCGTAAGTATTGAGGCATATAAACTGTCTTACTGGTTGAACTGTAAAACTGCTAACTAATCTGTTGGCTAAACTAAACTGTGTTTCAGACTTAAAAACTGTTAATTACAAACTGCCACAGAAATTGGACTACTTATAATTAGAGTGTAATTACTTCCGCTGCACATTATTCATATTCTGATCTGGGACCAACAAGTGGCATCAATGCAGGTCGCTCTTTCTAGACTGTCTTGTTTTGAGTCACTTAAGTCCGGAGCCGTATTTCCTTACACTCTAACTGCGTTTATCTAGTGTGTTTTTAGCAAACAGATTACTCTTAGAAAATGATGAATTATCCTACTGTTCCCAAGTACAACCCAGAGAGGTTTGAAGTATGGAAGAAGAAGTGTCTTCTTCAACTAAGAGCTCAACATCCAAAGATGGATGAAGTCCTGGAAAACGGACCTCTAAAGATTCAGATACCCAAAGTTATCCATGCGACAGCAGACCAGCAAGGCGGTGTCGAATACATAGACAAGCCAAAGGAGGATTGGAAATTTTAGGACAAGAAACGTCACCAAGTTAATTTCATCGCACATGATATGCTCATAGTGAGCCTTCCAGAAGCCCTTCAAGATGCAGCTGTGGAGAACAACTCTGCCAAGGTACTTTGGGGCTGGCTTAACAATCTCGCAAAAGAAACAGAAATGATGAAGCGCAACAAGAAGCAAGTAGTCGTGGAAAAATGTGAATCATATCAGATGCTGCCCGGCGAATCAATCAAATCGATGGCGACAAGATTTAACACCATCGTCAGTGAGATGAAGAACCTCAGAAGAGAAGAAAAAGTTGCAGACTTGAACGCTAAAATCCTGTCAAGACTGCCAAAAGAAGACTGGTTTGTTAAAACCACCAGTCTAAAGGCCATGGATCTCTCAAAACTTTCCACCAAAGAACTGTTCGATGAACTTCAAGTCCATGAATGGGACATCCAGATGGTGAATAGAAATGAAGTTGTTCGAAATCCAAACTCAGCAACCGATGTTGATGCATCATTTTTCATAAAAAGAAACTTCCAAAGGCGTTAAAAAAGGCTAGTTTACTTCGAGAAAACTACCCATCAATCCTCACCAGCTACCTCCAACACAATTGAGAAAATAGAAATTGAACTGTCAGTTGCCAAACTGGAAGAGCAGCTAAAGAACTTGACTGCACTTCTTGAGAAGGCTAAAGGCAAGGAGAAGGAATGTCAATCAAGTGAGCAGAGGTTCATCAAGAGAGAACCACGCACGTGCTACGAGTGCAATTCCCCTGACCACCTAAAGTATGAATGCCCTCAAGTCTCTCAAGAAGAGATAGACAGATTGAAGAAACTGTTCGAGAAGAGAGCATCCAGAGCAATTGCCCAACCAATGCTCACTAGAACTGAAATGGCAGACGTACCAGACCATGATGATGGATACTACACGTATGAAGATGAGAAAGATGAGGAAGCACTTCTTGCCTTCATGGAAGCCATAAACGGGGATGTTACTGATGACGAAGATAGTGCCTCAAATCGCGAAATCCTGGTAACAACTAATCTACCCACACCTAGTATCTCTTTATGCTTTGATACAATCTCTGAAATGTGTTGTTTAGTTCAGAAGATATCACACTTGAGAAAAATTATCAAAGAATTTGAAAAACTGAATGAAATTAAGGACACACTAATTAGTGAAAATGCCCCACTAAAATCAGAAATTTCAGCTTTAACAGATGAAATAGAAAGAAATAAATCACTTAGTGTAGAATTAAATTATATAAGAGAAGAGCATGTCAAACTGTTCAAAGATTTTGAAAATGTAACAAAAGAACTTGACTCTCTAAAGAATCTTGAGCATGTTGAATGCAACTGTTCCTTTAAAAGAAGCTCGAAGACTCAAAGTGAGATTCTGAATGTTCAAAGACCTCCATCCGATAAATTCGGACTTGGATATATTGAATATCAAAATGAAGAGGAAGTCTTGAACAATCACGATCCCACCTTAGGAACTGAGGATACTCATTTAGGTTTTGTCAAAGCGAGACTCAGTTTAGGTACTTCGTTGGATAAGGGAAAGGAAATTTCCAAGAGACCAGTTAGTCAGAATGTTAAGACCAATTTCGGGTCAAAAACTAAACTGGCAACTCGACAGAATGCGAAAACAATTAGAAAACTAAACAAGCAAACTGTCATGAGGAAAACTAATCATGCCTTAAAACTGGATAAGCATAATGTCTCCTATGCAAGGATCTCAGTTTTACCAACAAGAACAACTGAGCAACATACACATGTTGCAAAGAAGTTTGTTCGACAATCGAATTTTAATCTGAGAGGCTGTGATAGAACTATTACTCATCATACCTATCAACCAAATAGGGGGAACACCTATTTGAGGCCAGAGTCCAATCATTTTCTTAATCAAAGGACTGTGACGGCTACACACTTGAAAAGAGTCTCTAAAAACACTTTCCAGAACAGTCAGTTCAGGAAGAGTTCACCAGTTACACACCTAAAAGGCATGCATCCACCCAGCACAAATATTTTTAGAATAAGGTTAATCTTAACCAGAAAGGTAATTTAGTCACACAAACTGTGAAAGTAAAACAAGTGTGGATACCAAAAGGTTGGATTCACAAGACTAACCCTGTAGGACCTAAAAGGGTACGAGGACCTAAATAATTTCTTCTGTGTTGCAGAGTAGGAATCCACTGGAAAAGACAAGAACTTGGATATTAGACAGCGGATGCTCGGCCCATATGATAGGAGAAAAAGGATTAATCAAAGACCTGGAGATATATGAAGGAGTAACTGTCAGCTTCGGAAACAAGGTCACGGGTCAAGTGATTGGAATAGGATACGTGGAGCACAATG
The DNA here is from genome assembly GCA_026898455.1 of Plectranthus barbatus. Taxonomy (NCBI): domain Eukaryota; kingdom Viridiplantae; phylum Streptophyta; class Magnoliopsida; order Lamiales; family Lamiaceae; genus Plectranthus; species Plectranthus barbatus. The sequence continues at coordinate 121,481 of JAPKLW010000408.1, read as the reverse complement.
GGATAATTATTCAGAACGTATCCTTGGTCACAAATTTGAAGCACAATTTTCTCAGCATAAGCCAACTGAGTGAAAATGGCTACATTGTCAGATTTGAAAAGTTAGAATGTCAAGTAATAGACAAGGAGTCACGCAAGATCATAAGTAGAGGAATCAGAAGAGGAGGCCTCTACAATGTAGATTGGTCCAGTGGAGTAAAAGGTACATGCCTCATAGCAATCAATTTCTTAGAAGCTATAAACTGGCTATGGCACACGAGACTTAGCCATTTAAACTTCAATTCGATCTGACATCTGGCAAAGCACAAATCAGTTGAAGGACTGCCAGATAAGAAGTTTAAAAAAGAAGGATTTTGCAAAGCATGTCAGTTCAGGAAATAGACGATAGCCTCCTTCAAGATCAGGCCAGTAACAGCAAACACGAAGAGGATACTAGAGCTGCTTCACATGGATCTGTTTGTTCCAGTCACCCCATCAACAATTGGAAAACAAAAATATACATTGGTAGTCATTTTTGACTACTCAAGGTATACATGGGTGGTGTTGCTCAAGTCCAAGGATGAGGTCAAGATCCATCTACCAGAACTGATCAACCGTCTTCAAAACAAAAAAAGGATTAAAAGTGAAGAGGATAAGGTCAGATAATGGAACAAAATTTTGCCATGGACCTCTAATGGACTTTTGCGCTGAGCTTGGAATTGGTCATAAGAAGTCTGCTCCAAGAACTCCACAACGACTTGCAGAGCGAAGGATCAAAACTCTCAAAGAAGCAGTGAGAACTATGATGGCTAAAACTAACATTGACAAAGGATTCTGGGGAGAAGCCATGATGACAGCCTGCTACACACAAAACAGAAGTGAATTCAACACGCGGCTTCACAAAACTTCCTACGAGATCTACAATGGTCGTAAGCCTTCTATAGCTCATCTTCATGCTTTCGGTTCTCCATGTTATATTCACAATAATGGGAAGTTTAAGTTGAGCACCTTCAGCCATAAGGCTGATAAAGGTGTGTTCCTTGGATATGGACATCCATCATACAAGGGATACAGGGTGTTCAACAAGACAACCCAGCTTGTGGAAATAACATGTCATGTTATTTTTTATGAAGCTACTCTAGTGCGCAGGACTCTTCAAGAATTGAGTCTTGGAAATCATGAGACAATGATGTCAATAAGGAACCCAAAAGTGATCTTGAGAATAATCAAACAGTTCCTCCGACTAGATCTATGAGTGATATACCTAAAACTCCAGTTTCCTCGACTGAACTCCTGACAGTCGAAAGGGCCGATGATGCAAGTGTCATCGTTGAGGCCTTAAGAAACACGCAACTAGATGATTCAGGTGAAAAGAAGTCTCCTGAAGCACAAGATGCAACTTTGGAAGGAGATCTAGCTGAACCCAAGGGAGTCAACCTTGAAGACACCAAGGAATCATCAATCGCGGAGGATGCAACCGTTATTCAGACGTCAGATGCAGTCTAGGGCAAAGTTTCAAAGCAAGGAGATGAAGGAGCTTCTGAAGAAAGGGAGGAAACAGTTTCAGAAACTGAAACTGAACCAACTCAAGAGGAACCTTCTACAGTTTCTGAAGATCCAGCCATCATCACTAATGACAAACCAGCAAAGAAACCTAGCTGGTTAAGAGATCATCCCAAGGAAGCTAATATTGATGATATTGGAAATCCTGTTCGATCCAAACAGGGAACAGCCTTGATGTCTTGCTTCCTATCTCAGATCGAACCAGTATAGATCACAGAAGCTCTTCAATCTACAGATTGGATAAATGCGATGCAAGAGGAACTGAATGAGTTCGCTCGCAACAATGTGTGGTATCTTGTGGACAGACCCACACATCAATCTGTAAATGTTACCAAGTGGGTCATTAAAAATAAAAGAGATGAGGCCGGTACTATTGTTCGAATTAAGGCAAGGTTGGTTGCAAAAGGTTACCCTCAATGCAAATGGATAGACTTCGATGAGACATTTCCACCAATAGCCAGGCTGGAAGCAATTCGACTGTTCCTAGCGTATGCAGCCTACCACAACTTCACAGTTCTTCAAATGGATGTGAAGAGTGCCTTCCTCAACGGCAAATTGAAGGAAGAAGTCTACGTCGAACAATCCCCAGGTTTTGAGCAAGGAAATCAAGTCTACAAATTAAGGAAAGTTTTATATGGACTAAAGCAAACACCTAGAGCATGGTATGAAACTCTCTCGCAGTTTCTGCTCAAAAGTGTTTTTGAGAAGGGTGCAATAGATCGGACTTTATTCGAGATAGAGGATGGAGAAGATCTTCTACTTGTCCAGATCTATGTATACGACATCATCTTCGGAAGCAAAAACACCAAGCTATGTGAGAAGTTTGCCCAGCTGATGCAGAACAAATTTCAGATGAGTATGATGGGCAAGATGACATATTTTCTTTGTTTGCAAGTTGATCAGTCTGACGAAGGGATTTTCATCAGTCAAAAGAAGTATACTCAAGACCTGATCAACAAGTTTTGTTGAGAGAAGACAAAATCTCTAAGGATTCCTATGAGTACCAGTTCTCAAATCACCCTAGATGAAGAAGGAGAACATGTCAAACCGACAGCTTATAGAGGGATAATTGGATCTCTATTGTATCTAACTGCCAGCCGACCAGACATATCTTATGTCGTGGGAGTATGTGCAAGATTTCAGGTGAATCCAAAGAAATCCCACATGGATGCAGCACAGAGAGTTGTCCGATATCTCAAGAGTATAGAGTCTCTAGGTATCTGGTATCCCAAAACTAATGGAATCATGCTAAATGGATTTTTTGATTCAGATTTTGGAGGCTGCAGAATCGGCAAAAAGAGCACAAGTGGAACTTGTCAGTTTTTAGGACATAAGCTGATTAGTTAGTTCAGCAAGAAACAGCATTTGGTGGCTACTTCAACCACAGAGGCAGAATATGTAGCAGTAGCCAGCTGTTGTGCTCAAGTGCTTTGGATAAAGCAAAAGCTGAAGGACTATGGAATAGATACAGGATGCATTCCTATCTACTGTGATAGCAATAACGCAGTCTCTATTTCAAAGAGTCCAGTTCTACATTCAAGGATGAAGCACATTGAGATTCGTCATCATTTCATTTGAGATCACGCTGAAAAGGAGGATGTCTAGGTGGATTATATTAGAACTGATGATCAGTTAGTGGACATATTTACCAAACCGCTACCTGAAGCTCGCTTCAAAGAGATATGCATCAAACTAGGTCTTCTTGAGTTTGATGACGTCTCAGGAGAACGAGACGATAAGTGATTGGCCTAACAACTGTTAAATTGTATTTGATCGAGATCGTGATTAGGTCAATTACAGCTTGTTAATTGATTGCAGTTGTTGAAGTCAAATAGAATGAAAATAAGAGTTCCTTCATTCATAAAAGGTGGATAAAAAAGACATCAAGTCATTCTGAGATTTAAACATTCAATTGAACTGATATAATTACATCATCTATCATCCACTAGGGCATATGTGCCTAGTCAATCGGATGAGAGGGATAGTAATCAGTAGCAACCAGACTTGGAGGTCCATCCGTGAGATAATGGATACTCTGCTCCAGTAGCCAGCTCAACTGCATGCCATATGGGACTGTGGCATCTGGCAGACTCTGAAGAGCCATCTTCAAGCATTCAAAGATAAATCTTGCCTAATCAACCTCTCCTTGCTACTCGAACGCCATCATTGCCTTCCAAACAGGAGGGGTGAAGTTAGTCTCTTCCGGAGAATTACAAACAACCATCTGGCTAATCATGTCGAAGGATAACTTGCAGGATGGTCTGAGATATCTACTTGGAGTTGAAGGATCAAAGCAAATGTTTCCTTGTCTCCACTCAGGCCATATGGACCACTCAGGCGCTATTACCTCGTTTTGATAAGACATAACAGATGTTCTTTCATCATTGACGCTGCAATCCAAAATCTGTTGCAAAGGAGTCTCAAACCAGCAAAATTCTCTCCCATTGAGATTACAGATAATCTCATTATTAGTAACTGAAGAGTAATGCGCATACACCCTCAGCAACTCCTCATGAAAACAGTGGGGCTCAACTGTCACAAATCTATCCAATCCACTTGCTCTTAGACAACCCATCATCTAATGATCGATACATGGAACTCTCCAGTGATATGCTGACACTCCCCGTGTATCTAGAATTTTATTTCTTTAAATGGAGATCCTTCCAATCTCCTCTATGACGTTCGACAACGTGTATTCTTGTGAAGGGAGAGAAGGAAAGGGAAAAGTCATTTCTTTATAGAAGATAAGTTTGCGCAAAAGGCGAGGAAGATAGCAAAAATCTTCTTGACACAACCTGTCATGACACAAAGTCCAATATCACTAGGCAAGCATTCAATGCTCAATGACCACGACTAGCCACTCACGAAAGAACATGCGGAAGCTAGGTTTGCGGTCTGACAGAGTAATGTCTACTAGTGACAGATCTCAGAGGTACAAGTTCAGACGCCACATCCAATCCTAGGATAAGATGCACACAGGGCGTAGAATATCTCAAGTACAGAAGGGACGCATGATGCATCTCAAAGACTACTATGATCAACAGACGAACCCCAAGGAAATTTCAATTACTTAAAATGAGGTACACAGTACAAAGTCTGAAATTAAAAAAAAAAAAGGAAATGGGTGCACAATCCTAGTCTACATCTCTACAAGCAAAATATGACAGATGGAGTTCATGAAGGATAGAAATCTGAATCCAAGATATTGGATCGGCCACCTCGAATGTACTCCGAAAACTGATACTCAATCAACCAACTCAAAGGTATTCCATATGGAATAGGATGAGCTGGCTGACTCTCAAGGGCACACCTCAGCTGATTTAATATAAATGAGGACAAGTACACAATCGTCTTGTCATCAAAATCCATCATTGTTTTCCACACCGATCAGGAGAGTCTCACAACTTGTGCGGAATTCCCAACAATCATTTGATTAATGATATCAAATATCACCTTATATTGAGGAGAGAGGTGGCTCAAGCAAACTTTTGGATGAAATTCCACAGAAGTCTTTCTCCATTTTTGCCAAGCATACCACTCTGGCGCTGTCTCATCGCTCTAATAGTCCATCAGCGATCTCATACCATAGGGCAATCCAAAGTTAAGGGAGAACTACTCCGGAGACCAACATATTTTCTGCTCATGGAGAAAGGCATGAATCTCATGACCCTCAGTCACATAGCTCCCCTCAACTACCGTCTGCAGTACATCGTCATGTAAATTATATGGCCGACGAGTCACGAAGGAATCAAGCTGGTTAGCCTTCAAAGCCCTTATAACAGAGTAGTGCACATCAAATGTATCCCAATATTTTTCCAACAGCCCTGACGGATACAAGACTCTACTCCTCATTATCTCAGCATGGGGAGGCATGGCCACTTCTTGAAGAGAAAAATTAATATTCTTTCACAAAATAAGGATGCACGCACTCTCTGGTCTTCGAAACGGAAGTATTTATTGATGAAATATGCAACCACTTCCACATGGAATAAATGTGCATGGACACGTGGACGAATCAGACTTTCTATCTATACGAGCAGAGATTGAAAATTGGTTAGGATCCAAGTGATCCATCTCTCAGACTGACATTAAAAAGGAAAGGGAATTTACAACAATTTTGATCATTGAAGAATTGTCGCAACAGCTTTGAAGACCCAGAGTTAAAGGAAAACTGACTCTCGTCTCCAGATACAGTAACAAGCTGTGATTGGTATAGTTGAACATAAACGTCTAAAAAGAATCAAACTCATGATGTATTGGGTGAGGAGATGAAGTCACAATCAAGCACTACGCACACGCCACGATAGAATAGGAACAAACACACCGCACGTTAATGCTTATCGTAGCTGAAGATTCTCTAAAGCAAAATTTCATCCCAACCGTGGATCTCTCTACATCAAATACTCTCAAATCAGCTCGCCAAGATCATTCTTCACCCTAAAAAGATCTCTGCAATCCCCAATTCCCAAATCTATTCCACTATTCATCTTAAATCATCTCTCCACCCACATTGCCCTTCAACTTTATGGGGAAGAGAAAGATTCAGTCTTACGAAGGTCCAAGTGCATCCATGAAATCAAGAACAGGTACGACTGCTCAAGGATAACTCATAAAGAACTCAAGCATCTATCAAGCGACATCGTCGATTCTGCCGATCTCTCTTACAAGGAAATTTCGGGTAAGCCAAGTTTTTAAAGAAAAGATTCTAAATCTGAAAGAGCTTGACTATCTGTGATCTGATGAGAGACTATACGACATGCTGAATAAAGAAAATCTCATACGGTTCCTCGACTTACGCCCTCATAAATTCAAGCCTTATCGAGTTGTTGAATTTTATGAAAATGCTATTATTAACCAAAACATGAAATCTTTTAAAACCAAGGTTAACAAGATTTCGTTGGTTATAACTATTGATACTATTGCCGAGTTCTTTCGTCTACCCAAAACTGGCAAAAACGTCGCTGGTTACCTGAAGAATGAGGATGGAGCAAAGGAACGACATTAGAATGTGTGGAAGAAGCCTGAGCATAAAGACAGTTTTCGTCTACCGATAAGAGTTTCTAAACTGAAACCCTTGTATAAAAATCTATGTGATATCACTCTTAGAATGCTCTACTACGGGGTAGGATCATTCTCCAAAATTAGTCAACCGAAATACGCTGTGATGATGGTTTTGGATGATAATCCGTGTGGAAACTGGGCCGAATTCATTTTTGGGAGAATTCTTGAGAATGCCAAGAAATATGAGAACATTTCGGATACCATGAAGTCAAATCTGGAGTTGGTTTTGGTCTCAAAATTAGATATTTGATTAAACAACTTATTGGTCTCAGAGACGAGGGCGAAGATCTAGTTCCATCAGAATTTCTACCTCATGGAGATAAGATCTATAGGAGAGAATTGAGAGGAAATAATGAAGACTTAGAAATGAACGTCAGTACAGAGGGCATCTCACAAGCTGTAGCTTGGTAACCAGTACAGGCAAACGTCGTTCCACCAAAAACGACGACTAGGAAACGAAGGCGATTAGTCCTAGCAAGCACCCTGAAAGAAGAAAGGGAACGAATTAGACAAGGCGAACAAGTTGAACATTCTAGAAGGAACACTAGAGACAATACCATTCCTATTGTAGTGCTCCAAAGTCCGCCTCATTCAGATAAAGAATCTCATCATCAACATCCTTTTACTCCATCAACATCCATTGACAGTATAACTTCGAAAGCTAATCGGTCATCACCCTTATCCCTTAAGAAGATTATTCAGTTAGTCTAAAAAACAGGGGGAACGTCATCAAAAAGACCCGTATAGAAAATGTTAACAGAAGTGTGCAAGAGCAACCGAGTAACCCACCTGAGTCAACACATCAACGAACTCACATGGCACAGGACAAGCCAGTTCAGGATGCTGCTACACCACCAGGGACAAGTATTGTTAATCAACTGTCACTTTCAGATCTTATCGCAAAAAGATTAGGTCTCTCAGCTTCTACTACACGAACAACGGGTGAATCACACCTCGAGCATGTTTGTCACCGGATAAATGAGAATCACGCAAAACTTGTACAGTTACAAGATCTTCACAGATGGATAATCTCTCAGACCGATGAAGTTCAGTTGGAACTTCTAGAACTTGAAAATAAAGAAGCACAGACACTGGAAAGGCAATGACAGGAGGAAGCGGAAAGACTAAGGAAGGAGGAGATGACTGAATTAACTGAAGCTATTCATGCACGCTCTGGCCAAGTGCTTTCTCTAAATCAGATTCATCCATCGCTACCATCGTGTACAAGCTTATTTCGACCGAAAAGCCCTTCTGATTTCAGAAGAAGAAGAAAGGATCAGGAGAGAAGCAGAAGCCGCAGCTGAGCTCCAGCGTCAGGCCGAGCAAGCTGCTGAGTTGAAACGACAAGAAGAAGCCGCAGCAACACCCGCCTTACAGAATCATCTAGCCGACAAAATTGGTGAGCTAGTACGTCAGCAACAAGCAGAAGCAGCCGCCAAAGAGGCTGAAGCCCCAGCCATAAAACAGGGGGAAGAAACAGACACACATCAACTCCTTCCACCTCCAGAACCCTCTACTGCTTCCTCTCACAGTCAAACTCAGGACATCTATAGAGCACTCACAACAGTTGACAGAGTCCTGTCTCCCGATCCACTCTCTGTAGCAGTTGACTTACTACCCTACACTGTTCTAAATCAAGTTGTAGACCATCGTGTGGAACAACAACTGACCCTTGTTCTTGATATTGTCAAAAAGGGGGAAGAGAGAAGGGATGAGTCGCTGAAGCTGCAGTTGATCTTGATGAAGAGTACACAAAACATGAAGAGGATAGCAGAAAGTGGGATGAAGATTTCAACATGAAGCTGGATCTTTTAATGGCTGCCAGAGAGGAAGATAGGAAACATATCTCAGATGTAACAGTTGTTCTCAAGATCCATCAAGCTACTCTGCCGACCATATCTACCACTACTGCAACTTCATCAAAGTCAAAGGACGATGCAGATTCCTTGAATCGGGAAAAGGAGAAGGAGTAGAATAAAAAAGAAAGGTGAATTCTTTCCTGTTTGCCCTATTTTGATTCTTGATTTTTTTTGTGTTTTACTTCTGTAGTTTGTTCATATATTTGTAATCAATGATATATATGTGAAAAATGAAAAACTGTCGGTTTGATGACAATCACTCATTGTCTCTCTCCATGACTCTTATCATGCTGAATTCACATGTTCCAGAGTGATCAGCAATTTCTTCTCATTGCTCTAAATTAATTGTTCTCAACTGATAAGAATTATCCCATTTAAAGGGAAGATAATTTAGAGTAGGTCGAGTATAGATGAGGCACAAGTCTGAGTAGTGGTAGACTAGTAAAAATTGTAAACTCAGATCAACTGCATCTTCTTACCGACAGATAGATTTAGAGGTATGGTTTTGATAACATCAAAAAAGGGGAAATTGTTAGGTATTGATGTAGAAATCCTACCTTAATGTGATGTTTTGATGTGTCAAAACTACATACCAAAGTCTAGGACTTAGAGTTATTACCTCATGTAATCCTTGTATAAGATATTCGAGTTGTAATAGTCTAGGAAGAAGGAAGTCAACAAAACTCTGGAACAGTTTGAAAGAGAGATCATCCAGACAAAAACTTTCTTGACCTAGAAGACGAAGACGAGCAGAGCAAGGTCGCGAAAACTGTGGATACAGTTTTCACACAAAAACTGCCAAGAGGAACTTGTAGTTTAGGAACAAGACAGTTTCACATGCTCGAATGCGTACAAGAAAAGATATCGAACAAAGTCGCAAGGGATCACAAATAAGTCAATGATAAAGGACCAGACAAATACTAAGCTGCGACTGGCATACAACGTTCGACGTCTGACAAATAATTACAACTGCTCTGAAATGCAGTACGTTGTAGCAGAAAAAGCCAAAAGACGAGCGACTTTTCAGAAGAGCATGGATTATGATTGGAAATCCTGCAATGTCTCTACCAGCTATTTTTGGGTGTTTCACCTATCAATAGCAGGAACCACAGAGACTAAAAAAACCTTTACCACTCTGCTCATATGATTACGAATGTTGTTTTGAATCTCCAACACATTTATTGTCTCTCGTCTGAAACTGAAGAAAAGCATTCAAACGCCTTCAAGAGAGGAGACATAGCTATCGTAGTTCATTTATTGAGCTCCTTGCATTCATTGCTACTGAGTCTAAGGAGATTCATTGTGCGACGTTGTCATACTAGGATTATGTCAGCACACTTAATCTAGTATCTTAGTGTTCTTACTGTCTACGTAAGAACACAACAGCCTGGTCTTTGCAAAGGAAGAACAGGTTATTATGGGCTACCGCCAACCAGTTGACATTCTGGGAAGAACAGAATCATCCAACCTACCAAAGAAGGAAAAGGGAGGTTTGTCCTCAATCCAACTTCGAGCCGGTCCACAGAGAATACGCAGAGCCTTTGACGAACTGAAGAAGGAATGAAGTGCAACTGCCTGGGTGAGTGATCCACCTTGCTGTGGACAGAGGTTTCTGCAGCTGCTGGCTATAGATCGTGAGGAGTGTTTCTTCATAACTTAGTGAATTACCGGATTTGATATCCGAAGAGTGGACGTAGGACTTAAAGCTCCGAACAACTATAATATCCCGTGTCATTTAAAGTTTTCATTTTACAGTTTTCCTAGATACTTTGAAACCTCCAATACTTATTGCGTAAGTATTAAAGTGTATAAACTGTCTTACTAGTTGAACTGTAAAACTGCTAACTAATCTGCTGGCTAAACTTAAACTGTGTTTCAGACTTAAAATCTATTAATTACAAACTGCCACAGAAACTGGACTACTTATAATTAGAGTGTAATTACTTCTATTGCACATTATTCATACTCTGATCTGGGACCAACAACAAAAATGTATCTGTCGAAGCCGAAGAGAGTCTCGCTGGCGTTCTCGCTGACCAGGAGCTAAGAAAGTTTAGCTAGCGGTGGGACCTCAAACAACGTTGTCGTGGCGGCGGTGGAGGTGGTGTCGTCCTCCTTCCCGTGGCCGCCGCTATTTGAGCTAAACGGCGGGAGTGTGGGAAGCGGTGGCAACGATGATTTCCTTGACGGCGGGTTTATTCTACCCGTGCTCATGTACTTGTCGGCGCACATCTTCGCAAATAATATTTTGGGGTATGGGGAGGATGGAGAGAAGTCTTGTGCGGCAGCGCAGGAAGTGAGAAACAATAATTTGAGGGTGGAGATTTAGGGTTATGAGGGGTAGGGTTGGAATTTAAGGTTTTAGTGGGGGTAGGGAGGTAAATTAAGGTGTCGTTAATTTTAATTAAGATTTATTAATTTTTTTCCATTTTTGAAAATGTGCCTAATAAACGGGATGGACCAAAAAGGAAAGTGTGCCTAATATGGCGGGACGGAGGGAGTATAAAATAAATAAGAAAATAATATGATAAGTGAGTAGAATTATGAGCTTATCAATGTCTAGCATCTAACAATCTTGAGTTGATCACTTCGGCTGCATTTGATGTCATAAAATTATACCGACGAACCAAGCATTTTGACCTAGCCCGATTTTTTAGCCCCACCGTGCTGAGTTTTTTGTAAGCTCCTATGCAATGTTCTTTAATTTGATAAATTACCTTCAAATATATTACAAAATGGTAGGCATAGGCTACCATGTGGAATAACTTCACGATAGGTGCCTTGAAGGCCGTCAAATTATTCTGAATATGGTAAGAACACAAGGCATGTGTCGCCTCTGGATAGATTGTGCTTATTGCATGCCTTAGCTATGCTGATGTGTTAGTCCGAAACAATTAGCAATTGCGCGTAAGAATCTAAAGCCAGCCGCATTCTGGCATAAACAATGTCCAACTGTCAGCGAAAGATCTGTTCATTGTCGACTTTGGTAACAATAACTAATAACACACCTTTAGTTCATCCAGTCAGGTGTGTGGCATCCACCACTATCACTTACCTTAATAAAGATGAGAATGCGACACTAGACACACCTAAGGAAATGAAGAAAGGGCGTGATCGTCCATCTTCACCGATATTCATGTTGGTAATGATGCCCAGATTGTATTGTTTGAGAACATAGAAATATATTGGTAGCAAATTGAAAGAGTCTTCTATGCCATTATAAATCATTGTTATTGCTCCATTTCGAGCTCTCAGCGCATTGTTGTAGCCAACCTTAATACCAAAATTCTGTTGTAAGTTTGCTATTATATCTTGGGGTTTGATGATAGATTCTTGTCGTTGCATTCTCCAGGCAAAATAAATTGAGATAGCCTTCGATCGAATACTTCTACTTACTATTACAAATAATTTCCTCTTTCTTTTTCATACTTTCATACTGATTTATTATATATTTTTATTTTTAGTTATATATAGATTACTTTTACTGCATTCAAAATAATGAATAAGTATGATAAAATCATGCTATTAAAATCACTTTTACTTATTTAATTTTTCTTAGTTGAGTTTATTTATTGAGTGTTTTATTTATTTCGTTTTCCTTTCTAGAGAAATGTATCCATGAATTCATTTTAGTTTGTTTAAGTATATATCTACTTTCAAAAATTTAATTTTACTTATATGTTTTACTTAATTTAAATTTTTCTAGTTCGTTTTATTTATTGAAAGTTTTGTACATTTGACACCAAGATTACACAACAAATAAAAATCAAAATTGCTACATTTACATATACAAGACAAATCAGAAACACAAATACATTGCAAACTAAGAAAATACATAAAAATCTTAAAATAAATGTTTAATTTTTATTATTTAAAGAAACTATTCAATTCATAAATATACGATAAATAATATTTAACATTAATTATCAAATAATAATTTATTTTATCTGAAATTAATAAAGAGATCATATTGTAAATTTGTGTAACGCCCCCAACTGACCTTCCCAATTTGAGGTCGCGTTACATTTATGTTTCAGGTTTTGTCAACATTTCCTTGTTGTATAATAATTAAGCGGAAGAATTTAGTAATAAAAGATATTTATAAATAACTGTAAATAATACTTCGAGTCATGAGTTTAATTTAAAACATTTAAACAGTACACGAGTCTGGGAAGGAAAGATCAGAGAGTGTAGCAGCGTGTGTGATGCGTGATGGAGATATGCATATGAAGATGCATATCTCAGGATCTCTGAGTTACAAAAGTCAACTGCTCTGTTTACACCCCTGCTCGCCCATCCATGCCGCTTAACCTGCGTATTTTAGAAATAATACGAGGGGCTGAGTACTAATGTACCCAATGGAAAATATGCCCGAAAACATACATTATATAGGAGACATGCTATGCAACTCACACAGATAGACACGGGGTTTTGTTGAAGGAACCGTGCTATCTAAAACATTTTATTTTTATGTGCATCTAAATATGTTATTAAATCTGTTTTCAAGGTTGTAACTGGAAGCTGGCCCACTTCCAAGTTACGATGATTAGTTAGGAATGAGTCAACACTCAACTTACTATCATCTAGTGCACAATCTCGGTACATTCTTCGAGATCCGATCGTATTCTGTCATTCACTTTCTCAAAACACTTACAATCTCATCACATCAATCAAACTTTCATTTCAAGGCATCAACCTTCACGATTAATAAGAGTAGCGCATGCACTATCATTACATGGTTCTTGTCATATCAATAACTCTCTGTTATTAGCTTTCAACATAGGACAAATATAATAACACAAAATCATGCATGGCAGTTCTCAATTTTAAACAAAGCAGTATTACCCATTTTGGAAAATAAAAGCACACATTTGTTTTTATACTGAAATAGTTTCCCACCTGATAATTAGCTTATAGGCTAGATGCTTCTGGCTAGTGTGAGTTGACTGACCCTCGCTTTCAATTTCCGACAAGTAAATTGGAATAATCGAGTCAGAACGGATGATCTAGGTCAACAATAACTGAATCGTAAATAACCAAGACCTAAAAGGATTAGAACTGGATAACATGTAAATTGACTCTTCTATTCCTGCCTCTGTGTCGTCCGACAGGGTTCTGTGTCGGTCGACACACCTTTCTCGATCAACAGGCTTCTGTTGACTCAATGTTATCGACTATTCCTATCGATCGACATGCCTCCTGTCGATCGACAGGGTTGACTCGATATGCACCCCTCTGACCAGCTCCTATCGATCGACACATCTCTTGTCGATCGACAGAAGTCTGTTGATATGTCTCCTTCGACACAACTGCGTCGATCGACATACATCCTATCTATCGACAGGATGTTCGATCGACCTCCCTCAGACCCAGACCTCCGTGTCGATCGACAGAATTCCTGTCGATCGACAGGAGTCGTCTTCTTCGCGGGTTCTTCACGGCTGAACCTACTTCCGATAACTCACCGGATTTAACTCCGATGACACATTCAATTATACCAATCGACTCCCTGGACTACAAGGACCTTAAATATGCCAACTAACACCCAAAATACACAAGATTTAGAGAGAACACGAGGCTCACCGGAGCTCTCAAGGTGACGGCGGCGGTGATGATTTCCGGCAGTGGAACTCGCGTTTCAGACCTTCCGAACACTCTTCACACGACGGGGAACACGTCTAAAACATCAAAACACAGATTCAAGGCCGGCATTACAAGATTCAAGCATAAATCCAAAATTTGAATTAAAAACCCACCTCAACTTCTCTCTAGGATATCTCGGCCGTCTCTCCACTTCACGGCGCCTGCTTGTGCTTGAAATGAAGTTGGGAACAAGAGCTATCTACTGGAGGTGGTGGTTCGTCGAATGGTGGCCGGAGGTGGCCGGAACGATGCCTGGAAGGTGACGGGTTTGGGTGGGTTTTTCTGAAATGGAGCAGCTCTCTCTCGCACTACCTTTCTCTCTCTAAATTATAACATAAGCTAAAAAGTTTATGTTATGATTTCCCTTCCTATTTATACTCTCTTCTCTATCATATAGTATAATTATCATACTTATGAATCCAATTATGTTCATAATTCAATATAGTTCATAGGATGATTTATACTTCATTCCATCTTATAATATAACCAATCTATCTTCATGAAATTTACATTATTCATGAATTTACCCTTTCTTGTAAACTTTCATCAACCAATTCTTGATAATCTCTCCAATTAATTATATAACTAAACTCATTATTTATACAATTCCCTTCCAACTTAATAATTAAATCCGTAGTTCAACTCATGAAATAAATACACTAATCCGGAAATAACTCATATATATAACTCGAATAATCATACATGGTCAATTATACACGGGGTATTACATCCCCTCATCCTTATAAAAATTTCATCCCCAAAATTTACAAAGCTTTGAAAAGCTCGGGGTATCTCTCTTTCATTTTGTCTTCTAGCTCCCAGGTTGCTTCTTCGTTCCCATGGTGGTTCCAAAGCACCTTCACGAGCGGAATGGACTTATTTCTGAGCTCCTGGTTCTTGCGGTCTAGTATAGCCTCTGGCTGCTCTTCATACCGTAGATCCGGGCTTAAGATCACTTCTTCCTGACGAATCACGTGCTTAGGGTCATACAAGTACTTTCTCAGCTGAGATACATGAAATACGTTATGAATGTTGCCCATGCTTGGGGGTAGAGCTAATCTGTATGCTACTGGACCAATACGTTCTAGGATCTCATATGGTCCCACATAGCGCGGTCTCAGTTTTCCTTTTACCCCAAAGCGTATTATTCCTTTAGAAGGTGAAACTTTTAGGAATACCTTGTCCCCCACTTCAAAACATAATTCAGTCCTCCTCGAGTCGGCATAGGACTTCTGTCTACTCTGCGCTTCTTTGATCCTTTCTCTGATCTGTCGGACTATTTCAATCATTTCACTTATCGTGTCCGGTCCAACAACCTTTCGTTCTCCTACCTCATCCCAGTATAGAGGCGAACGACACTTCTTCCCATACAATGCCTCGTAAGGAGCCATTCCGATTGTTGCCTGATAACTATTATTGTAGGCAAACTCAATCATGGGTAAAATCGGCTCCCAACTGCTTCCTCAATCTAAGACCATTGTCCTCAACATGTCCTCGAGTGTCTGTATGGTTCGTTCAGATTGACCATCTGATTAAGGGTGAAACGCCGTGCTAAAATTCAGGCGGGTCCCCAATTCTTGCTGTAGACTCATCCAAAACCGAGATGTGAATTTCGCATCTCTGTCAGACGTAATAGGTTTTGGCACTCCATGCAATCTGACAATCTCTCGGACGTATATTTGTGCTAGCTTATCAGAACCATAGTTTACCTTGATCGGTAAAAAGTGAGCGCTCTTAGTTAGACGATCTACGATAACCCATATCACCGTATTCCCTTTCAGTGATCTTCGTAACCCTGTTACAAAATCCATGGTAATATGTTCCCATTTCCACTCAGGGATGTCTAACGGTTGCAACTTCCCATACGGCCGTTGATGTAACGCCTTAACTTGCTGACACACTAGGCATCTTTCCACGTATAAGGCTACATCCTTTTTCATACCGTCCCACCAGTACTTGGTCTTTAGATCTTGATACATCTTAGTACTTCCTGGGTGAGCGGTATACGGCGTATCATGTGCTTCACTCAATATCTCATTTCATAATTCTTCGTTGCTTGGCACCAAAATCCTGTCTCGGAACATAAATGTACTGTCGGGTGCTTCCCGGTATTCTCCCACTGGCGTAACCTTCAGTTTCTGATGCAATCTCTCAATTTCTGCGTCTTCCTTCTGTGCCTCAAAAATTCTTTTCCTCAAATCCGGCACTACTGTCAAAACTGCCAAATCAGACCTCTTTCTCTATGAGGGTGATATTACTTCCAGGTTGAGCCTTTCAAACTCTCTGATTAACTTGGTTTCTCTCGTAAGTATGCAGCCTAACTGTGCTTCTCCTTTCCGGCTCAAGGCATCTGCCACTGAATTGGCTTTGCCTGGGTGATAACTGATAGTTAGATCATAATCATTCACGAGTTCTAACCATCTCCTCTGCCTCATATTCAAGTTCTTTTGTTCGAAGAAGTACTTCAAACTCTTGTGATCTGTGAATATGGCACACTTCACTCCATAGAGATAGTGTCTCCAGATTTTCAGTGCGTGGATTACGGCTGCTAACTCTAAATCGTGAGTCGGGTAAATCACCTCATGTGGCCTTAACTTTCTTGATGCGTAAGCTATCACCTTTCTGTCCTGCATCAATACACAATCTAGCCCATTCTTTGAGGCGTCCGTGTAAACTTCAAAGTTCTTATCTGCTTCTGGCACTGCTAAGACTGGCGCAGTTGTTAGTAGTTATTTCAGCTTCTGAAAGCTCTCCTCACATTCCTCAGACCAAACAAATTTCACGCCTTTCTGCAATAGTTGAGTCATCGGCCTCGCAATCTTTGAGAAGCCTTCAATGAATATCCAGTAATAACCGGCTAATCCCAGAAAACTGCGAATCTCATTCGGCGTAGTTGGTGATTTCCAGTCCGTTACTGTTTGGATCTTGGATGGATCTACCTTGATTCCATCAGCCGACACGATGTGAACCAGAAACGTCACTTCTCTCAGCCAGAACTCACACTTGCTGAATTTGGCATACAACTTTTCTCCCCTCAAGGTTTGCAACACAGTTTTCAAATGTTGCTCATGCTCCACTTTGCTCTTTGAATATATCAGAATGTCATCGATGAATACCAGTACGAAGTCATTGAGATATGGATGGAATACTCGATTCATCAAATCCATGAACACAGCCGGAGCATTTGTCAATCCAAACGGCATTACCACAAATTCATAATGACCGTACCTGGTCCTAAATGTTGTCTTCGGAATATCCTCCTTCCGAATCCTCAGCTGATGGTACCCTGATCGGAGATCGATCTTAGAGAACACCTTTGCTCCACTAAGCTGATCGAAAAGATCATCGATTCTCGGTAATGGATATCTGTTCTTTAATGTAACCTTGTTCAACTCTCGGTAATCAATGCACATACGCATTGACCCATCCTTCTTCTTCACAAATAAAATCGGTGCGCCCCATAGCGACACACTAGGATGAATATATCCCATATCCAGCAGCTCTTGAAGTTGGACTTTCAGTTCTTGTAATTCCATCGGAACCATTCAGCACGGGGCTTTAGAGATTGGTGCCGCACCTGGTTCCAAGTTAATAGTGAATTCCACCTGTCTGTCTGGTGGTAACCCTGAAAGTTCCTTTGGAAACGCATCTTCAAATTCCCTTACAATCGGTACATCATGCACCGTTAGTTCGGGTTTCTCTTCTCCTTTTAGGTAAACCACGAAGGCTTGATTCTCTGCCTTACGCATCTACTTCGTTGCTTGAATCGCTGAGATCACCGGCACTCTCTGCCTCTTCTTGAATCCATGCACGAATGCTTCCTCATTACCTTGCTGTGGAATGATCACTCGCCTCTCGTGACATAAAATCGTTGCCTTATTCTCCGACAACCAATCCATCCCTAAGATTATATCTACGTCATGGATATCTAGCACGTTCAGCTCTGCTACTTGAATTTCATTTTCATCAAGCTTGATTTTCAAGTCTCGGCACATTAAAGTAGAAGTAGTAGTTTCTCCTGAAGTTATTGCTACGTTCAATTCATAATTGTTCTTTTCTACCTTAATATCTAGTGCCTCAACACATGCAAATGATATGAAAGTATGCGATGTTCCAGTATCAAATAATACCATAACAGGTATATCATTAATGCATCCCATACCTGCCAGATTTCCATCATCTTGATTACCATCCAGGGCATAGGCTCGGGCTCTTCTCTAATGTCCTTCACCACCCTATTGCATCCTTTCTTGGTTTTGGGGTGGAGCCTGATAGCCCTGTCTGCCACCTCTTCAGTTTCCAACATTGCCTCTCCACGGCTGACGTTGTCCTCTGATGGCTCTCAGTTGTTGATTTGCCGGTCTTTGAAAGTTCGGGCGATTTCCTCCTCGAGCTTGAGGTGTGGCACACTGATGAGCGTAATGCCCTAGTCCATTGCAGTTAAAGCAACTCACCTCTCCTCACCAGCAATCACCCAGGTCTCTCCTTCCGCATGTCTGACAGTGCTGCGGACCTACATCCCTCTGATCACGCCTCAGAAAAGGTTGGGGGTTGTTCCTTTGAAAGTTCTGGTTTTCGTATCTCCCTTGGAAGTTCTGAGGTCTGCCCTAATCTTGGCGCTTTTGGCTGCCTTGTCCCTGTACGAAATCCCTTGGCGGCTCTTCCCACTTCCTCTTCTGAATCGGAGCTGGGGCCTGTGCCTCTTGTGCTCCCCATTCTGGCAGTCTCTTCATGTTCCTGGACGCCTCAATGTCCAGAGCATTGCTCAACAGCTCTTGGTAACTCAGTCCATTCATAGTCGCCAGCTGTGTGCGGATCTCCTCGCACAACCCGTCCCTGAACTTTTCTGCCATTTTCTGCGGCGTGTCCGCCAGATGCGGAGCCATCTGGAGCAATTCACCAAACTTGGTGTCATACTCCTTTACTGTCAACTTTCCTTGCTCAAACAAGAAGAACTCTACCGCCTTCTCCTTCCAGTACTGTTTTGGCACATACTTTTCAAACAAGGCCTCCTTAAACCTTTCCCAACTCAGATGATCTCTCTCTGTCGGTGCAACTGACTTCACATACGTCTCCCTCCAACGGTCTGCTTTCCCTTTCAGTTGATAAGACATGCAATTGATCTTTTCCTCTTCTGAACACCGCATGTGCTTGAAGATCTTCTCAAGCTCTCGCACCCAGTCCTCTGCAGCTGCTGGGCCTCATGTCCCATCAAAAGTGGGAGGCTGCTGCTTCCTAAAGGTTTCCACCCACTTTACCGAAGAATTCTCAGGTGCGAACCCATGTCGTGGTGGGAACTTACCATGTTGGTTGGCTGGGCCTTCATCATCTGATATGATCTCGTACTCTTCGTAGCCTTGATTGATAAGGGCCTCTTCCCAGTTTGGGTTTTCGTAATCAGGTTGTGGGATAGCTCTCCCACGACCTCTGCCTCGCTGACCTCTGCCTCTACCTCATCCGCAGCCTCTCCCTCTGCCACGACCTCTTCCCCTTCGTTGATCAATAAACTCCATTATCTTCAATGTAAAACAACACTTAATTAATAATTCCATAACATCCTCACATCATAATATTCATAATATCCTGGAATCACACCATCCATTCACCACTCACTCAAAACTTGTAAAAAACCAATACCACATTCAAAATCCAAAATGGTTCCATACAATAATCAATAAATACTACCACCAGTCTCACATGTTACAAACCCGATACAACCGAGAATACAAATTCCAACAAAAGTAAAGTTCAACAACAATTAAATCTCAGTCTCTGTCTCGAACATGATCACAATTGGAGTGCAATAAGCAAAAATAAAATGTCCAAATCCCAATAGAACAACTAGCCGTAAACTCGCACAACTCTCACACGGATCCCTCGGATGGGTCCTCCTCCTCCTCGTCATCCTCCATCTTCATCGGCATCTTACCCCTGTTCCGAGCTGTCATCCTCCTCCCATGGCTGCTCTCAGTGTCACTGGATAGACAAATAGGTGCCTGCCTCGTCCCCTGACCATAAGCAATCCCATGACCTCCGAACATATCCTCATACCCACTAGTGGTCTGCCTCGGCCACATCTCGGCACCGTCCAAACCATAGTCATGTACCTGGTTGGCCCCGCTAGGCCCTCGTAAATCCTGCTGTGGCTGCTGAACTGGTGGTGCAGGTGTATCCTTGCAACCATATGGCAAGGTCGGGTCCTGCTGCAGTGGTGGATACTGAACTGAAGTGGTGGAAAAATCGCACCACGCGTAGGGATCATATGCTCCTCCCTGCTGTAATCCATGCTGGGGTGACGCATATGCCGCTACGGGCGTGCTCGGTGTAGGGCGTATCCTAGGGCGCGACGTGGATGCAGGTACCTCAAGTGCCGTAGATGGTGCCGGTGGTAAAGCTGGTGTCCACTACAGCGATGACTGCTGCAATGCCACCTGGTAATCAACATAGCCTGAGGATCCAACAGGATCAAAGTGGGGTCCGACTGATCCTCCCGATCGATGCTCGGATGGCACTACCATCTGTGCTATGGAAGATGAGGCAGGTCTAGGCCCTGTCTGCGGCGCCTCGCCTGTCGCTGACGCCTGGGTGCCCCATGAAGATGTCGGCGATACTCCCTCGGCTAGAACTGTCTCCTGAATAAATGCGGCCATAAAAGTCTGAAAACTCCCGCGGGTACCCGTCCTCTGATTACTGTGGACTCTGGCTAGCTTCAAAGTCCGAGTGGTCCATCTCGATGGCATCAGCTCTGTGGTCCTCTCCATCGCCTCCGCATCTGTGATGCCCTGCCCTCTTGCTTGCCTCTAAAAACTCCAGAACTCCGTCAACGTATTAGGCAAATTATCCTCCTCGAATGGTGTGGCGCTCCTAAAGCGAAAAGCTGCACTCCTAGGGTCCATCTGCCACGATAAGAAAGCAAACAATCAGTCCGAGGTCAACATAACATCACTACTCACAACTCGGTGTCTTGGGTCATCTGCTGACCTCCGATACACTATACCGAGGGTCTAAACGAATCCTCGCGCTAAAACACACTCACTCGAGTCTTGACTAACGTGCCAGGCTCATTGTGCATTCTGCACACTAACACCGACTAATCTCGTGCATTTTGCACACTTACCCAATTACTGGATTTTCCAGTCCACAGAAATTTTTAATTTCACGACATATGTTCAAGTTCTAAGTTCAATAGTCATCTCTTCGTTCTTACATCATTATACTACAGCTCATTTCGTCTAGCACATCTATAGCCATAATACCAAATTTAACTGCTTGCATTAAATTTCAAATTCACCAATAAACCAAACTCGACTCACATTTTCTAAAAAGGGTCACCTCATGGGTGCCGAATAGAAATCACTTTCAACTTTTTTGGAAATAACAAAACTTTCTAAAAATTTTTACAACTTTCATAAATCAAATACTTCCTCGACTCAACACTTCGAAATCATTATACCCCAATCAGTGTTAGCACTCTAGCTTAACACAAAATCAGTCCATTTGAATCAACTCAACTTCCTTGTTTCACCCAGAATACCAATTTACTTCCTTTCTCAAAACAGTTCAGAAATATTTACACTGTTTTCAGGATATTCAAATCATACTTAAATTGCAAGCAGGGGAAAGTTTTAAATCTTAATTTATAAAGCTTTTAAACGTACCTCAGTTGGCGCAGGATGGAGTAGGGTGTAAAAAGGAGCGAGCATTTCTCACGACTTTCAAAATTTTAAAAACAATTAAGACTCGAAGTTTCAAAATACTTGAAATTTATTTATAAAGTTCAAAACTCAGCTCTGATACCACCTCTGTATCGCCCCCAACTGACCTTCCCAATTTGAGGTCGCGTTAAATTGATGTTTCAGGTTTTGTTAACATTTCCTTGTTGTATAATAATTAAGCGGAAGAATTTAGTAATGAAAGAGATTTATAAATAACAGTAAATAATACTTCGAGTCATGAGTTTAATTTAAAACATTTAAACAGTACACGAGTCTGGGAAGGAAAGATCAGAGAGTGTAGCAGCGTGTGTGATGCGTGATGGAGATATGCATATGAAGATGCATATCTCATGATCTCTGAGTTACAAAAGTCAACTGCTCTGTATACACCCCTGCTCGCCCATCCATGCCGCTTAACCTGCGTGTTTTAGAAATAATACGAGGGGCTGAGTACTAATGTACCCAATGGAAAACATGCCCGAAAATATACATTATATAGGAGACATGCTATGCAACTCACACAGATAGACACGGGGTTTTGTTGAAGGAACCGTGCTATCTAAAACATTTTATTTTTATGCGCATCTAAATATGTTATTATATCTGTTTTCGAGGTTGTAACTGGAAGCTGGCCCACTTCCAAGTTACGATGATTAGTTAGGAATGAGTCAACACTCAACTTACTATCATCTAGTGCACGATCTCGGTACATTCTTCGAGATCCGATCGTATTATGTCATTCACTTTCTCAAAACACTTACAATCTCATCACATCAATCAAACTTTCAATTCAAGGCATCAACCTTCACGATTAATAAGAGTAGCACATGCACTATCATTACATGGTTCTTGTCTTATCAATAACTCTCTGTTATTAGCTTTCAATAGAGGACAAATATAATAACACAAAATCATGCATATTAGTTCTCAATTTTAAACAAAGCAGTATTACCCATTTTGGAAAATAAAAGCACACATTTGTTTTTATACTGAAATAGTTTCCCACCTGAAAATTAGCTTATAGGCTAGATGCTTGTGGCTAGTGTGAGCTGACTGACCCTCGCTTTCAATTTCCTACAAGTAAATAGGAATAATCGAGTCAGAACGGATGATCTAGGTCAACAATAACTGAATCGTAAATAACCGAGACCTAAAAGGATTAGAACTAGATAACATGTAAATTGACTCTTCTCTTCCTGCCTCTGTGTCGGCCGACAGGGTTCTGTGTCGGTCGACACACCCATGGTCGACACACCTTTCTCGATCAACAGGCTTCTGTCGACTCAATGTATATCGACTATTCCTGTTGATCGACAGGGTTGACTCGATATGCACCCCTCTGACCAACTCCTGTCGATCAACACATCTCTTGTCGATCGACAGAAGCTTGTCGATATGTCTCATTCGACACAACTGTGTCGATCGACATACATCCTATCGATCGATAGGATGTTCGATCGACCTCCCTCGGACCCAGACCTCCGTGTCGATCGATAGAATTCCTGTCGATCGACAGGAGTCGTCTTCTTCGCGGGTTCTTCACGGCTGAACCTACAACTTCCGATAACTCGCCGGATTTAACTCCGATCACACATGCAATTATACCAATCGACTCCCTGGACTACAAGGACCTTTAATATCCCAACTAACACCCGAAATACACAAGATTTAGAGAGAACACGAGGTACACCGGAGCTCTCAAGGTGACGGCGGCGGTGACGATTTTCAGTGGTGGAACTCGCGTTTCAGACCTTCCGAACGCTCTTCACACGACGGGGAACACGTCTAAGATGTCAAAACACAGATTCAAGGCCGGCATTACAAGATTCAAACATAAATCCGAAATTTGAATTAAAAACCCACCTCAACTTCTCTATAGGATATCTCGGTCGTCTCTCCACTTCACGGCGCCTGCTTGTGCTTGAAATGAAGCTGGGAACAAGAGCTATCTACTGGAGTTGGTGGTTCGTCGAATGGTGGCTGGAGGTGGCCGGAACGACGCAGGGAAGGTGACGGGTTTGGGTGGGTTTTTCTGAAATGGAGCAGCTCTCTCTCTCACTACATTTCTCTCTCTAAATTATAACATAAGCTAAAAAGTTTATGTTATGATTTCCCTTCCTATTTATACTCTCTTCTCTATCATATAGTATAATTATCATACTTATGAATCCAATTATGTTCATAATTCAATATAGTTCGTAGGATGATTTATACTTCATTCCATCTTATAATATAACCAATCTATCTTCATGAAATTCACATTATTCATGAATTTACCCTTTCTTGTATACTTTCATCAACCAATTCTTGATAATCTCTCCAATTAATTATATAATTAAACTCATTATTTATACAATTCCCTTCCAACTTCATAATTAAATCCGTAGTTCAACTCATGAAATAAATACACTAATCCGGAAATAACTCATTTATATAACTCGAATAATCATACATGGTCAATTATACACGGGGTATTACA
Organism: Plectranthus barbatus; assembly: GCA_026898455.1. Lineage (NCBI taxonomy): Eukaryota > Viridiplantae > Streptophyta > Magnoliopsida > Lamiales > Lamiaceae > Plectranthus > Plectranthus barbatus. The sequence goes on along the minus strand of JAPKLW010000408.1, from coordinate 97,183 downwards.
ATTTGAAAATATATTGATATTATTTTGAAAAATATAAAAAGTTTTAATTAAATGAATATAATTAGAATATTCTTTTGAATTTGGTGTTTTGAGTTGTAAATAAATTATTATTTATGTGATAATTACTGCATTTTGAAGTTAAATTTAGTATTTCGGATTAAAAATAACCTTAGTACAATCTATGTAACTTTAACTTATTACTTATCTAATAAATTCATACAATGGTCTATTGAGGGCCTGCTATTACAATATATAGGCTTGACTTTTATTATTTCAATAAAATAAAAATTATTATAGTATAATAAACGTCAATCAAATAAAATTTATTCATTACAAACAAATGGTTATATCATTTTGTGTACAAACATGCGTATATAATTAAGGGTGTAATCAAATCGGGTTGAGTAGTGTCATGTACAAATTTAAATTCATTTAATATTGATTCGAATTTTTAATCGATTATTTTGAAACTCACGAACTTTGATTGAGTTTAAACGAACTTTCGAAATTTAGATTTTTTTTAAATATTAATTATTATTTTAAATGAAAAAGATATTTATTTCAAAATTAATATTATATGCGATGTCAAATTCAATTTGTTTCTCATAACTATAAAAATTTATCATTATTGTTGCTTTTAAATAATAAAAATTTTATTTTTATAAATTTAATTATTTTATATTCTTTACTAAATTAGTAAATTTAGATAATGAGTTTGCTCACAAATAAAATATTATGAAGTTTGATTAATTTAATAAACGAATTCAAACGAGCTTTGATCAAAACGAGATCCAAATCATTCTTGAACTATTTGATTCATCCTAAAGTACAGGAAACATCATGGTGGACTATATATTTTGTCAGGTAGAAATATTAAGATTTCAATCATAATTATATTATTATTATTATTATAAAGTTTTTAAAGTAAAAAATTTTCATAGGGTGGAATCCACCCAACTGATCAAACTTTGATTTGATGTAAAAATAAAGCTCATAAATTATTATATATATTACACATTATCTTTTTTCTGCTGGATTCAATCAATTCAATTCAATCACCATGGCCACCGTTCTCAAAACCCACAAAATCTCTCCGTGCTCCGCCTTCTCGCTGCCGCTCGTGTTTTTCGACATGGTCTGGTACGACTTCGCCGCCAACAACAGCCTTCTCTTCTTCGATTTCCCATGCTCCAAACCCCATTTCTTCGACACTATCCTCCCACGCCTCCAGAAATCTCTCTCCCTCACTCTCTCCCATTTCCTCCCTCTCGCCGGAAACATCATTCATCCTCTAAACCCTGCTGATAAGCCCCTTTTACACTACGAATTCGGAAACACTGTCTCTTTCACGGTTGCTGAGTCCGGCGCCGACTTCAACCACCTCACCGGAATCCACCCTCGGAATTGTGATGAATTTTATCCTCTCTCTCCTGTTCTGCCCCCGGCCGCCCATTCCGAGACCAGGATTTCCTGCCCGGTTCTAGCTCTTCAGGTGACGCTTTTTCCTGGGCAGGGATTATCGATCGGCTTCGTATCCCATCACGCCGTCGCCGACGCAAGCACCGTCGTTTCTTTCATTCGGGCTTGGGCCATGATCAACAAAATGGAGTCCGATGCTGACCACAATATCCGTGCAAAACTGGCCGAGAATAATCTCTTGCCGTTTTACAATAGAGAAACGGTGACGAATCTCAACGGACTGGATTCAGTGTACTGGGATGAGATAGTGAAATCTGATGGAATAACTTAAATAATCCAAGAACCAAAACTTGTTTAGAATTTG
>JAPKLW010000408.1:646-95390 GCA_026898455.1 Plectranthus barbatus | reverse complement strand
ACATGTACGTCTACATGTCCGTAAGTGTATATTTAAATGAATGCACACATAATCCAAAATTCTAACAAAATCTTCTTGCTCGGCGGAACCGCCACAGGTGAAATCACCGATCGACAAGCTTCGGGCCACGTTCGTTTTGAAGAGAGACGAAATCGAGAAGCTCAAGAATTTGGTACGAGCGAAGTGCGTTGGCGTTGCTGATCATATCTCGTCCTTCACAGTGATCTGCGCTCTTGTGTGGGTATGCACGGCGAGGTCCGCCGTATGTGTGGCGGAGGAGGAGTTGGAATACTTTGGCTTCGTAGGGGATTGCCGGGGGAGGCTGAAGCCGCCGTTGCCGGCAAACTACTTCGGCAACTGTTTGGCGCTATTGAAGGCAGAGCTGAAACACGGAGAAGTCAAGGGAGCTAACGGGTTCGTGACGGCGGCGAAGGCGATCGGAGCGGCTGTCAGCGGTCACATGAACAGTGCGAAGGGGGTAGTTGATGGGGCTGAGAATTGGCCGGAGGTGTTCGGGAATCTGGTCGGAAAGCGGCTATATGGGGTGGCGGGGTCGCCTCGGTTCGACTTCTACGCGGCAGATTTCGGGTGGGGAAAGCCGAAGAAGTTTGAAGCGCTGTTCATTGATGGTGGTGGGTCGGTTTCACTCTCCAAATCGAGAGATTTTGAGGGAGGTTTGGAAATCGGGATGTCGAAGACGATGGTTGAAATGGATGCATTTACAAAAGCTTTCAATCAGCTTCTTCTGGATTTGCTGCACTAAAAATTGAAATCCAAACCTCTATTCCAATATTTGAAAAACGATAAGCAATTGAATGTGTACCTTCTTTTTTAATTTATTTGTAGAAAAAAATGGGTATTTATGCAAACTAAACTTTACTAGGAACTTTATGCTATATTTTTATAAATCGTCAATAAATTAATTATCCTTTATCTTATATTTCATTAATAAATTTCATTTTCAGTCATTGACACTAATAAATGTCTGCTTTATTTATTTATTGTAAATCATTTTAAACCCAACAACGGGTGAAATTACTAGTTATTACTCGAATTAACTTAAGTTTATAATTTATTTGAAGGAGTAATCAGATTCATAAAATCACAGCTAACTTAAGTAAGCTACCTAGGACTACTACCTTTAAGACTTCTATCCTGTTATTATCTTATACCCCCTCCGTTCCTAATTATTAGTCCCAAACCAAAATGGCACAATAATTAATGTTCGTGAGTATAGTGAAATTAATATTTTATTGATGAGTGTGAAAAAGTTTGCCATTTTAGAAAAGAGGACTAATAAGTAGGACAACAAAAAAAGGTAAATGAGACTAATAAATTGGGACAGAGGGAGTAGAATTTAGGACTAACCTATGTTTTACATGGCATTGGTGCATGTGACATCCACTCGAAAAAATATTTTTGCAAAAAAAAAGAAAAAAGTCATTTTATTCCTATGTCTTCTTACCTTTGATGAAATCTTATTCCAGCTAGTGTTACATTAGCGCCAAGTGGAAAACATGTTAGTAAGTAGTAAGTACTCTCTCCGTCCCGGTTTATTAGGCCCTTTTCTTTTCGGCACAGAAATTAAGAATTGCGAGTGTAGAATGAGTTAGTGGAATGAATATTTTATTATTGAATATGAAAAGGTTGCCATTTTTTAAAAAGGACCAATTTAATTGAGACGCCCAATTTGGTAAGAATGCCTATTCTGCTGGGACGGAGAGAGTATTATTTTAGCATCGTTCCATTAAATTTACTAACAAAATAAGTTACAGGATAAAATTTTCTAACAAAAATTAATTATGATAAAATGTTAATGTTGAAGTTTAGAAGATGCATGAGAGATATGGAAATGTCGAAGGAGTTGCTCGCTGATGAAGGATATCAAATGCTGCTCAAACTGGTTGACTTGCGTGGAATTATATGTTTTATTTTTTGATCCCTTTATTCTTGTAAATATCTTTTATACCTTCTTTCTTGTCTTTTAGTAGGTTATTAGATTTTTTCCACGTGTTGGCTTATTATTGTGTAGGTTTTTTGTATATTTTTCTTTTCTGTACATTGCTGCCGAGATGAGAAAAAAATAGAATACAGAAAATCTCCCAAAAGGTTCCCACCATCTTCATGAATTTTATCGATTTCTTCATGGTATCAAGAGCAACGTTCTGATCCTCCGATCGTCTAATGGCCACTGCGACGACGCTCGATGCTTATTACGAGGAACTATTATAGTTGCACGGTTCCAATCATCCCAGTATGCAGCTGGTTTCTACTCCACTTACTGATTCAAATTACCGGATATGGAAGATCGCCATTATCACTACGCTTGAGTCCAAGGACAAACTTGGATTAGTAGATGGGATCCTGCCCAATGCCACCGGCGGATTCCAAGTTTTACCGGCGCTGGAGAAAGACCAATATGCGGTGGTCTCCTGATAAAATCTATGGTCTGAAGATAATTTTCATGTCACTCAAAAACTGATACAGGTATTTTACAACTCAAAATATATACAAATACAATGACCTAGATGACAAAGATAACAAGGGATATCTACCATAACAGATCCCTAAAAACTTGGAAAGAAAAATCACAAATATCTTCTCGCGTGCGTGCATGGAAACTTCTAGATACGGCAGATCGACACAGACGAGTTGCCTAATGTTGAGGGTCGATAATAAACGGTCGAGCTACCTGGCCCAATAAATGATCCAAATAGAGGCCCGTAAGTCAGGCCCATGTTGTTTGCGGGAAAGCGAGGTGGATTGGTCCAAGAAGAGCGGTCTGATATGTGTGTAAAATGACCGATATTTCGATGTGTGAGCGTGCATGTTTGCGTCCATTTTACCCTCATATCATATGTTTTTGTTGTTCTTTTGTCGTGTTTTCGTGTTTTTGTGTTTTGAATGTTGTAGGATGGATTTTGAGCATATTATAGCATTTTTGGTGGAGTTTTGGAGGCAAATGGTTCGAATTTGGAGTCCAAGGAGGTTAGGCTCGCCCAAGCGGAGCAAAAGGAAGAGTTACGAAGTTCGGAGGAGCCGCCCGATCGAGCAAAGCAGGCTCGGCCGAGCCAAGCCGGACAGAGGGCTCGCTCGGCCGAGCTCTGCAGGCTAGACCGAGCCATGCTGACAGAGAGCAGGCTCGGTCGAGCGTGGTTGGCCCGGGCGAGCTAGTTCGGGAATTTTCAGCTTCCTGCAGTTTCCAGCATGGCTCGGGCGAGCCATGGGTGGCTCGGGCGATCCGAGGCCCTGGGAGCTCGTCTATAAAAGGGGGATTTTTGCATTTTAAAAGAACTTTTGGTCAGATTTCAAATAAGAGTTCTCTCTAGATTCATCTCCAAACCATTCCCCATCCACATTCAAGGAGATTCAAGCCAAATTCTTCCAACTTGGTGAAGATCTAGGAAGGAAGGTAGATTGAGTCCAAGGAAGGCAATCAAAGAAGATCATACTTAGACCTTGCTATTTTGTAATGGATTCTCTCATTTCTCTTATTGATTTACTCAATTCAAGGTATGAAAAACTAAATTCATATGTGAGTGTTGTAGAATGGATATTGTGATGAGTTGATATCAAATTTACTTGTTTACTTTCCTTTGAGGGATTGAATTGCACTTGAGCTTGTTCCTTATCTCTTAGGTGTAGGTAATAGCCAGCTTTTGAGATAGTTGATGTGAACGCTGCAGCCAACACGCGGGCGGAATCGTCGTGAAAAGTGTACAATCTTACGATTTTAGTTCCAATCCCTGTGCGGGGCTAGGTCGTAGGGCGATAATTGACGGTCGATTGGGAGTGATCTAGGGGTTAGTAACGTAGCTGTTTGCAATTCTTAGTGTCATCTACCGTTAGTTCTCCGTAGCTAGTGGCTAGCGATTGTAGGGTCAATTGCTCAACCTCCTAGGGATTAAACTTGGTTTACAACATAGTTTGATTCAACGTGGAACAATAGAAATTCAATCAACACTCACTATCTTCTTATTGTTGAACTTGAGATTTTGATCTACCTGAACTAGTTACTCAATTGTCTTGGCTTGAGAAGTTTAATTACAAATGTTTGGTTATTGCTTTGTTACTTGTATGCTTGGTTTATGTTCTATTTTGCTCAGTTAAACAATTACCAACGACTATTATTTGCCTAGCTATTTGAACCTTCAAACAAGTAAATGGTTTTCACTTGAGCGAATTGAAAGGACTCGGATTGATAAAATTTAACGTGAAGATAGTGTTGCATTTCACCGTCGTCACGGTCCGAGCACCGATCGATCAAGGGGAATTATGTAAAGTAGTTCGAAGAAGAAGCAGTTCGCTCAAGAAGAGTCCGATTTGGTCAAAGGGTGATTTAATGAGTGAAGTCGATGCAATGGGAATATTGGGCAAATTGCATAACGGTCGGAAAGAGTCATTTAATGATAGAGTTATGATCGTGAGCTCTCTGGAAAAAAGCTAAAAACGCACGCGGGAGACAAGGGATGCATTTATTGTCACCTGGCGGAAATATAGGGACATTAGAGATCGAGTAGAATATATAAATATATGTTGTAAATCCTTTTTCGGGACCTAGCTCTTGCATATTATTTTACTGGCAATTAAAGTTAATAAATTCAGCTCACTATGTTCTTTCTTTGGAAAAGCAAGCTCATCGAGCTGGTCAATCTGACAGGATCCAATCATCCCATATTTTATGGTTTGAATCAGTTTTAATCCAACTATTTTCTGTATTCCAATATTTTTATCCTAAAAGTTCTTGGGGCCTCAATACGATAAAAACACCCTCAACAATTTGGTGCCCACCGTGGGGCCCTGAGAACAAAAGATTGTGCTAACCTTCATCGTAGGAGATGGCTAACGATGAAAACAACGTCAACACCATAGAGGTTGACACAGAAGGAAACACACCGTCGATAGGGCGGGCAGGGGAGCTGACCTAGGTGCAGGACAGGGAACTCCCATGGGAGCTGGATGAGGACGTCCTCCAGCGGCGGGACGACTCAGCCGCTAGGCACCAATTAGACCGTAGACAACCTCTGGCGAGCCTTCAACATCGCGCCACTCGTCGAGCTAGTATTTCCTCCACCCCTACCCTCTATTTTACAGGAACGTTACGTAGCACAGCTGGTCACCCAGGTTCAGACAGTGCGCGGTATGATGGAAAGAATGTGAGCTCAAATGGAGGAGATGACGCGGAGGCATGAGCTTTTGGATTGAGAAAATCGACGGTTGCAACATCATATCAATACACGACCATTTGTCGAAGAGCCAAGGAGTGCTGATAGAGAATGTCAGTCCACGGCGAGGGACCTGCAGGCAGAATATAACCGGGCAGGAGGAGCTAGATCAGGATGCGCGACCCCCAGAACCCCAGTGGAGAACCCGTGAGTACGGACAGATCAGACGATAGGGGAAATCCATTAGACAACTCTACTCTGGCGCAGAAAAAATGGTGGTTCAAGCAACAACTAAGCTATATTGAGTCCCTCATTGCCAGAGTTCCCGGTCTCCCACCGCCGGAGAAGACAATCCCCAAGAAGAGTTATGCGGAATCACCTTTCACATTGGAGATCGCTGAGGCCGAACTACCAGATCGATTCACTCCGCCCAGTTTAAAACTCTATGACAGAAATAGTGATCCAGAGAACCATGTGGCTGTGTATAAGCAAAAAATGTTCGCGTTAGCAATCCCGAGTACGCAGCGAGAGGCTTGCATGTGTAAAAGCTTCGGCTTGATCCTCACCGGACCTGCACTTCAGTGGTTCATTAATCTACCAAGGAGCTCCAAATCTACTTTTGTTGAGCTGCACCAATTGTCCCTCAGACAATATTCAAGCAGTCGTCGGCTCGACAAACACCCCGATGATTTGTACGCAGTGATTCAGAGGTCAGGCGAACCCCTAAGGGCGTACCTGTTAAGATTCAAGAAAGAGCTGGTGGTCATGCCAAATTGTCCGAATAGTACTGCGGTGCGAGCCTTCACGAAGGGTTTGGATGTGGATTCAAATCTTTACCGTGAGCTGTCCAACTACCCCTGCCAAACCATGGATGATGCACTCAACCGGGCGTGGGCACTGATCAAATGGGAAAAAGATGAGCTCTATAGGAAGGCTCCACCATGGAAGTTGAGTATGTTGTAGCTTCAGAAGCTTTGAAAGAAGCAGTTTGGTTCCGGAACTTCCTTTTGGAATTGGACGTGATCCCTCATTTGCTCAAGACTATCACGGTGTATTGTGATAACTCTGGTACACTGGCAAATTCGAAGGAACCACGAATTCACAAGACAACTAAACACATTGAGAGGAAGTATCATATCATACGAGAAATTGTAGCAAGGGGTGATGTGTTGCTAATAGAGAAGATAGACACAAAGGAAAGATCCATTCACAAACATATATCGCAAGCGATTCTATTCTCTTATCTCGTCGATAGAGAGATCATAAAGTGTGTTGTAGATCACAAAAGATCGTATGGATTGCTTGACTAGCGAGATATAAATGGTTATCACAACTGAGACAATGCTAGAATAGATTGTTAGTCTAGGCTGGAGCACAATCAATAATTAATGGCTTATATTTTTCACTAGATGTGTTGGTACGTTTGGTAAGTATTGATAGGACCTAACTGAGATCAATTTTTTTATCTGACATTAAAAAAATCTTGATCCCGATGGCTTGCTGAAATCTGAAGCCTAATGAAGGTTCAAGAGGTATACAAAAGTTTGTGTATCACTTTGAGATACTATAATGGACAATCATACATGAAATTGTATATATGTATCTTGGGTGGTAGCAGCTTGTGTATGACTTCTAATTCTTTGATTAGGTAACCATGTCCAGTATAGGATGGTGACATTTCCTAAGAAGGCTAAAAAAGTTCATTATGCGGAAGTCTTGCAGGCTAGTTAAGTTCAAGGATAAGTGAAAAACAATTGTGTGGTAATACTTAGGAATAAAAGATGTTAATTAATTTGTAGGCTTGTCAGAGCCTAAATTAATTAATGAATATCTGTAACCTTAAATATGGGGATATATCGAGCCCACGCAACCCGTTCCTCATAACGTGGTAGTGAAGAGGTAGGACTGTATTGATTCTCTTTTGGCATAAATTAATAATAATTAATTAATTGTGTTATGTGTTGAATATGGGAATAATCTAATTGATATGCGTTCTTTGATATTTGCATACTAGTCCCTAGTTTGGCCCAAGTAAAGATCAAGCCCAATAGGGATCATAATTTCCTATAAAGATCCCCTAGTTCTAAGATCTCAATGCACCACAAGATCATAAATTGATAAGCAGAAAACCAGAGAGTTGGGAGTTGTGATTATCAATTAAATCAGAGATAGGAGAAAGAAATTCTACTTCTCGATAGGCATGAAATCTGGAGAGAATCTTCACCAGATATCCGGATCGGAGCAAGGGATACAAATAAAAAATTAGATCTGGAGGATCTTTTTCTCTTTCTTTTTTTCTTGATTTTCAATTTTTATTTATTAAAAATCATAGATTGAATTCTGATTATTTCAGGATTGAATTTTTATTGCGCAAGAAGGATTAAAGATCAAATCCTTGCGCAACAGTTCAGAGATCAAATTCATCCATGTATTTCACAAACTTCTTTATGTTTTCAATAGGAGCATGCTAGGTTGATCATAAACATAAAAATTAATTTTTAGATATCCAGTAATCGGCCTTGACAAATCGAATATTGCAATTTAATTTGCAAGTAAAAAATCCCTTCATTCTAATACCAGAAACTGGTTGATGAGCGAGTTTGGGGTTAGATTTATACTAACACTCTGTTCTATCATGAGCAATAACTAGCAGCTTTATAGTGACCCCCTCACTAATTTTCTTGAACGAACAACTCGTTCCCTTGGGGATGAAGTTCATCTTCTTATTCCCTTTATTGAAGGATCGTGAAGATCATGTATGATTTCTCAATTCAAAACCTAAACTAGATTTATTAGATAAATTCTTCATATGTGAGCGAATATTATCTAGAACCATAGGGTTTGAATTGAAAGAGCACATGTATTTTTCTTGCTCTGGGTTCTAAGTATTCAAGGTTTCACACTCAACAATTAATTATTCAATTTTTCAAGCAAAATCGAGTGTTACTCATTTAGTTTTAGGAAATCCGCTCAGAGCGATTGAGATTTTGTCTTCTCTTCTGTCAAAATATAAACATTATTTCTCAGTGTGGTGTTTTCATGCACCAAGTTATTCTTAAGCCTATAAAATGACTCACGTTATCTAGAAATCAGTTTGAGTGTAACATCATCTGAATCAGAGCAATACGATTCAAGACCCTCAACAATGGACGAAGAAAGAAAGAGAATAGATAATGTGTGAGTTACATGCTCGCCAGTTGCGGCTTGTTCTAGAAGACTATCCGCTTCTTCTCATTCTCCCATTTCTGCCATAAACGCAAACAACACTTCCTCCTCGCACTCATCATTTGGACTGAATGTCCCATCATCGTGGTTAGGGATGTCTGTAACCTCCGTCCTTTTCAGCATAGTTTTGGCATGCTTTGGAGGCCCTTCACTCGAACAGCTTGTCCAGTCTCCCTTTCTTCTTTGTCCATTCAGGGGCATTCATCCTTGAGGTGTTCCAAAGACTGGCACTCGAAGCTCGATCTTTAGGGATGCTTTACTGATCTTTTTCCCTCAGACTTGGAGATGTCGAATTTGTTCTTCGCTTTCTCCAACAAATTGGAGAGTCTTATCATCTGATCTCCAAGCTCTTCTTTGGAGCCTTCATCTTCTTTACTCGATGAATGGATGATTCGCCTTCTCTACCATAGTTGGACTCTGTTGGATTCTCAAACTTGTAGGTTTGTCTCTATGCTTGATAAGGATTCTTTAGCCTTCTTTTAAAATCCTTATTCACAAAGAGAGCAGTATCCTCGCGATTCTGGCTCGGTAATCTGGTTGACATACAAGCCTCCTGGTTGTTCACCATTGTGATGTCCCACTCGAGGACATGAATTTGTGCGAACAACTCTTTGGTGGGGATTTGAAAAAGATCCTTCTCCTTCAAACTGGTTACCTTGACAAACCAGTCTTCTTTGGGCATCCTTATTGGCATTAAGATCGGCGGTTTAGTACTTGCGCCCAAAGGTGTTCAATTCACTCAGATTGGAATTGAACCGTGCTTCCATTTCTTTGATGCTTTCTCTAGGTAGCATTGAAAGACTCGTACTTTTCAATGCAAACTTGTAGAATGTTGCATCTGATATGGTCAGACTTCTGGTAGAGATTTGGTAAGTAGTCCCATATTTCTGTAGCAATGTCCAGGTGCATGACCTCTTCGATTAGGCACTGAGTGTGGAATAAATAATATCCCGAGTCTGATAGTTCAAATAGTCTCGCCTCTTATCTTTGGCGGTCTATTCTCCAACTGATTTGTCTACTAAGATGTTAGGTTCATCTATTCCACAAACTTGAGTCTCCACCTTTGTAATTTTGATAGGCACGTTCGATAACACATCTCCCATCTCCTAGTATTGACTTCTGTGGTGGGTGAGAACATGTTTTTCCAGCCAACATACTTGTCTACATAAAATTAGGGAAGCTTGGTAGTGTTCGTCTTCAACTCTAAAAGTACATGCTCACTAAGATAAGAAACACCACAAGGTATGAATCTGGTCGAAAGCGAGTCAAAGCATTCAATCATGAAGACCGACCGCTCTGATACCACTTGTTAGTCGCACAATCAAGGAGTTATACACGCAGCAGAAAGTTGTCTTACTCTTCAGAGCTTAGAACTCATTGTTCCTGGCCAATTATAGTTATCACAATTAATTATTTGCAACGATTCTTTGCATAGCCAGTTTCACAGAATATACAAGCAAGTTGTTGGGTTTCAAATTAACAACAGAAATCAAGGCAAAGCAGGAAGTAAACACAAGGATTTATAGTGATTCGGAGCCAAATGCCCTACTTCCACTCTTAAACTGCGCAGGTTGGAATTCACTAGAATTAGTTATACGATGATGTGGCACGATCTATCGCAGTCGCGGGCAACTCTTCCATCCACCGGTTATATGCAGTCTCGCCTAGTCCACCAGGAACTCGTTTTTTTCAGCTTGATGTACGAACACGTTGCGTAGCCACTAGCTGAAAGGGTTGGATCATTGAGTTCTTCCCCGATCGTAGTAGGTTGGTTGGTTGGGTGAAATACTACCTGCGTTTCTCAAAGAGTGTGAAGCTCTTCTCGGATTCTTGCTCAGGCAATAAGAAATCCGACAATAGCTTTAGGAAAATGCTAAGAGCCTCGTGTATAAGAAATACGGAGAGCTCTTTAAAAGCTTGAAGTATGAATTCTTGTAGTTGTTGTAATAGAGTTTGTTCATGTAGAATTGGTATTGATAGATTCGGTAACCTTCTTTTTTTGTGTCTTCATCTCTAATTATAGGCATGGGCCTTGAGAGATGAGATTTAGCCATTTGAGATGAATTCAAATTCGACCACAATAGGATGTTTAGACTTTTCCTGCTTTCTGCACTACAGTACCGTACAATGGACTGCGGTAGGTAGACTTATCTACCTTGTGTCAGATCGAATCTTTCTCAATCTAAGGAATCCAAATTGATATATTCCTAAGTAACTTGGTCTTTTGTCTCTGAGTGAAACTAACTTGCTGAATCCACCGTCTTCAAGTCCGATTTTTAAAAGCATACGACAGGTACATTCTCTTTGTCTATTTGGTTATTTAGTCTCGCTAGTTTCCTCTTATCAGTTTCACGAAATCGGTTGATGATCTTTGCTGCTGGCAACTTGCTAGTTCCCAGACGCTTCAGCGTTGTTGTCACTGCTAGTTACGAGTCCCAAACTTATGAGATGTGTAACTCCTTTTACAACTCTATAACCTTATACACGACATTACAATTTTTTTTAGCAAAACTCATATCTAGAGACTTGTGTGTGGTATACATTTTCATTGACAACTGGTTGGTTTTATACATTAAAACATAATTTAAAAATAGAATTACAACGTAATTCTTATCCAAAGATCTCAACAATCTAATTCAATTCTAAAACATAATAAAATATAGATTGTAATGATTTGGGTTTTTAAAAAGAACTGGTTGTCTATTATTCAACACATAGTGGTGAAAGGGTCTAGCTTGTGATCAAGAGGCTATGAATTTGAAATCATCCGAAGACATATGAGTGTGTGAATTTAAATAAACGTATTTCATATATATATATTGATGGATTTATATACTGAAAGCATTATGATTGGTATATTATGTACAAGGTTTATTGGTTAATATACTGGGAATCATAAATGTTGTATGTTCATCTCTTGTCTGAATTAACAAACATGTGTCGCAAACGCAATTATCCTCTTATCTCGTCGATAGGGAGATCATACGGTGTGTAGAAGATCACGGAAGATCGTATGGATCGTTTGACCTAGCGAGATATAAATAGTCATCACAGCTGAGACAGTTCCAGGATAAACTGTCGGTGTAGGCTGCAGCATATGCGGATAAGCATCTTATCTTGGATGTCTTGGTATGCTGGTGTGGGGTACACATTGATGAGGACCTAAGTCAAGATCGATTCTTTTATCTGACATTAAAAGAATCTAGATCTTTATGACTCGATGGAATCTTAAACCTATATGAGGATACAGAAGTATACATATATTGTATATCACTTTGAGTTGTAGAGAGGGTTCTAGTTGAACCTGTACTTCTGCAGTCTTGGGTGATATCAATCTGTGTATGACTGTCTGGTATCTGAACTAGGTAACCACATCCAGTATAGGATGGTGACATTCCCTGAACAGCTCAAAAGGTTCGTTATGCTAAAGTCCTGCAGGCTGATTAAGTTCAAGCATAAGTGAAAATGTTTGAGTGGATTGATTCAGGAATTAAAGATGTTAATTAATTAAATAGCTTGTCAGAGCTTAAATTAATTAACGAATGTCTGTAACCTTAAATGTGGGGATAAACCGAGTCCAATGCAACCCGTTCCTCAAAACGTGGTAGCAAATAGGTAGGACAATATTGATTCTCTGGTGGCATGAATCAATATTAATTAATTAATTATATTCTGGGTTGAATATGGGAATTAATTAATTGATAGGCCTTATTTGCTATTTGCATTCTGGTCTCTGGTCTGGCCCATGATAACTCAAGCCCAATAGAAGCCTAGAATTTCCTATAAATAGGCCTCAGTACCTCAGAACTCAGAACACCTACTACTCATAAGATCACAAGTTGCATACAGCAAACCAGAGCATTGGGAGCTGTGGTGATCGAGTGAGTTTGAGATACGAGGAGGAAATTCTGCTTCTCAACCGGGCAAAGGATCTGATAGATAATCTTCACCAGATTTTCAGATCGAGTTGGGATACAGATCAGAAGATCAGATCAGGAGGATTCTTCTTCTTCTCTCTCCTCTTATTTTCGAAAATACTTGTTTATTTTCTTTAGATTAATTTCCTCAATCTGTTAGAAAATTAAATCTTGGTGCGTGGGAAAGATCAAAGGGTATCTCCGCGCACGCGTTCTTCATCGTTCATCGATCCAGGTATTCCGCATAACCTTCTTATGCATAATAATATAGGAGCATGCTAGGATTGTTCATAGGCATAGCAATTTATTTTTGATATTACAATTATCGATCCTTGGCAAACGAACTTCGTGATTCAGTTCACGAATCCCTTTATATATATATATATATATATATATATATAGGAACACATTTATATGTTAACCACTCCCCAGATGTTACCTACAGACCTCATTTGGCGGTGCATTATCTAGACAAGCTAACTACATTATCTAGGTAATATATGGTACATTACGAAGATAATGTAGTACATTATTTGCATTACATTATCTATTACAATTTGTACATTATCTTTCGTAATGTACCATATATTGCCTAGATAATGTAGTTAGCTTGTCTAGATAATGCACCGCTAAATGAGGTCTGTAGGTAACATTTGGGGAGTGGTTAACATATGATTACAACTCTATATATATATACTCCCTCCGTCCCACCTCAATTGTCCCACTTTCCTTTTTCGTCCGTCCTACCTCAATTGTCTCATTACTTAAAAAGGTAACTTTTTCACACTCAACAATAAAATATTAACTCCACTCAACCTACTTTACACTCACACTCCTTGGTTATTGTGCCCGGTCAACCCGGGACAATTCAGCCGGGACGGAGGGAGTATATATAAGGATGCGATCCAGTGAGAACACCTCTTACCATAAGAAATAAGAACTAATCATCACCATTGATTTTGATGAATGTACGCTCAGATTTTATTAGAGTTTTTTATCATTTTATCTCAAAAAACCTGCATTATAGGGTATTTTTGTCATTTTGTACTTATTTAAGATTCTATTTGCATATTCAACCTCGACATGTATTATATATCTAACAAACATGCATTATATGCATAAGAAACATGGATTATATACCTAGAAAACTTGCATTATATACCTAACATTCATTATATACCTAACAAATATTTTTCTGCATTATAATATGGTATTACTCATATTTTAGAACAATATTACTATCATTATACGGTATTACTTCCTCCATTATATATGGTATTACTTTTGTTTTAGAGAAAAATTAGATTACTTTCATTATAATGCATATGTTATTACTATATAATATAACAAGAGCTTATATAATGATGAATGATGATTTCGCTGAAACAAACATATTACATTTTATCGATCATATTCTGCATTATATACTATAACTTCGTACATTATATTGTACAACTGCATTTATTATATAAGAAATTCGTGTACTGTTACGAGAATTATGCATATTATATAGCATTACTTTTATTTTAAAGAAAAATTATATTACTTTCATTTTAATTCATATGTTATTGCTATATAATACATGAAAAGTGCAAATATAATGATGAATGATGATTTCGCTGAATTAAACATGTTGCATTTTATCTATCATATTCTGCATTATATATTATAACTTCATGCATTATATTGACCTCGACATGCATTACATACTTAGAAAACATTCATTATATATCTAACAAACATGCATTATATAGTAATATACATTTATATAATATAACAAAAAAACACATGATTAAAAAAAGTAATGTATGATCAACTTTTATAACAACTATAATATTATCTATAGTATGCAAAGATACTGAATTTTAATTTTTTTATCTCGCAGGAAAAAATATATTGCATTTTATCTATCATATTCTCCATTATATAATATAACTTCATGCATTATATTGTGCAACTTCATTCATTATATAAAAATTCGTGTATTGTTACGAGAATTATGCATATAATCACTAATTTTTGTTTTTATGATTATTTTTAAATCAAAACATATGCAATAGGGATTTCGTTTGAAAGATAATTAAATTACCTTTAATTTGATATATGCTACATTAAAAAATAATCTAAATCGAAGGAGTTATGATCATTTAAAGATTTAGGATAATTTTAGATGAGAGAAAAAATATTACAAAATTACCCTTTAATGCATATTTTGCTACACTATAATGCAGACGTGAATTACTTAGTATTGAGCATTGAATCACAATTTTATGGCCGAGATTGGTTCTTATGTTCACATGGTAAGGGGAGTTCTCATATGATCACTCTCATATATAGATATATAGAGGAGGGATCATATAATAATAAATAAGTATATTAAAAGTAAGAATGAATCATATTCATTAGATCTAATTAAATCAATGACTGATATCTAATCAAGCAACAATTAAAACGCAATCAAGCAATAAATGATCAAGCAACAACTGAAATACAATCAAGCAACATTGTAATCAAGCAACAACTAAAACACAATCAAGCAACATTGTAAAGGTAATCACGCGGCTTTATCATTTTATCACGGGAGGAGTTTTTATCACCAGATCCAATCCCTATATATATATATAAAGTGGCCTGGTGGTCTACCGTTGACTTTATATCATCTTCAACTCAATACCAGATCCCATCCCTTGTCTGAACACATGAGATTTGTTTGTTTTTCAACTCTATTAATACTTATACCATCGATGTCTCTAACCTAATCTCTCCCCCAATATTCATCATGCATGCATATTTTTATTCATGTGTCGATGACTGTGATCATCATGTGTCGATGATGCAACTAGCTGGTATTGTAATTGTAATATAATACATGTACATATATTGTCTAATAGCTAGTACACATAGATATCAAAATATGACAGGAGTGATAATTTTCTCGTTATTATTTATTAGCACTACTATTCCAATGTTATATTTGTTAGGGCTGATAATTATTGTTCCGACACCATAATGTGATATAATTTCATACGATAATAATAAATATAGATTGAGATTTTTCATTTATAAATTCTCATCAAATTAATATAGTAGTCAGAAATTTTGGATAGAATTCGAATTGGATACAAATCAGTTCAAATAGGGATATCATTAATAAATTAATAAAAATTATTTTATTTTTTTAAATTTAAAATTAATATATTTGTTTAGGTTGTGGGTTCATTTAAAAAACTTAAATCTCTCATTTTTCATTGTTTCCTACTTTTTCATTCAACACCAAAAAAATATTTATTTATCTATTAGAGTTCATGCACATGCTCACCATGTGACGCATGCATGCAACAAGAGAAGACTGCACAACTGAGCTTACCTTCTAGAAGAAGAGTTGCAGTTAGGATGTCGTGTTTCTAGAAACAAAGAAGTGAGATTTGATTTTATAGATTTCCATTTCCTGTTACACAATTAGAGAGATCCTCTTTCATTTATATAAACCGTAGTGTAAAATATCAAAAGTAAGCAATAAAAATGTTATCTTTTCTTTCTCTATCTTCGATCCTATAACTCATCCAAACTACAATACCAAAACTCTCAATGTGTATTTATTGGTTATAGTTCAATCCACAAGGAGGAAGAATCTTTATAGCCCGCACAAATGAGCTTCAGTTTCCATATAAATCACTTTTTCCTGCAGCCTCTGATGTCACTACTCACAATACACCCACCTTCACATTTCCAGACAGTAACTCTACTCATACTGCATCTCCACCTTCTAACTCTCCTTCACCTGCATCTCTATCACCTTCTTCTTCCTCACATCACTCTTCTTCTGCCGATCACCATGTCAACAAAATACCTCTCCTATACCGAACCATCCCATAGTCACACGGTCCAAGAATGGTACTTTCAAACCCCGCAGCTTTCTCACCACTAATCTATTAGATGTTGAGCCTTGCAGTGTTGAACAGGCTTTGTCCCATCCAGCTTGGATGACAGCAATGCAACAAGAGTTTGATGCCCTTATATGCAATAATACATGGAGTTAGTCCCTCCAACCCCATCCATGAATCTAATTTCCAACAAATGAGTCTTTCGGATCAAGCGCAAGCTCGATGGCTCAGTGGATCTTTAGAAGGCACGTGTAGTTGCCTGTGAATTTGAGCAACACGCAGGAGTGGATTTCTTGGATACATTTAGTCCAGTTGTCAAGCCTACAACTGTGGGATGATTCTTTCATTGGCTATTACCTTCGGTTGGGATGTGCAAAACACTGATATTAATAATACCTTTCTGAATGGGCATCTTAAACAAACCATCTACATGGTGCAACCAACTGGGTATATTTATGCTCATCCGATCATTGTATGGTCTCTAACAAGCTTCCCCAGCTTGGTTTGGTAGACTCAACGCTTATCTGCTAAACTGAGGACTCACTCTTTCTAACATCGATCATTCACTTTTCCATGGTTTTAACTCCTTAGCTCCTTTACTTATTTGAATATACGAGGATGATATTCTCATTATCGGTGGTGATCATGCACAAATTACAATACTTATTGGTGATCTGGATAGAAGATTCCTCTTAAAACCCTTGGTCAGGTTTGCATATTTTTGGGTGTTGAAGTATGCAGAATTGAGCAAGGAATCTTCCTGCATCAACCCAAGTATATCCGAGATCTTTTTCATCGAGCTAATTTTGGACTGCAATCCTTGTGAATCACCTATGAGTCCCAGTGACAAGCTCATAATAGATGATGGACCATCATTTTACTAGCCAACTCTTTATAGAAGTATTCTAATTGCACTACAACACCTTACACTTACAAGGTCCGACATCAGCTTGGCGATGAACCATCTAAGTTAATTTCTTCACTCCCCAAATTATCCTCATTGGGCTGCTTGTAAGAGGGTGCTTCGGTTTCTTAAAGGAACCTGTGATCATGGTCTTCTTCTTCGACCGATAAGTGAGTTCTCTCTCGCCGGGTTTTGTGATACTACTTGGGTAAGTGACCCTGATGATCGTCGATCCATTGGTGGTTATGGTATATTTTGGGTCCGATTTGCTAGCTTGGTCTTCTAAAAAATAAACGGTGGTGGCACGCAGCAACACAGAGTCAGAGTATCGAGCCTTGGCTGACTCAATTGCGGAGCTTCTATGTAGGGGTGGCAATTGCTGACATGATAAGATAAACTAACATGAACCCGACATGATTAAAATGATACGAACACGAACCTGACCCAAAACACTATAATAATCAAACACACACAAATTGTTAGCACTACACTTAGAACTAAAAATCTTGTATTTGAAGGGATTTTTTACTAGCAAAATGAATTTCATAGTCCGACTTGCCAGAATCGATTATTGGATATCATAAATTACTTGCTCTACCTATGATAAAAAAAACCTAGCATGCTCCTTTTGAATGCATAAGAAATATTGCGGAATATTTGAATGAATTTAATCTCTGAACATGTTAGATATATATATATATTATTCATATCTTTGTAAAGATATTCATATATTTCTATCTTTACAGAACAGTTGCGCAGGGATTTGATCTTTAATCCTTCTTGCGCAATAAGATTCAATCATGAGAAAATTAGAATTAGATCTCTGATTTTATTAGATAAAATCAAAAACTTAGAGAAGAAGAGAGAGAGAAAGATCCTCCAAATCTGATCTTTTGATCTGTATCCCTTGCTCCGATCCGGATAACTGGTGAAGATTCCCTCCGGATTCTGTGCCTATTGGGAAGCAGAATTTCCTTCCTCCTTCTCAAATCTAGTCGACAGATACAACTCCCCAATATCTGGTTTGCTAATTGTCAACTTATGTTCTTGTGGTGCACTGAGATCTGAGAACTAGAGGGGGTATTTATAGGAAATTTTGATCCTGATTGGGCTTGAGCTTTGATCGCTAAAATTATTAACGACTTAGCAAAGCTAACAATATAGAGGCAAATAACAATTATCGATCCCACAGGGAATGAAATATCGAACCACCCTAAGTACTGAATTATAGTTTCTCAGGACATTGTTTGAGGCAATCAAATTTTAAAGGGTTTGGTAACATTAACTTGAAAATTTAAAAAGACAAAAACTTTCAAAATATCAATTAAAACCAAACAGAATAAATCAACGGGATTTAAGTCAAATGCAGAGATACAGATTCTAGGGATTTATTACTATCCTTCCTGACATGCAACAACAAATCGATCAAAAGCCAATTTAATTCCTTGAAAGATGGAAATCAGAAAAAGTATTGTAAATTTCTTTATTTGATAATTCACAAAGTAGATTATCGAAATTCCTTTACCCTTTCGGTCTCAAGAAATCATCCAATAACTCCTAAAATCAACAGATTAAATCCTATAACCTAATTCCCTCCTTTTAAGACAAGAATAAATGATTATATTGTGAAATCCTTTTCCTATTAATTAATTATCACCTTTTGAGTCTCAAATTAATTAATTAATTAACCTAAATAAGTGGCCAACAAATTAAGGTTTAAATCAAAGCATAGAATTTCACAAATCTAACAAGGAAAGGCACTCGATTCAATTAATTGCAAACATGCAGTAAGGATAGATTTTTAACGCTAGAATCTGATTAAGGAATTATTTCATCCTATTCATATAATCAACATCATGAAAAGATAAAACCTGGAATAAACTTGCATCGATAAAATCAGAGTCTCAGATGAACAATGTGAAATCATCAACTATCTTCAAACTCCAACAATAACTCAAACACAAAATTCTGCCTTGGAATAATACTTAATTCTGAAAATAAGGTGTCTAGCCCTAAAAACTCGTACTAAAGTGTTTATATAGGTGTAAAAATTATCCCCACAAGGTATGCAATTAAACTGGAGAGGAAATAGCCAAAAATATACAACTCTCGCCAAAAAGACATCCGAGTCGATTGAGATGAGGGCCACGTCAGTGGACGCGCACTCCACCTCGACATGCTTCACCTCGACCTTCCACATCAGCTTCGACCATCCATGTCGACCGACACAATGCTCGCATCGGTTCTGACACAAGGCTTGTGTCGGTCGAAACAGAGCCAAATTCTCTGAATTTCCCTTCTTTTGAATTTGTCCTCTTTTCCTACAGAAACACACCATCAAACACAACCTTTATACTAAAACACTACGATGCATGAATAATACGCAATTATAACTTTAAACAAGCCAGAAACTAATTGATAAGTCGGCGAAATAACGAACTTATCAACTCCCCCAAACTTAAACTATTAATCGTCCTCGATTAATCCACTGACAGAAAACCCAATCAAGTGCAGAAAAAGAGTGTTCATTGCCTCACAAGTCTCAAAACCCTCTGAGTAACAATCATCCACACATAATTCACAATCAAGACCGCAACCAAACAATCAAATCATCAAAGGGGACCTCACAAAGAAAATTTTCGATTTCACTCATCCCTCAAGTGTTTAGGCTGTGTAACGTCACTCAAATCAAGGTCAATGCGCACTTACCATATGTTTGACTAGTTTCTCATCTTTCCACTGCTAAAATAGTGCAATAAATCAAGTAATCAGATAGGTCTTTTATTAGATTGTAATGTGGCTTCCTAAGGTAGGTGGGATGTTTTTAGGCTAAGTGACTCAAACTCTCAATTCAACTCTCATTTCAAACTCTCACTTCTCTATATCACACCATGTCGATTTTTCAATCCAACCACTTTTCTTTTCCTTTCTCTTTTTTTTTCACATCTTTTTTTGTTTCTCTTTTTTTTTTCTTTATAGCACAATAATGGTGAACATATCAAGAATAAAAATTAAATAACTCTAGTTCAACTTATTTCTACACCTTTTTTTTTCTTTTCTTTTTTTTTTCACAACTCACTTTCCTTCTTTTTGATACCACAAGACCACAAGATCCATATCTGCACTTAATCCATACCCCTCTCACTCATTAATCATTCTAGACAAAAAAAATCCGTCAAAAGGCTCAACAGGGCTACAAAAGGAGATTTTTAAGGTTAGTGTATAGGATTCGGGCTAAGAAAGAACATGCCTAAAATCATATTACCCTATTATCGCACTTATGCAACCTCGAGAGAGAAACAAGTCAAATTCTAGAAGATTATTGCATACGCACCTTGTCATACATCAATCAAAAAATTCAGGCTCAAAACTTGATTTTTGTTCCCCCTCAACAATCATCAAGTTCAATCTTAGTCTAACATGCACACAACACGCATCAAAAAGCACTTATCAAGTCAAAAACTCCTATCATCGGCTACTGTTGGTCCCCGAGATCAAAGTCGTCGTGGTAGAGATAAGATATACACACGAAATGCAGCGGAATAAGATAGCGTTTGATTGTATTTAGATTATTCTCAACTAGGGTTTTGTTCAAGTTTACTTAAGTTCCTTTTTGCAGTTATACACTAGCAACTCCGTTGCTAGGTTTTAAATCACAATAGCACGAAAAGCAATAAAACAGTAATCAGCAAGAGAACACAAGGGTTATAGTGGTTCGATCAAATGATCTACGTCCACTACTTAGCCGAATCGCTAAGAATTTCACTAAGAAAGTATACGGTGTACATAGAGTAGCCTTCCCAGCAAAGCAGACAGCCGTCGCAAGGTCTGGCTACTTCACGACTATCTTCTGATACGCCAAACCTCTCAGATGTGGCTCCGGCTGATTCAAGGGCGCACCTTCGTGAAACTCGCTTTTACCACTAGTGGAAGAGTTTAAAGTTCCTTCTGAACTGTCCTTCCTTCTCGGCTTCAGTGCCCGTCTGAATCAATTCCTTCACAAGAAATTGACTGATGGATACCTTCTTAAAAAGAAAGTGATCACAATGATTGAAGATTCTTGAATCAATTCAAGAATCTCTCAGATGAGTGTCGGAGGTACATTAAGACACTCAACTTGTTGAAGGCTTTTCAATGTCTCTGTGTTATGCCTTTCAACTGGACTGTTCTCTAGCCTTTTGCCTTTTTGGAATCTTTCGAATATGTATTTGTGTGAGAGAGTGAGCAGCTTTTTGTATCTTCCTTTGACTTGCCTTATATAGTTGGCTATTCGAAACTTGAGTCGGCAGTTTTGTTTAGACACAACGGATCTTTCATCTTAATTGTAGGTAGCTTTTTACCAACTTTTCTATCCCCATACAGGCTTTTCCGACCTACTTCTGGCAGGTCTATTCTTCACGTGTTGGTCAGAGTTTCGGTGCCTCAGTCGTTGAGATTTGCTTTGCTGATCTTTTCTGGAGCGGGATGCTGGATGTCTTTCAGCATACTGCTGGACTACATATTTGTTCGCGCAGCAAATGCTCTTCTGCTACCATTTGACTTTGGATTGCTAATGCCTTCAGCAATCTGTGACGTGTTATCAAATGCTGACTCCTCAGCATTCTGCTATCACTAGCTTTCTTCTTCTTTAGCATTCTCTGATGTTTGCTGAGAGTGTTCCAAGCAACCTATTCTATTGCAACTCAATATTCACCCTATACAGGACTTTACACGAGTTGCTAGGTTATGCTAAGGTTCAGCAATGATCGACCATCTACAAAGGTTTGATCCAACAAAACCTTTTACAATGTAATCCTAAGGGTAGTTCAGGAATATTTTCCCAACAATTTCCCCCTTTTTGGTGCGATCAAAGCTTACTAAGGATTGCTGAGACTTAGCATGAAAAATTCTGAGTTACAAGAATATTTCTAGACAAACTATCTCAGAATCTTACTTGCTTTAAGTCTTTAGCAATGTTACAAGTAAATCATTCAACATACATTTTTGACCTTTCTTCCAGATTCTGATTCGTTGAATACACAGAGAGTGTATGTCAACTATTGTATGCACTCAGAAAATCAGAATTTAGACAATAAGATATTGTCATGATTCCGATGATTTCATATATGATTTTGCAATTACAAGTTTGGTGAAATCAGTTCAAAATCACGGCAAAAAAATAAAAGTGATAGAAGAGAGTGACCTTAGTTCTGGGCGTCCGGTGGAGGTTTTGGCTTCTCAAGAGATTCCACTTTCTTTATTGTCATGGCCATGAGTTTCTCCATCTGTTCGATACACGCTCGTTGTTCTTCTCTCTGTTGTTCTTCTAACTTCATCATTCGTTCCATCATTGTACGTTCAAACTCTTTTTCTTTTCGCAACAGCTCAGCTTCCTCTGCTTTCATCCTTGCTTGTTCAGCAATCCTTCTTTCTTCCCCCTCTTTGAGAGCATCCAAAACAGAAGTGGAGAAAGACTTGTGTGCATCAAGATCTACTCTGAGACTCACCACATTCGTTTGCACCGTAGAGACAGTTTCTTCCACATGTGTAATCATTTCAGTAACTTGACCAACCTTTTGCTGAACCTCAGAGACAGAGGTTTTAACTTCAGAGATTGCTCCTCGTACATCAGCAACCTCTTTTAGAACTTCTTCATTGAATCGGGCTTGCTGAATGTCGCGTTGATGTAGTGCGTTGTGGAGTATGTTGACAAGAGATTGAAAGCTCACTTGTACTGGTTCAGCAGCAATGGGAATGTCAGAAATAACCATTTCATTGTCGTTTGCTGTGGTAGTAACCGTACCATCTCCTCCTTCCACTGTTATGATCGCAGATTCTGTGATAGCGACTTCAATTCTTTGGGTGGTAGCTTCAGTAACCACATTGGTATCCACTTCCATTGAGTCACTTACTACATCCTGATTGGGATTTGAAGCAGAACCTTGAGTCTCAGAGACTTGAAGTGAGGTAGTGGCTCGAGTGTATTCTTTCTGAAAGTTGATTATTTTGAGATAGTCCTGTCTCCTAGCCTCTTCTTCCTTCGCTTGTTCAAGAGCGGCTAGTTCTAGACTTCTAACTCGCAACTTCTCCTCATAAGCAGCTTTCCTTTTCTGATAAGCATTCATTGTAGCCCTTTGTCGTTTGGTTAGCTTTATATGTGCTATAGACTTCTTATCCGGAGCAAACTATGATCGGGGCAGCAACTGAGATGCGGAGAACTTTCTGTGAGCACGGATGGCTTTCAATCTTGCAATCACCTGTTGATCGGTATATTGTTTCGTGCAAGAGGGTTGATCCATCCATTCGTTTGCCCATAATTCTTCGGAATGCCAGAAATTGAGGCCTTTCCTTGTAATGGTGATCATCCTTTCTTCAAAACAAAGTCAATGCATAATGTAGTCATAAGTTTTCCATCGTCGGAATTGTTTACCAAGCACCTTGCCTTCTTCTGTTCCTTCATCAATTTCGACATAGAAGACCCCAGTAATGTCTCTATTCACCTCTTGATCCACAAATGCTAAGATCTCATCACTCCAATCTCGGAGATCAGCATTCAAATCATCTTCAATCGAGACGGATGCGCACCACTGAGCTACTCTTCTTGAGCGAAAGAGTTTGCCAGGTAATCCATGAAATGGGATCCTCAGTTTTTCATTCTTTAAGGTGGGATACTTTCTCAGAGTTTTGGCGTCAAATACCTCAATAGATTCCTCTTCAGAATCAGACTCTGATGAACAGGTGGACTCATTAAAAAATCCAGCAGAGGAGACTTCTTGTTCCATCATATCAGTTGCTTGATCGTCTTTATTAGCAGCGGTTGTGGTCTCCTCAGCAACATGGACCTTTTCAGCAGTGTCCTCCATAATAACTTCATCTACAACAGATTCTTCAGCATTTGGATGAGCCATGTCTTCAGCGGACGGTTCCTTTTCAGGCTCAATAGCATTCTCCTTAGCAGCAGGTTCCTCAACAGACATGGTTGTGTCTGCGATCTCCTTTGTGGTTCCTGACGACCCTGCTTTCTTATCTCTGGGAGGTAAATGTGATACGTCCGCCTCTGAACTATTGCCTTGATTAGGTTCATCAGTTAGTTCGCGAATCTGAACCTGTGTGCCTTTGGAGTGTTCCTTAGCATTGAAAGCGCCAGAGTGGATCATCTTATCTAGCTCTTTATCAGACATGCCGTCTTCTTCAGGTGTAATTTCGGCAGTTTTGCTAACTTCAACAAGAATTTCCACCTCTTTCCCTTTCTAAGTAGAGTGTACTTTTGTCTTGCCTTTCTTTGCTGCTCTGCTTAATCCTTCAGCAGCTTCTTCATTAGATGTTGTACTAGCAATCTTCTTTTGATTTTCTCTCTCAAGGTGAGATCGCTTTACCTTTTCGAAGTTCAGATCTCTTCCTTCGAACATAATTCTTTCCATCTCCTTTCTGTATTCTTTAGTTTCCTGTGCTTTCTTTTCTTCAGCACGCTTCCATTTAGTTTCACGTACGCCTTTGACACGATCCTCAAAACTTTTAGAGGACATGGGTGGATCAATCTCCTTTTCAGCAGCAGCAGTAGCTTGATCAGCAGCTGCTTTCTTCTTAGCTTCTCCGATTTCCTGAAGTTCAGCAGTTTTGAATAGCCGCTGACGAGTAGATCTCCTTTTTTCGGTAGGCACAATGCCCTTTTGTTGTTCAGAAGAAATTGGAATAGCAAGTTGACCAATCACAGGTGGTGGCTAATCTGCTGCCTTTTTATCCATAATTTCCTCTATCTTTTCGGTGGGTATATCTCCGAGAGTTACAATATCATCAAGTTGCAGAAAGCACTGCTCTGTTTCAGCATTCTTAGTTAGTACTGCTATTTCTTCAGCAGAGATAGGTGATGCTATCTGCAATACTTGTTGCCCTAAGGAGCGTTCGTCTACTTCCTCATCCGAAGTAGGCTTATCCTTATCAACATTGGACTTTTCGGTCAACTTCTTTGGTTTCTTGAAGTCAAGAGGGTTGGCTTCCTTCCGTGTTACAGGAATGAAATCAGTGGGAAGCAACTTCACACCTTGATCAATCTTCGTGGGATGCATGACTAACTCCAGAAATTTGCTTATTTTCAAACCAAAGTTAACATTTGATGAAAAAGTTCCATCTACAGATATGTGATCATTCTTCTTGGCGTGCTCTGCCCATCGTTCGAAGAAAAATTCTGCCTAATTGCCCTTCACTTTGTCCGTGAGAGCCATCATCACTGCATATTTCTTAGCAGAGAGCTCAGAGTATGATCCAGCGTCTCATTGAAACATATTTATCACCAATTCAGCAAGAGTTTTAAACTCATCCTGTAGAGTGTTAATGGGGGTGGCATCCCCGAATGTAATTATTTGACCTTTCCTATCCTTAATTTCCTCAGGCCTTTTCCACAAATTCCAACGCCTTTCCATCTCATCATAATCTGATACTTTGTATTGAGATATACGTTCCCCCTTATTTCGAAGACCAAAAGTCTTAGCAAGAACGTCGGCATTCACTTCAATGATGCTTCCATAAACACAGGTTTTAAAAGACTTTCCATCCTTATTCATGGCTGCTCTAGCATAGAATTAAGAAACCATATGCGGATGAAAATGCATAGGTTCAGCGGTTAAGTACTGAATTACCTATTCGCTGTCGAGGATATCCATTATCCAATCTGGGATATGTTCAGCAACAAGACGTTTATACAAAATTTGATCCTTCATGATTTGCGCTAAACGTCTTTGTTCCTTTGTGTGGCCGGTCTGCGCTTTCTTCTTCCGAGCCATCATAACTAGTTGACCATATGATATTGAATCATCAACATCTTCCTTCTTTAGAATCCCAGTAAAACCTAATGCATGTCGCATATGTAAGGGTTCTTCAGAATTTGGTGGAAAATTGAAGAGAGGGGGTTCACTAGTTTCAGAACGATGTTTCTGGGAAGTGGGTTTCTGGGATGATGAGGCTTTGGGGTCGGAGGCCATGTCTTTGAAAGAGAACTTTGAGTAATCTCGAAGAATATGGAGATTTTGAAATTGGGAATTTTGCTCTGGATTTCGAAGAAAAAAAAGAAGTGAACAGTGATCAGAGCAAAGTAGGGTTAAACTTTTGAATGTGAGATCTAACGGTTGAGAGAGAGTCTGCGACGGGTTAGATCAATGGTTCATAATGAACGCGTCTTTCCATATGGTTTCCCATGCTCCAAGAAATACTCAAGTGCGTTTGACGTGGCGTCTCCTCAGCTGATGCCGTCATTTGCGTACATTAAATGCGCCTTAACGGGTCCCATCAAGTTTGAATTGAGAGTCATCCCGCTTCTGATCTAGCAGGCGTCCAAGGATGCTAATAGGTAATGATAAGTCTCAGCACCCATATTCATAAAAGAATGTGCTATCCTCCTAAGAGAATCGTCAGCATCTTTCGACGCTCTGCTGAGTTTCTGTTGTGACTTTGCTCAAAAATATTAATGATGATGAAATCCTCGAGCCTTTCAATGACCCTTACTTAATACTGCTAAAATGATTTGACTTTCCATGCATACACGTCGATTCCTTTACTCGCGACGTTCCGTATTCCAAGAGACGAATCTTGTGATCTTCAGACAGATTTTTCTCTTTCTTCCCGTCATAATTAGCAGTTTCTCTATAAATACCATCGTTCAAGATTATCCAGATATCACAACTTTCTTCCTTACCCGATC
Organism: Plectranthus barbatus; assembly: GCA_026898455.1. Lineage (NCBI taxonomy): Eukaryota > Viridiplantae > Streptophyta > Magnoliopsida > Lamiales > Lamiaceae > Plectranthus > Plectranthus barbatus. The sequence continues at coordinate 68,622 of JAPKLW010000408.1, read as the reverse complement.
CATAATTGCAACCTTCCCTTCTCGATCTTCTCCACAAAAAAAATCTTTTCTCCACTAATGGATTCACCACCAAGAACTTTAGAGATCAGGCGCAACCTGATTCTTGATGAGCCTGGTCTGGATGGATACTTTGTGGATGATTATGATGTGGCAGTGAAAGTCATGGCCGCATTGCAGTAGGGAGGTCTTTCTCAGTTTGCATGTGCTATTCCACATCTTTTCCAGGAGGAAGTTCTGAGGGATTTCCTTAGTGATTGTTGTGTCGAGCCGAATAGCATTTACGGCGTGTTCCATGGTCAGCTTGTTCGTTGGACCCCTGACACCTTTGCTCTGGATTTTGGCCTTCCGCGAGGTCCGTTGTCCGTGCAAGACTATCTTGGAGCAGAGGTTGCTCCAGAATGGCAGGCATGGGAGAGATGGCGTCATTCTCCTCGTTTTGAGTTCAGCCCTGATATTCCAGCCTCTGGTCTTCAGACCTCTTATTGGGTGATGTTCCGCATTGCCCATGGTATTCTGCTTAGAGAGGAGCCGTACGACCTCTGTTTTTCAAGGGATGTTTGGCAGGTAATGATGGCTATGGATGATGCTGCCTTCATGGACTGGGCCGGTTTCTTCTTCAAGAATGTCTGGGAAAGCGTCAAGCTTCATCCGTTCGTGCCACTTTGGAATGGAATGCAGCTTAGCTGGTTGATGGAAAAGCAATTTCCGGTGATTGCTGAGGGGCCATCCAACCTTCAGGGAGCTGATTTCTATCCGTACAAGCCTGTGTCTCATTTCTGAATAACATGAATCCTGTAGTAGACTTTGGTTGACTTTTGGCTCATGATGTAATAGCCTTTTCTTTTGTGGTGGAACTGTAGTTCTTTTTGAATGCATCTCCTTCTTTTAGAAATAACTGATTGCACAACTTAATCATATCAACGGAATGATCTTCGACATAATTCCTCAAGACGAAAGATAGATTTGTTCTTCATCCTTTCGTATTCTGCTGAGTAGACACAATCTGTCTGCTGACGGCTTAGCAGTACATTTGATGATTAGCAATCATCCTAGCAATCTTCATTTAGTAGAGACCTTCATCGTAGCTGAGATCACAAACTACGAAAACCAGAAAGAATGAGAATATCATCTCATTCATCCACAGCAGCGTCTAATTCTATCAGACCTAATTTGATGTATAATTCTTTGAATCTTGTTTCTGATAGAGGTTTAGTAAAGGTGTCTGCTATTTGATCCTCCGTGCATATTCGTTGAATATCAATATCCTTCTTTTCTTGATGATCACGAATAAAGTGATGTCGGATATCAATATGTTTGGTTCTAGAATGATGTACTGGATTCTTTGTGATGCACATAGCACTGTTGTTATCACAGTAGATTGGTACACATTCAGGAGAAATGTCATAATCCTGAAGTTGTTGTTGAATCCACATAATTTGTTGACAACAGCTAGCAGCCACTACATACTCTGCTTCGGTGGTTGATGTTGCTACCAAGTGCTTCTTTTTGCTGAACCAGCTGATCAACTTATGTTCAATGAATTGAAATGTGCCACTGGTGCTTTTCCTATCAATTTTGCATCCTCCAAAATCAGAATCTGAGTAACCACTCAGAGCTAGACTGTCGGCTCTTGGATACCATATTCCTAAGCCTTCTGTGTACTTCAAATATCGGACAATTCTCCTTGCTGTGCCTAGATGGGTTTTGTTAGGATTTGATTGATATCTAGCACATAGTCCCAAGGCGTATGAGATATCTGGTCTGCTGGCTGTAAGGTATAGTAGAGACTTGATGATCCCTAGATACAAAGTAGGATTCACTGCTTCTCCTTCTTTCTCAAGAGCTGCTATGCATGTATTGCTGATGGGAATCCTCAAGCTCTTGGTTCTCTCTGGACAATACTTTGCAATCAGATCCCAAGTGTATTTTATTTGGTGAATGAAAATTCCTTCATTGGATTGTTGAACTTGAAGTCCAAGGAAGTAGGACATCTTTCCCATCATACTCATTTGAAAATTGCTCATCATTAGCTTGGAGAATTTATCGCAGAGATCTTGATTCTTTGAGCCAAAAATAATATCATCAACATAAATTTGTACAAGTAGAATGCTTCCTTTGTCCTTAATACGAAAGAGAGTTTGATCAATCCTCCCTTTCTTGAATCCATTGTCGAGCAGAAACTTAGACAAAGTTCCATACCATGCTCGTGGTGCTTGCTTCAGCCCATACAAGGCTTTCCTTAGCTTATAGACTTGGTTTCCATTCTCAAATCCTGGGGGTTGCTCAACATAGACTTCTTCTTTGAGCTCGCCAATTAGGAATGCACTTTTGACGTCCATTTGCATAACCGTGAATTCATGATGTGCAGCATATGCAAGAAACAATCTTATTGCTTCTAATCTCGCTACTGGAGCAAACGTCTCATCATAGTCTATGCCCTCACATTGTTTATATCCTTTGGCTACAAGACGTGCTTTATTCCTCACCACCATGCCTGATTCGTTCTTCTTGTTCTTGAATACCCATTTGGTGCCAATAACATTCTGATGTTTCGGTCTATCTACCAGATCCCATACGTGATTGCGAGTGAATTCAGCAAGCTCCTCTTACATAGCGTTCACCCAGTCTGGATCCCGAAGAGCATCCTCAACATTGGTTGGTTCCTCACTAGATAGGTAGCAAGAAAACATTGCGGACCCTTGTCTTGTCAGAATAGGATCATTAATATCTCCGAGAACATCTTCTAGAGAATGAGCACGCAGCCATGCTGGTCTGATAGAATCTCTAGCATTTCCTTCTCTTTCTAGATTATTGGCGTTCTCTACATCATTCGCTTGATTCTCATCCTCTGGAATGTTATCAATTTGCTCTTCAGCAGCAGGAATTCCTTCAGCAATCGGGATTTCTGCTATAGGAGCATCATTGTCAGGAGCATCTTCTTCAGCAGGTATTTCAGCATCTGGTATCTCAGCAGCTCCTCTGCCAAGATTTTCAGTAGCATCTACTCTTTCAGCAACGGGAGGAAAGTTTGGAGTCTCCTCACCTGAATCATAAAGCAGATTAAAAATATTCTTTTGGGGATTGGCCTCAGCACGATCATTAGCATCACTGGCCTGGTCAGCAGTTTGATCACCTGCTGGGCACGTTTGGATAGGATCGCAATCATTCATAGACTTAGTCGGGTCAATTCGTAAGTTTTCGAAGGAATTTAAGATCGATTGACCATTGACATCATTAGTCTCATGATTATCATCCTTCGTCTCTTTTATAGCTCTGCGCACTAAAGTAGATTCATCAAAAATGTTATTGCATGTTATTTCCACAATTCCAGTAGTCTTATTTAACACTCTATAGCCTTTGTGAGTGGGGTGACCATATCCAAGAAGTACACCCTCATCCGACTTAGGTGAATAAGTGTTAAGTTTCGACTTTTCGTTATTATGGACATAACATGTCGCACCAAAAGCACATAGATAATCTAAATTAGGCTTACGACCGTTATATACTTCATAAGGAGTCTTGTTGAGTCGACCGTTAATGGAACTTCTATTCTTCGTATAGCAGGCCGTCATCACTGCTTCACCCCAATACTTAGCAGGTAAATCAGCATCGACTAGCATAAATCGCACTGCTTCTTTTAGTGTACGATTCCTTCTCTCTGCTAGACCATTCTGCTGAGGAGTCCTAGCAGTGAACCTCTCATGATTTATACCAGCTTCTGCGCAGAAATCCATGAGGATTCCATTGCAAAATTCGGTTCCATTGTCAGACCGGATCCTCTTCACAGTAACCTCTTTACTGTTTTGCTCCTTGAGAATTAACTCGGGTAGAATGATCTTAACCTCATCTTTGGCTTTGAGCAGACGAACCCATGTGTACCTAGAATAATCATCAACTACCACAAGAGTATATATCTTTTTACTTATAGAGGGTGGAGTGACTGGTCCAAATAGGTCCATGTGCAATAATTCAAGAATTCTGCTTGAGGTATTCTTCTCTGGGTTGGAATGAAATGAAGCTTTGGTCTGCTTTCCTTGTTGACAAGCTTTGCTTTTATTCATTCAGGTTGTTCTATAGCTGACAATGTTACAGGAGAAGTAAAACTTCGAGGAATTCGGAAAGGTGGTCTTTATGTTGTCGATTGACAAAGTGGTCAACAACATTCATGCTTTCTAGAACTAAGCAAAGAAGAAACCACATGGTTATGGCACAAAAGGTTAAATCATTTGAATTTCAAAACCATTAACCATATTGCCAGAAATGAGCTTGTCACAGGTCTACCTCAAGACATCACATTTCGTAAGGAAGGCGTATACTGTGTACCCGTTTTCGCATAGTTGACTTATGCTTAGCAGATTATGCTTGAGGTTGGATACGAGAGCAACATGGACAATTCTTAGTCCATTGCGCTCTATATATCCTCTGCCAAGTACTCTGCCTTTACTGTTATCTCCAAACACAACAGATGGACCATATGATTTTTGAATGTCTGAGAATAATTCATCATCCCCCGTCATGTGCGCCGAACAACCACTGTCTAGGATCCATTCATTTGACATGCTTGATGTCTTCGCACTTGAATCCTGATCCTGCAAAAATAATTAGGTTGATTTAGGTCCCCATTTTGCGTCGGGTCCTCAAGGATTAGCGTGAGTCATTGTTCCTTTCCGAACCCACATTCTGGTAATCTTCAAGGTTTTTTCCTTTAGATCCTTTTTGTCAAACTTCTCAACCTTTTGATGTGTGTGTGTGCATGTGGTTGTGTGTTGTGCTTCTTTGCCTTCATCGTCCTTTGGTGATATGCGTATCTGGACTTGGGCCTCACATAGGTGTTTCTCCTATGTGGCGTGTAATGATGGTTTTGGGGTTTCACTGAATGATATTCAATTTGTTTTCCCCGAGTAAGGATAGGATTTGGCTTCCTAGCATTTGAAACATGATGCTCAGCCTCTGTCCTTGAATTTGCTAAATAGTTCTGCTTAGCAGGCCTATAATGAAAACTTTGTTGAGATCCAGCATCTCTTGTGGTACTCTGCTGAAATCTTACATTCCGCTTGACCTTTTGCTGAGGTCTAGCATAGTGCTTGACACTCTGCTTCGCTTCAGCAGATTGTTTGATATTCTGCTGAGCGTTCTGCTTAGCATTTGTTCTAGCGTTCGATGATTCAGCAACTAATATATCCTTCTTTTTGCCATCATCAAATATTTTTCCGGCAAAAATAAAAGTGATATTTCTCTTTTGCCTCGAAGTTTCATCTTTGTCATTACAATTGTGCCCAATTCCAGATCGGTCACCGTGACGTCTCTATTGGCTTATCAGGTTATTCAAGATATCCTGACTAGTCATATATGCCCAGACACACTTCTCATTGGCTTTGTTTTTCAAAATCAAATTTTCCTTTTCAAGATTTTTTAAATTTTCAAAGAGTTCAGAAAATTCAGTTCTAAGTCTTGATAGCTCCTCACTATCAGACGTTAGTCTTTCGACTTCATTGGTCAGACTTATGACTTTCTGTTTGAGTGAAGAATTATCTTTTACGATAGCATCTTTCAAGGTGTATACTTTAGAAAGTTCTAAAGAAAGCTTGGTAAGATAATCTTCCTCGGAATCCAAGAAAGAATCCTCCGATTCAAATGTATGTTTTGAGCATGAAATGTTAGGTATAGATGTTACCTCTTGATTATCGACTGCTAGAGCCGATTCGGAAGATTGCTCAGCATCAGCAGATGGCTCACCATTCTCAACGATTCTTGCCATGAAGACCATCAAGGCTTCCTCTTCCTTGTCAGTAGGGTAATATTCCTCTTCGTTGTCAGGAATGTCTGGGACTTCTGTCCGTGTCAGCAGTGCTTTTGTCACAGCTTGAACTGCTCGTCTTTCAAATCTTAGCCGCAAACGTTCTCTTTCCTCAAGACTCACTTTTGGACAGTCATGCTTCAAGTGATCAGGAGATTTACATTCAAAACATGTCCTTATCCTTTTCTCAGTAGGATGCTGCATCGAGGTTGCTTTTGCCTCCTTTTCGGCCTTTGCTTCCAGAATCATTTTATGTATCTTCTTCATCTGCTCCTCCAACTTGTCTATCTTTTGATCTTCACCATTTGAGTTAGAAGTTGAGGCAATCTCCTTTGTCGGTGTTGTTGGTGTTGATTTCTCCTGGTTATAGAACGGTTTCCTAGGAGATTTCCATTTGTTTCCGTCCTTTTTGACAAAGTATGCTACGTCTTCTTGAGTTCCAGCGCTTGTTGCATTAGGATGTATTATTGCAGCTTCGTTCTTCTTCGACTGCTGGATAATGAATTCATGCGCCTTTAATTGAGAGAAAACTTCAGCGGTAGACATATTGTTGAGATCCTTTTCACTCAAGCTTGTCATCTTGACAAACCAATCACTTCTGGGGTAAAGCATGGATATAATCTTGTTATTAATTTCCCCTTTGTCATATGTCTTGCCGACATTTTTGAGTTCTCCTATGATAGTGTTGAATCTTTCTTCCATCAGCTGAATGGTTTCACCAAGAACCATAGCGAAGGATTCGTATTTGTCTACGGCTACTGAGAAACTTCACAGACGTAATCCCACATCTCTTTTGTTGTGTTATAGTGATCACTGCAAATTTCGCAGATTAATTGCAAACACAGTGGCAAATAAATTTATAAATACCTAAAGGTAGTCGAACCCAGAGGAAATGTACAATGAAAATATCTCATGTACTAACTATACTTCTCAGATTTTATTGTTTGAGTAAATAGATTTTTGGGTTTTGGTTTTGGAAAATAAAGATGACAAAAAGGAATTTAAAGGGGTTTTAAAAAGCAAATTGAAGAACACAGATTCTAGGGCAAATAATCAATCAGAATACATGCCAAATCAATCAACTCTACAATGGTGGGAAATCAAATTAATGTATTAAAATTCCTTTGTCGGGCAATTTTAACCTAGGTTACTATCATGTGACTGTATATGCTTGGTAGGCCTCAAGAATACAATAATAATCAACCTGAGTAAAAGTATAAGATTTAATCCCTACAATTAATTACTCTTCCTTTTGAGACAGAAAACCAATTGTATTCAAATTCCTCTTCCTATTATTAATCTTCTCCTCTCAGTCTTTCGATTAACAACTATGAATAAAGAACCAATTTCATCTCTCGATCCATCATCAATCCTAAATTCCATCAATTAAATCAGGAATTGAAACCATGCAATTTGAGTTGATCAATCTAACATGCAAACATGATTAATTACACATAGCCCTAGAACCCGCAAGGGTTTCTAGCCACTCATGGTGAATAGAAATCCAAGAAACATATTATTAAATTGCATAATAAAAACTTACAATAAAAATAAAGGTTGAATCCTCTCCAAAGTAATTAAATCTCCAAGAGAAAACTGATTGTAGAACATAAACTAAAGGGGAGGAACTAAAACTAAAGAAAAAAACTTCACGGTGCTGCCTTTGCTGCCTTCGAGGCCTCTGAAATCTCAAGCAAGAACCAGTATTTATAGAGGTAGAGGTGTATATATTGGGATCTAGGGCCAAAAATATGATTTAGCCATAAAAATCTCGAAATTCCCTTTTCTGGGCCCGTTTCGGTCGACGTAGGGCTCATCTCGGTTGATGCAGAATTCCTTGCGTCGGTCGACGTGGTCTTCATTTCGGTCGAGATAGAGACGTTTTCCCTCTTGCGATCCTTCTGCGCAGTCTCACGGTTTTGGCCATAACTTTCACTCCCGAACTTCGATTGACCCGATTCTAGTTGCGTTAGAAAGTTAACTCAAAGATCTTTCCATCCATGTTCCCCATTAGCTCAGATTCCATCTTTGGAAGATGTCGTGACTGTTCTATTGAAAATCTGCTGCTTTCGGTACTGGTTTCCATTGGATTTGACCTAAAACCTGTGAAAATACACCATGGAAAGCATCATACCCCATAAACTTGACTCATGCTCGATTATTAACTAAAACTCAAATAAAAGCAAGAAAACAATGTGATGAGTGAGGCAAAATACGAGCTTATCAACCCCCCCAAACTTAAACACTTGATTGTCCTCAATCAACAAAAGAATGAATCAAAAGTTCAAGTAGAAGAGAAGTGCAATGCCTCACAAGATTCATCACAATCAAACTCGCAAATCCACAAAATATCAACACTTTGTAAGAATCAGAAAATTAGTAAACCATGGAAGACTCACAAGGGAAGTGTTTTCACTCATTCACTCAGTGTTTAGGATAATATGAGACACAAAAGTCATGCAAATAAAGTTCTACCATAGGCTTGCAAATATTCTAAATCTCCACTGCAAATATGTGTGCACAAGTCTAAGATCAGAAAGGACTTTATTCTAGGTTGTAATGTAGGCTTTTAGTGAAAGGTAGGGAAATATTTGGCCAAGTGACTAAAATCAATTAAGTAATCCTCAATCAATCAAACCACTATTTATTGATGTCCACCCTTTTCCTATAATGTTCAACACAAACCAAGGCTCTTTTATTCACATATGAAAATATTTATTTATATTATTTTTTTTTCTTTTTTTTTCACATATCATTTTATGCTCTTAAACAATTTTGAATATTCATTTGAGCTTATAAGGACTAACAAACACATAAACACTTTTTTTTCTTTTTCTAGAGCCAACCTTATCTTTTGCTTTTACCCTTCTAATAATATCTTATCATTTCTCAAACATATCCCAACCCACTCTCGTAGACAAGAGTTGATTCCCCTATTTATTTCCAACTCATAGACAAAGAAAGAAAATATCATAGGCTCAAAAGGGCTGACTAGGAATAATATTTAATTAGGACAGTGTATGGGAAAGTACGCTAAACAAAGATGGCCTAAAATCACTTCCTAAACCTGTGCACACTAGCAGTCTTGAAAAAGAAACAAAACAAGTTCTAGAGATACTCAATAATGCAGACACACTCACAATCGAAATCAAGGCTCAATTCTCACACTTGGGACAACAATTCTTCCATAGTAAACATCAAATCATCATCAACATCATGCCTCTGTAAGTTTCAAAACAAGTAATCATGCAGTTTTCTACATTCATAGGCATTCTCAACCACTATCACAATCAATGCATAATCAAGTCAACCAATTCAAATCTTGCATTTTTGCTAGGGTTATCTCATAGCTACGCAAATCTTCTCACAAAATCACAATTTTATTCAACAAATGCAAAATTTTTTATTTTTTTTTAAATAGGCAGAAATATAAATGCAGAAAGCATTAAATAAAAGGGAAGAAATAGTTTCAACTCCAAGTCCTCCTCCCCCCAAACTTATTCGCTTGACAAAGAGAATAAGTTTGAAAATCAGACTAGGAGTGAAACTGTACCTCGATGTTGGTCTCAGACACCAACTTTTTATCCCGGAACCTTCAAAAATTGCTCGACGTGAGATTTTGGCTGCTGGCACTCCGCGTCGACCGACACGAGCTCTGCGTCGGTCGAAACAGACACTGTTCCGATATTTTTTTTTGAAAAATCAAACAGAAATAAACAATTTCGAAAACAAGGACATAGATTGAAAACAAATTTTAAAAAACAAGAATAACAGGAAATTGAAAAGAATGCAACTAAAAATTGGGTTACCTCCCAACAAGTGCTTGATTTAACGTCGCAGCTCGACGATACCTCATCTCACCAAGGTGGTCGAGTCCAGACTCGTCGACCCCTTGAATCTATCATGAAGACCTGGTGGTTTTGAATGATGGTGGTATACTCAGAATGAGGCAGCTTAATTGCCGATTTCACTGCTTCATTTCCTCGTTCCCACCGGATGGCTTCTTCTTCCTCCGGTGTCTCATCTCCTTCCTCTTATCCTTCTTCAGTAGTCTTGATCTGGTTGCACTCTCCTTTCCTCTTGTTCTTGTCAATGCAGAAGGTAATAGACTCCTCATTCCCTCTCAATGTGATCTCCCCCTTCTTGCAGTGGATCAGGACACCAGCTGTGTCGAGGAACTCTCTTCCCAGGATCATCGGGGTGTTGGCATTTTCCTTCATGTCATGGATGACAAAATCTGCAGGGAATATTAAATGGCCAACACGGATTAGAACATCTTCTACGATACCTTTAGGCTTGGACACAGATCGGTCCGCCATCTGGAGGGTAATTGTAGTGGCTCTCATCTCTTTCCTCTTCTTCTTCTTCAGTAGTCTTGATCTGGTTGCACTCTCCTTTCCTCTTGTTCTTGTCAATGCAGAAGGTAATAGACTCCTCATTCCCTCTCAATGTGATCTCCCCCTTCTTGCAGTCGATCAGGACACCAGCTGTGTCGAGGAACTCTCTTCCCAGGATCATCGGGGTGTTGGCATCTTCCTTCATGTCATGGATGACGAAATCTGTAGGGAAGATTAAATGGCCAACACAGATTAGAACATCTTCTACGATACCTTTAGGCTTGGACACAGATCGGTCTGCCATCTGGAGGGTAATTGTAGTGGCTCTCATCTCCCCAATCTCCAACTTCTTGTAGATGGACCAGGGCATCAGATTGATACTCGCCCCGGTGTCACAGAGTACATTCTGAAACTCTCTTCCTCCAATCTCAATAGGTATCGAGAAACAACCTGGATCCGATCTCTTGATGGGGATTTGTTTCTGCAATAGGAGACTGCATTCCTCATGTATCTTCACTGTTTCATTCTCCAGGAACTGCTTCTTTTCACTTATCAACCTTCTGAGGAATTTCATGTATCCCGGTATCTCCTTGAGAGATTCAATAAGAGGAATGTTAAGATTCACTTTTTTTAAATTTTCAACAAAGTTAGTGACCCTTTTCTTTGCGAATCTCTGTAGGAAAGGCATTGGGGCAACCGGATCAGCTTTTCTTCCTTCCTTCTCTTTCTTGCCCAAGTTAGGGCTTTGTTTCGACCGAGATAGGGCTGTCTCGACCGGGCTTCCTGTTGACTTCTGTGTTGACCGTGATAGGCTCATCTCAGTCGACATGGATCCTGCTACGTCGACCGTACTGCTCTCCATTTCAGCCGGGCTGCAACCCTCCGCATCGACCGGGATAGAATCTATCTCGGTCGAAACAGAGAGGTCCTACGCGGGATTTTCCCCCTCTGTTTCTCATTCTTCTCCTTCTACATGGCTCGGACCTTCATACTTCCTTCCAGATCGCAGCGAAATTGCATTTACTGACTTCCCCTTTGCTGGATTTGTCTCCGTTGTTCTTGGAAGTTGCCCCGTCTTGTGCTGAGTACCCAAGGTAGTGGCTATCTGACTTAGTTGGGTGTCCATCATCTCCAGATGCTTTGTCATTAATTGCATGTGATTGGCCATCCCTTTGACTTCGTTCTCCACCTTGCCAAATCAGTTGTCCGAGCTCTTGATGAATTTCTCCAATGTCTCTTCCAGCACGGACTTCTTTCTCTCAATGATTTCTCCTCCTGTACCTACATCAAAACCAGGTGGAGGGTGTTCTGCAGCAGAGGGGTTAGAATAAGAAAAACCAGGGTGAGATCGCCCATGGTTGTAGTGATACCCCTGATTACCTCGGTAGTTATTGTGATAACCACCGCCAATGTAGTTCACCTCCATTCCTGCAGTTCCAGATGAACTGCTTGCTCCCTGGTTGATGTAGTCGGCCTCCACCGGAACAATGGCCATGCTCGGCTCTGCAACAACTGCGGCTTTTGTCGTACCTAACTTTTCAATCTCTTACCGGAGCTTTTTCACCGTTTCACCTCAGCAACCACATCAAACTCCGGCTTTGTCTCCACTGCTTTGATAGGCATCTGTCTCTCAGTCGGCCACTGGTGGCTGTTCAGGGCCATGTCTGCCAACAGCCTCATGCTCTCTGCTCCACTCTTCTTCATCAGGATCCCGCCAGCTGATGCATCCACCATCTCCTTCATGTGAGGATTCAGACCCTCATAGAAATGGCAAACCTGCATCTCGAGATTGATTCCATGTCCAGGACAGAGTCGCAGGAGTTCCTTGTACCTCTTCCAGGCTTCATGCAGGAATACATCATACAGCTGCTTGAATGTAGTGATGGCAGCTTTCCTCTTCAGCAGCAGGCTCGGTAGGAAGTAGTTGGTGAGGAATTCTGCTCGAAGCTCCTCCCATGTCCCAATTTGGCTTTTGTCAAGCCCAGCATACCAAGACCTGGCCTCGTCTCTGAGGTAGAATGCGAACAACCTCATCCTGATGAAGTCCTGGGGGACTCCATTTTGCTTCACCGTGTCGCACACCTCGATGAACAGATTGAGGTGGGTGTATGGATCTTCGATGGCTCTCCCCCCAAACTGATTCTACTGCACTATCTGTATCAGCCCTGTGTGCAGCTCAAAGTTGTTGGCATAGATGCCAACTCTGAATCCAGCCTCTTCCTGCTGTGGTAAAAATCTGTCCAAGATGGACCTCTGCGGCACCACTATCTGCCTATTGTTCAGTTCTTCCAGTCTCGCGGCTTGCTCCGCCTGGGTGGCTTGGGCTGCAAGAAGTTGCGCCCTCAGTTGTTGCACATCATTGACAAACTGCCTCTGCTCCTCGGGAGTCATATTCTGAAGCGGGGCTTCTTGGTTCTCCTCCATCTCAAAAGTTAATCTTTTTCCTTTCTTTTTGATCTTCCTGCAGGCGGCTTCGATCTCTGGGATGAAAGCCTCGAGTGTTTTTCCTTTGTTCCGCGTGTTCATGCACCTGCGCAGCAATCAAGGCAAAAATCAGTGCACGTCAACCGACACAGGGAGTGTGTCGACCGACGTGGAAGAATCTTCTGTGTCGACCGACGCGATGCGTGCATCGGTCAAAACAGAACTCAAAAACAAACACCAACACACGCACACGAACACGAACAGAAATTTAAATAAAAAAAACTCAATCCAATTAATCTTCAAACAAATTAGTAACAAGATAAAATCAGACACTTCCCCGGCAACGGCGCCAATTTGATCACTGCAAATTTCGCAGATTAATTGCAAACACAGTGGCAAATAAATTTATAAATACCCAAAGGTAGTCGAACCCAGAGGAAATGTACAACGAAAATATCTCATGTACTAACTATAGTTCTCAGATTTTAATGTTTGAGTAAACAGATTTTTGGGTTTTGGTTTTGGAAAATAAAGATGACAAAACGGAATTTAAAGGGGTTTTAAAAAGCAAATTGAAGAACACAGATTCTAGGGCAAATAATCAATCAGAATACATGCCAAATCAATCAACTCTACAATGGTGGGAAATCAAATTAATGTATTAAAATTCCTTTGTCGGGCAATTTTAACCTAGGTTACTATCATGTGACTGTATATGCTTGGTAGGCCTCAAGAATACAATAATAATCAACCTGAGTAAAAGTTTTAGATTTAATCCCTACAATTAATTACTCTTCCTTTTGAGACAGAAAACCAATTGTATTCAAATTCCTCTTCCTATTATTAATCTTCTCCTCTCAGTCTTTCGATTAACAATTATGAATAAAGAACCAATTTCATCTCTCGATCCATTATCAATCCTAAATTCCATCAATTAAATCAGGAATTGAAACCATGCAATTTGAGTTGATCAATCTAACATGCAAACATGATTAATTACACATAGCCCTAGAACCCGCAAGGGTTTCTAGCCACTAATGGTGAATAGAAATCCAAGAAACATATTATAAAATTGCATAATAAAAACTTACAATAAAAATAAAGGTTGAATCCTCTCCAAAGTAATTAAATCTCCAAGAGAAAACTGATTGTAGAACATAAACTAAAGGGGAGGAACTAAAACTAAAGAAAAAAACTTCACGGTGCTGCCTTTGCTGCCTTCGAGGCCTCTGAAATCTCAAGCAAGAACCAGTATTTATAGAGGTAGAGGTGTATATATTGGGATCTAGGGCCAAAAATATGATTTAGCCATAAAAATCTCGAAATTCCCTTTTCTGGACCCGTTTCGGTCGACGTAGGGCTCATCTCAGTCGACGCGGAATTCCTTGCATCGGTCGACGTGGTCTTGAATTTGGTCGAGACAAAGACGTTTTCCCTCTTGCGATCCTTCTGCGCAGTCTCACGGTTTTTGCCATAACTTTCACTCACAAACTCCGATTGACCCGATTCAAGTTGCGTTGGAAGGATAACTCAAAGATCTTTCCATCCATGTGCCTCATTAGCTCAGATTCCATCTTTGGAAGAAGTCGTGCCTGTTCCATTGAACATCTGCTGCTTTCAGTACGGGTTTCCATTGGATTTGACCTAAAATCTGTGAAAATACACCATGGCAAGCATCATACCCCATAAACTTGACTCATGCTTGATTATTAACTAAAACTCAAATAAAAGTAAGAAAACAATAAGAAAACAATGTGATAAGTGAGGCAAAATACGAGCTTATCATACAGTCTAGAGCTTTGTTGGACATCAAGGGAGGTAGACAATCCATGATTAATTTCATGGCGATAAACTCCAGCTGGCCTCTCTTTTTGTCTTCAATAGTCCATTCCTCGTAGGGTTTCCTCACCATCTCAGGTCTGGGTGCACCATCAGCAGGTCCAGGTGGTGCAGTGTTAACCTTCATGATCTCTATAGGACCAACCGTGAGAATGTCCCTCATCTCTAGATGTATGCTCTGCAACTGGATCATGGCCTTCTTCTTCCAGGTTTCAAAACCATCCTTGTTGTACTTTGGAAGAGCGTGGTTCGTCATTCTGAATATCATTTGCTTTTACCTGAGCTATGAAAGACACAGATACAAGAAACGCAAGGAAAACTAATATCTAGGTCTTAAGCGACTCAGAAGCAGTCGGTTTTTCAACCTCCTGCTCTGATACCACTTGTTGGTCCCCGAGATCAGAGTCGTCGTGGTAGAGATAAGATATACAAACGAAATGAAGCGGAATAAGATAGTGTTTGCTAGTATTTAGATTATTCTCAACTAGGGTTTTGTTCAAGTTTACTTAAGTTCCTTTTTGCAGTTATACACTAGCAACTCCGTTGCTAGGTTTTAAATCACAATAGCTTGAGAAGCAATAGAACAGTAATCAGCCAGAAAAAACAAGGTTTATAGTGGTTCGATCAAATGATCTACGCCCACTCCTTAGCCGAATCGCTAAGAATTTCACTAAGAAAGTATACGGTGTACAAAGAGTTGCCTTCCCAGCAAAGCAGACAGCCATCGCAAGGTCTGGCTACTTTACGGCTATCTTCTGATACTCCAAACCTTTCAGATGTGGCTCCGGCTGAGTCAAGGGCGCACCTTCGTAAAACTCGCTTCTACCACTATTGGAAGAGTTTAAAGTTCCTTTCGAACTGTCCTTATTTCTCGGCTTCAGTGCCCGTCTTAATCAATTCATTCACAAGAAATTGACTGCTGGATACCTTCTTAAAAAGAAAGTGATCCCAATGATTGAAGATTCTTGAATCAATTCAATAATCTCTCAGATGAGTGTCAGAGGTACAATAAGACACTCAACTTGTTGAAGACTTTTTTATGTCTCTGTGTTATGCCTTTCAACTGGACTGCTCTCTAGCCTTTTTGCCTTTTTGGAATCTTTCGGATATGTAAATGTGTGTGAGAGTGAGCAGCTTTTTGTATCTTCCTTTGACTTGCCTTTTATAGTTGGCTATTCGAAACTTGAGTCGGCAATTCCGTTTAGACACAACGGATCTTTCATCTTAATTGCAGGTAGCTTTTTACCAACTTTTCTGTCTCCATAGAGGCTTTTCTGACCTACTTCTGACAGGTCTATACTTCTCGTGTTGGTCAGAGTTTCGGTGCCGCAGATGTTGAGATTTGCTTTGCTGATCTTTTCTGGAGCGGGATGCTGGATGTCTTTCAGCATACTGCTGGACTAGATATTTGTTCGCGCAACAAATGCTCTTCTGCTACCTTTTGACTTCAGATTGCTAACGCCTTCAGCAATCTGTGACGTGTTATCAAATGCTGACTCCTCGGCATTCTGCTATCACTAGCTTTCTTCTTCTTTAGCATTCTCTGATGTTTGCTGAGAGTGTTCCAAGCAACCTATTCTATTACAACTCAATATTCACCCTATACAGGACTTTACACGAGTTGCTAGGTTATGCTAAGGTTCAACAATGATCGACCATCTACTAAGGTTTGATCCAACAAAACCTTTTACAATGTAATCCTAAGGGTAGTTCCGGAATATTTTCCCAACAGCTACTCTATCACACAGATTTTCAAGTCATAGTCCACAAATCAACCAATCATCAATCACAGTCATAATGTAATAGGGAGGACATAGTTCAAATCTCAAGCCAACAATAATCAAAAGTCCTGACTGCCCTATGTTCAAGCGTAAATACAATGCAATATCTAACTAAAATCAACTAAACATGCTAAAGCAGTAAATCTAATAAGTTCCAAGGTATTAAAATGAACAATAACATGAAAATCTCATAAAAATAGTAAATAACAAGATAATACAAGTTTTACAATCCCTGTCGTCATCCCCCCAAACTAATTCATCAGAATGAAGAATAAGTTTGAAAATCGAGCAAGGGAAATTACAACTATACCTCACTGGCCATCTTGATCATCCGAAACATCCTCGAAATCCCCCTGAGCTCTGCAGCGGCGGGCATAGACAGTCTCGGGCTGCTCCTCGGCTGGTGACAGCAGCTGCTGCATCTGGGTCTCTAGGGGCCCTAGCCAGTAGGAAGCATCCTGCCGGAACACTCTGTTCCAGGCTTGGTCCAACTCGGCAGCAGCTCTCTTGGCGGCCTGGAGGTCGGCCTGCTGCTGCAAGAACTCATATATCATAGCCAAATCCGGACCGGAGGAGGAAGTGCCCCCCGTATGATAGATCAAAGAACCATCGGGCCCCCAGAGTGGGACCTCATCAGCAACAGTGGGGATCTGAAATCAAGGCTCCTCCTCATCATCATCGTGGCCTGCCTCAACCTATCGCCTCTCGGCCTCAGCTCTCTCTGCCTCAGCGCGCTCGGCGGCTGCTCTCTGTGTTGCAGCCCTGTTCCATCGCCCTTGCTCTTCAGCCATAGCTGCAGACTCCTCGGCTGTAAGGACCCTATTGTCCGGCTGGACTCCTGCTCGGTGCAACAGCTAACTCTGAGGTTCTACTCCATTCTCAAGGAGCATCAAGGCCAGATGGGCCGGAGTATGCATAAACCAATTTTCTTTGAAGTCCAAGGTGGTCACATGAGTGAGGGGAGTGTTTGGCAGTAGGAAGAGGTCGTTAGTGGCCATCTTGAGTGCTAATGGCGGGCCCTCGACCAGCATAGTCCTCTGAACCAAATGATGAACATCCAAGAACCATCATCTATAAGCTAGGTGAAGATCGTCGGTAGGGAAACCCAAAGAATGGGCAATGGGAGTGATCAGACCACCCCACCAGATGTCTCCCCTCTTGGCCTTGAGCTGCCGGGCTAGATTATCTATGAAGCACCCAACAATATTGACGTGATGCCCTGCGAGCATGCAATAGAGGACATGGATCTCTTTCTGCCTTGCCTTCCCACTCTCATGCCGACCAAAGATGCTAGTCCCCAACCATCGTAAGATATACCTGAACACCGGGTTGTCTATGTGGGATGCCTTCATGTTGCCCATATCAAACTTGTCAACACCAATCGGAGCAAGGGTAGAAATATCCGGCCACATCTGAGCACAATTGAAGTCTGTGTGCTCATGGTAGAGACCTCCAGCTGGGCAGCCAAAAATCGTATCAAGTTGAGACCATGTCAGGCTGTGCCTCCGATTCATCAGTTGGAAGGTAATCGAAGTGGGCTACGGGTGCCTCCCATGACTTGTCCAAACCTTGGCCGTGGCCATGAACTCTCTAGTCAGGGTGGAGAAAGTTTGCCACTGGTTATCGAGCATAGCACCCCATTGAATGCGGCGGAACAAGTTAGTGATATCATCCTCAATCCCCAACTTCCTCAAAGTCTCATGATCCAAGAAGAGGGTGGCCTAAACCGGATAAGTGAGCAACTCCACATATCTGTCTTCCTCAGCCCTATTCTCAAACACTGGCTCATAATTTGCAGACCAGCAAGACAAAAATCCCCCATTCAACACTTAGACAATTGAAGCAATTTTCACACCAAATTAAGTGCCCATGTAAAATTGGCAAGCACATAATGCAATTTACACTTAATTAAACCCAAAACAATCCACCACTCTAAAAAAATTGACCTATTCCGAAAATTCCCAAAATTGACATGATCTAGACAAAACCAAGTCAAAAAAATTGAGCCCTAATTACACAAATTCCACAATCCCCAAGTAGTGAATCATGTCAAGGTAGTCATATCGACTAAACATGCAATCCATATCGAATTATTTACACAAACAAGTACCCAAATCGTCAAGACAATCAAAACCCCAACAAGAAGACATTCATGGTTCAAATTGAATTTAGATTGGAATAAACACTTAAATCACAACAAGAATGGAAAGGATTGAGTTTAGAGATCATACCTACCATTGGAGAGTCGAAATCAGTGGAAGAAGTCGAAAGCAAGGGTTGGGGGAAGTTTGAGGAGTGTGTTTCGTGCTTGTGTGCTAGTGGGAAAATACTTAGAATTTTTTTGTTTTAAACCCTTCTGACCCGCGCGAACACCTCCTTTGTTTTGACCGATGCCAGATTCGCGTCGGTCGACGCGCGGAATTTATAATTTATAATTTTTATTTTTTTATTTTTTTATTATTAATTAAATAAAATAAAATAACCAGAAAATCCTCGATCCCAGCTCCCGTCGGCCAAAATTGGCATCGACCGAGATGGAATTGGAATCCGCGTTGACCGTGTAATCCTTCACGTCGGTCAAAAGAGACCCTTTCCCATGTTTTCCTTCACTTTTTGGCCAAACCTAGCTGGCTGCTTCTCCCTTTTTAGCTCTTTATGCCTCGACACTTCTTCAAACACATCCAGCTCTAAGAACCAGGTCTTGAATTTCCTCATATGCAGTTTCCAGATTTGTAGAAGAGAATAGAGAGTGTAGTAAACATATTTCCAGAAAATCAAGGTCAGATTTAACAGAAGAGAAAAGAGAAGAAATCACTGGCTCAAAGCAGTTAATCATATGGCATTCCTCTTGGTAACTTTGATTGATGCTAAATCTGCATACAAATTATAGCAAAGGGCAAATAAATTTATAAGACAACCCAGGGGTTGGTCGATCTCACAGGGATAGTGCAACGAAGGAAAATCATGTACTGGATATAGTTTTTAAAATTTTTGTTTGGGTAAATCAATTCAAAAGGGTTTTGGGTTTTCAAAACAATTAATTTAAAGAGAAAATTCAAATATTAAAAAGCACAGATCCTAGGGAAATCTACCAGACTGATCAACATGCAAGAAACAAACATTCAAACCCAGAAAAGATACTTTTGGTGGAAAATCTGTTAATGTGGAATTAATTCCTTGGTCGGGCAATTAAATCCTAATTTAATTATGCCCTGGTCAATTGGAGAGATGAGAGCTACCACGATTACACTCCAGATGGCGGACCGATCTGTGTCCAAGCCCAAGGGTATCGTTGAAGATGTTCTTATACGTGTTGGGCATCTAATCTTCCCTGCAGATTTCGTCATACACGACATGAAGGAAGATGCCAACACCCCGATGATCCTGGGAAGAGAGTTCCTCGACACAGCTGGTGTCCTGATCGATTGCAAGAAGGGAGAGATTACCTTGAGGGGGAATGAAGAGTCTATCACCTTCTGCATAGACAAGAACAAGAGGAAAGGAGAGTGCAACCGGATCACTACTGCTGAAGAAGAAGAGGAAGAAGACGATGAGACCCCGGAGGAAGAAGAAGAAGCCATCCGGTGGGAACGAGGAAACGAGTCAGTGAAATCAGCAATTAAGCTGCCTCTTTCCGAGTGCACCACCGTCATAAGGAACCGGGAAGTCTTCATGATTGACTCAAGGGGTCGATGAGTCTGGACTCGACCGCCTTGGTGAGTTGGTAATGAGTCGAGCCACGACGGTAAATAAGGCACTGAATGGGAGGTAACCCATTGTGTTTTCAATTTTTTCCTTTTCTTTTTAGTATTTTCGAATTACTTTTATTGAGTGCTGTTACTTCACTTTTATTTTCCTTTGAAAAAAAAAAAATATATCAAAGCCTGTCTCGGCCGAGACATAGTCCGCCACGGCCGAGACAGAGGACCGAGACGTGGGATACTTCGGCCGATGAGAAGGTCGCCAGAAGGCTCCATCTCGGCCGATATGGAATCCGCCACGGCCGAGATAGGAGTGCTAGCAGCCAAAATCCGCGCCGGTCTGAATCTGAAGATGGAAGATAAAAAGTTGGTGTCTGAGGCCAACAATCAGGTACAGTTTCAAACTCTGAATCCGATTTCCAAACTTATTCTCTCTGATTTTCGAATAAGTTTGGGGGGATGAAGATTTAAGGGTTTGAAACTCTTTTCTATCTTTTAGTTGCTTTATTTAAATTTCTGCATGAATATTATTTTGAATAAAACGCGAGACTGTGGGAATTTGAGCATGATTGATAACCCTGACAAGAATGCAAGATGAGAATTGATTGACTTTAGTTTGCGTTGATTGTGATAGTGGTTGAGTATGCCTATGAATGTGAATACCGCATGATTACTTGTTTTGATACTTGCATTGGCATGAGATAGATGATGATTTGATGTTTAATGTGGAAGAAATATTGTCCTAAGTGTGAGTTTTTGAGCCTGAAATTCGATTGTGAGTGTGTCTGCAAATTTTTGAGTTTCTCTAGAACTTGCTTTGTTTCTCTTTCAAGACTGCTAGTGTGCACAGGTTTAGGAAGTGATTTTAGGACATCTTTGTTTAGCCTATTTTTCCCATACACTGTCCTAATTGAATGTTATCCCTAGTCAGCCTTTTTGAGCCTATGATAATTTCTTTCTTTGTCTATGAGTGGAAATAAATAGGGGAATCAACTCTTGTCTATGAGAGTGGGTTGGATTTTGTTTGAGAAGGATAAGATATTATTATAAAGGTGAAAGGAAAAGAAAAGGTTGTGCGACCTTCTCATCGGCCGAAGTATCCCACGTCTCGGTCCTCTGTCTCGGCCGTGGCGGACTATGTCTCGGCCGAGACAGGCTTTGATATTTTTTTTTTTTTCAAAGGAAAATAAAAGTGAAGTAACAGCACTCAATAAAAGTAATTCGAAAATACTAAAAAGAAAAGGAAAAAATTGAAAACACAATGGGTTACCTCCCATTCAGTGCCTTATTTACCGTCGTGGCTCGACTCATTACCAACTCACCAAGGCGGTCGAGTCCAGACTCGTCGACCCCTTGAGTCAATCATGAAGACTTCCCGGTTCCTTATGACGGTGGTGCACTCGGAAAGAGGCAGCTTAATTGCTGATTTCACTGACTCATTTCCTCGTTCCCACCGGATGGCTTCTTCTTCTTCCTCCGGGGTCTCATCGTCTTCTTCCTCTTCTTCTTCAGCAGTAGTGATCCGGTTGCACTCTCCTTTCCTCTTGTTCTTGTCTATGCAGAAGGTGATAGACTCTTCATTCCCCCTCAAGGTAATCTCTCCCTTCTTGCAATCGATCAGGACACCAGCTGTGTCGAGGAACTCTCTTCCCAGGATCATCGGGGTGTTGGCATCTTCCTTCATGTCGTGTATGACGAAATCTGCAGGGAAGATTAGATGCCCAACACGTATAAGAACATCTTCAACGATACCCTTGGGCTTGGACACAGATCGGTCCGCCATCTGGAGTGTAATCGTGGTAGCTCTCATCTCTCATCTGGACAACGATACCCTTCTCAGCTTCTTGTAAATGGACCAGGGCATCAGGTTGATGCTCGCCCCGGTGTCACACAGCACATTCTGGAATTCTTTACCTCCGATCTCGACAGGTATCGAGAAGCATCCTAGGTCAGACCTCTTGATCGGGATCTGCTTCTGCAGGAGTAGGCTGCATTCCTCGTGGATCTTCACAGTTTTGTTCTCCACGAACTGCTTTTTCTCGCTCATCAGCCTCCTTAGGAACTTCATGTATCCCGGTATCTCCCTGAGAGCTTCAACAAGAGGTATGTTAATGTTCAATTTTTTAAGATTTTCAACAAAATTTTTGAATTTAGAATCTTCCCTCTTTTTCGCGAATCTCTGTGGAAAAGGCATAGGAGGCACCGGATCAGCTTTTCTTCCTTCTTTCTCCTTCTCTTTCTCGCCCTGCTTGGCCTTCTGTTTTGACCGAGATGCGTCGATCTCGGCCATCCTGCTCTGCTTCTGTCCCGGCCGTGTTTGGCTTGTCTCGGCCGGGCTGGGCTGCTCAATCTCGGCCGTTCCGCTTTCTGTCTCGGCCGTCCTGCTTCCATCTGCCTCGACCGGGATGGCATCCATCTCGGCCGAGACAGATCGGTCTTCCGCGGGATTTTCTTCCTCTGCTTTCCTTTCTTCTCCTTCCGGGTTGCTCGGGCCTTCATATCTCCTTCCAGATCGAAGTGAGATAGCATTAACTGTCTTTTCCCTTGCTGGATTTTTCTCCGTCATGCTCGGAAGTTGCCCCGGCTTGTGCTGATTCCCCAAGGTGTTGGAAATCTGACTCAATTGGACGTCCATCATCTCTAAATGCTTTGTCATTACTTGCATGTGATTGGCCATTCCTTTTACTTCGTTCTCCACCTTGCCAAATCGATTGTCCGAGCTCTTGATGAATTTCTCCAATGTGTCTTCCAGCACGGACTTCTTTCTCTCCACAATTTTGCCTCCGGTACCTACATCAAAACCAGGAGGAGGGTGCTCTGCAGCAGAGGGGTTAGCATAAGAGAAATCAGGGTGAGATCGCCCATGGTTATAGAGATACCCCTGATTACCGCGATAGTTATTGTGGTAACCACCGCCTATGTAGTTTACCTCTGAACTTCCAGCTCCAGATGAACTGCTTGTTCCCCGATTGATGTAATCAGCCTCCACCGGTACGATTGCCATGCTCTGCTCAGTAGGATTGGCAGCAACCTTTGTGGTCCCCAGCTTCTCAATTTCCTCTCGGAGTTTCTTCACCTCCGCGACCACATCGAACTCTGGCTTGGCTTCCACGGCTTTGACTGGTACTGTCTGTCTCTCGGTCGGCCATTGGTGGCTGTTCAGTGCCATGTCTGCTAGCAACCTCATGCTTTCTGTTCCGCTCTTCTTCATCAGTACCCCACCAGAAGATGCATCCACTAACTGCTTCATGTGCGGAGTCAGGCCTTCGTAGAAGTGACAGACCTGCATTTCAAGGTCAATTCCATGCCCAGGGCAGAGTCTCAGCAGCTCCTTGTATCTCTTCCAAGCTTCATGCAGGGATTCATCGTACAGCTGCTTGAATGTGGTGATGGTGGCCTTCCTTTTCAGCAGCAGGCTCGGCGGGAAGTAGTTGGTGAGGAATGCTTCTCGCAGCTCCTCCCGTGTCCCGATTTAGCTTTTGTCAAGCCCAGCAAACCAAGACCTCGCCTCGTCTCTGAGTGAGAACGAGAACAGTCTCATCCTGATGGCGTCTTGGGGGACTCCATTCTGCTTTATCGTGTCGCACACCTCTATGAATTGGCTGGGGTGGGCATACGGATCCTCTACGGCTCTCCCCCCAAACTGGTTCTGCTGCACCATCTGTATCAGCCCTGTGCGCAGCTCAAAATTGTTGGCGTTGATGCCAACCCTGAATCCTGCTTCCTCCTGCTGTGGTACAAATCTGTCTAAAATAGACCTCTGCTGGACTACCACCTGTCTTTCATTCAGTTCCGCCAGTCTTGCGGCTTGCTCAGCTTGGGTAGCTTGGGCTGCAAGAAGTTGTGCCCTCATTTGCTGCACCTCGTTCACAAACTGCCTCTGCTCTTTCGGAGTCATGTTCTGAAGCGGGGCTTCCAGATTTTCTGCCATCTCAAAGTTCAGCTTCTTTCCCTTCCTTCTGTTGGTCCTGCAGACTGCTTCGATTTCTGGTATAAAAGGTTCTAGTGCCTTTCCTTTATTCCGCGTGTTCATGCACCTGCACAGAAATCGAGAAAGAAATTAGGCTGTCCCGGCCGTGCTAGACACTATTTCGGCCGGGATGGAAAAATTCGTCTTGGCCGATTTAGGATGTATCTCGGTCGGGATGAAGAACTCGTCTCGACCGTGGTGGGACTCACCTCGGCCGAGACAGACGCGACACACACACGCACGTGAAGAACTGAACTGACTCGAAACAGAGAAAAATAAAACTCGAAAATAAAAAGTAAAAATTCAGATAATACAACCCAATCCAGAAGTTCTTCAACTTTCCAGTAACGACTCGCCGTCTGACTATCCCCGGCAACGGCGCCAATTTGATCGATGCTAAATCTGCATACAAATTATAGCAAAGGGCAAATAAATTTATAAGACAACCCAGGGGTTGGTCGATCCCACAGGGATAGTGCAACGAAGGAAAATCATGTACTGGATATAGTTTTTAAAACTTTTGTTTGGGTAAATCAATTCAAAAGGGTTTTGGGTTTTCAAAACAATTAATTTAAAGAGAAAATTCAAATATTAAAAAGCACAGATCCTAGGGAAATCTACCAAACTGATCAACATGCAAGAAACAAACATTCAAACCCAGAAAAGATACTTTTGGTGGAAAATCTGTTAATGTGGAATTAATTCCTTGGTCGGGCAATTAAATCCTAAATTACTAACTAGTGGTTATCTCCTCTCGGTCTCAAACACACAAAGTTAATCAATTTCAGAAAAATCCAGATTAATCCTACAATTGAAATCTTCTTGGTCAGACAGATAATCAAAAGTATTAAACCCTAACTTCCTGTTACTAACCTTCACCTTTCGGTCCTTCGATTAATTAACTGAAACCTACCTCAATCTTCATCTCTCGATCCTTCAATGAGAATAGATTTTAAATAAAACATAGGATTTAAACCAATAAAAGGGTTTGAACAATTGAATCAAAACATGTATCACAGAAGGAGAAACCCTAGAACCTGTTTAGGGTTCTAGCCTAACATATTGAAAGTAAACATTGCGAGGAAAAATAAAGATTGCATTAAAAAGTAAAGGTTCAACAAAAAGTAAAGAGGAATTCTAAAGCAAACATAAAATAATGAAGTAAAAACTGTAAAGGGGGAAAAGAAATTCAAAACTAAAGAGGCTCCCTAATTCTGAGCTAATTATGAGTTTATATAGAAGTAGGGTTGAGATATCTTCAAAAGGTATGATTGATTGCTTCCAAATTGATGTATATCTTGTTCCCCAAGCAATTCTCGCTCAAAATATATGAAAATCTCGCCAAATCTCGCCATTCATGTCTGTCTCGGCCGAGATGGCTCTTGCCCCGGCCGAGATGAAAAATGCGGCCCGGCCGTGATGGGTTTCGTTTCGGCCGAAACAGAGACGTTTCGCCACTTCTGACCCTTCTGCGCAGTCTCACGGTTTTGGCCATAACTTTCACATCCAAACTTCGATTGATCCGATTCCAGTTGCGTTGGAAAGCTAACTCAAAGATCTTTCAAATGACATGCTCCATTAGCTCAGATTCCAACGGTGGAAGAAGTAGTGACTGTTTCTTTCAACATCTGCTGCTTTCGGTACGGGTTCTCCATTGGATTTGGCCTAAAACCTGTAAAATCTCACCATGGCAAGCGTAATACCCTCTAATATATACTCATGCTCAGTTTATTCAAGAAAACAAACTAAAATGCATAAAAGAAAGGAAAAACAAAGCGATAAGTGAGTAGAAAAACGAGCTTATCAAACTTCCATCCTCGTGTTTCTGCATGGACTTGAAGATAGAGATGTGACAGATTCATTATTCACTCAGAAAGTCAGCTTCCCATCTCCAATATCTATCAGTGCTCCTTCAGTTTTCAGGAATGGTCTCCCTAAGATGAGAGGGATATTTTGATCTTCTTCCATGTCCAAAACAACAAAGTTCGCAGGTATAATGAAATCCTTCACTTTGACTAGCACGTCTTCAACAATACCCTTCGGGTAAGTCACTGGTCTGTTTGCTATCTGGAGTGAGATTGTGGTAGGCTTGATGCTTCTAATTGCCAACTGCTTGAAAATAGACAAAGGCATAAGATTAATTGATGCACCTAAATCACAAAGTACCTTGCCGAAAGTCTCTCCACCAATGATGCAAGAAATTGTGAAAGAACCGGGATCCTCCCTCTTTAGTGGTATATTCTTCTATATAATAGCACTGCACTCTTCAAACAGATTAACGATCTAGGAACGACCTTTTCTGAGAAACCATATCTTTCAAGAACTTGGTGTAGCCTGGCATCTCTCGCAGGGCTTCAACTAATGGAATGTTGATGTGAACTCTCTTCATGTGCTCCAGGAAGCGTGTGTACATCTCATTCATTTTAGATTTGGCAAAGTGCTGCGGAAATGGCATCGGGGGCTGTTTAACAGGCGGGGCTGAGGTCCTGCATCGACCAGGATAGGCCCACGTCGGTCGATGTGGCCTGTTGAGCGGCGATCTCTCCAATATCCTCTGCATTGATCGACGCGTGTCCTGCGTCGGTCGAAATAGAGGCTTTTCCTGCAAAATTTTCTTCCTCTTCAGTATTGTCTCCCTCCGGTTGGTCTTTCTTGGGATGTTTCAGCCCCTGGTATGATTTTCCACCTCTGAGATTGATGGCATTGACCTCATTCTACTGATTTTTCGGATTGACTTAGGTATTGCTCGGAAGATGGTCGGGCATGTGTTGAGTTCTGAGAGCATTAGCAATCTGGTTAAGTTGTGTTTCAATGATCTTCATATGTTTATGCACTATGTCAACCTTGTTATTGATTCCAGATACTTATTGCTCAAGCTTTCCCACTTTATCAGTAGAGCCTTCCATGAACTTAGCCAAAATTTCTTCCAGGTTCAGCTTTTTTTTCTCAACGACTTCTCCACCTTGAGTTGCAAAATTGGGTGGTGGTTGTTCTGCTCCTTGAGGATTTGCAAAAGAGAAACCAGGATGGTTCCTTGTTGCATTCGGATTGTAGCCCTGGTTGCTCTGTTGATATCCTCCCTGATAGTTATTTTGGAAACCACCTCGTTGGACAAAGTTCACATCCATGCAGTCACCTTCTTCCTGAAGTTGGACTTGCTCCACAGCAGCAACAGTTTTTCCAGCTCTCAATGTGGCAAAATCCTCTCTTAGCTTCTTGATTTCAGCTTTAAGGTCAACTTTTTCTTTAGCTTGCTCCATAGCTTGAACTGGCCTTTGTCGAATATTTCACCATCTATGACTGTTGATAGCCATCTTCTGGAAGAATTCCATATCCCTCTTGGGACCCTTTGTCATAATAGAGTCCCCCAAAGTAGAATCCACTAACTCAACAGTCTTCTCATTCAGCCCTTCATAAAAAGTTTCAGCCTGATCTGCAAAACTTAGATTGTGACCAGGGCACAATCTCAACAACTCCTTGTATCTCTCCCAGGCTTCATAAAAATTCTCTTCGGTCCTTTGAGCAAATATGTTAATATCCTTCTTCCTCTGTCTGATAACACTGGGTGGGAAGAAATTAGCAAGGGATTCATTCCTCAGTTCTGCCCACATGCCGATTTCGGTCTTGTCTAGGGCAGAGAACCAGGACTGAGCTTTGTCTCGCAGAGAGAAGGCAAAGAGCCTCATCCGGATAGCACTCTTGCTGACTCCATTGATCTTGACTGTATTGCAGAGCATCAAAAACTTATCAAGGTGGGCATAGGGGTCCTCAGTAGCTCGGCCCCCATACTGGTTCTGCTGAACCATCTGCACCAAACTAGTCTTCAATTCAAAATTATTGGCATTGATGCCAACCCTGAAGTCACTCTCCTGGAATTTCGGCCTGTATTTCTTTTGAATAGCATCCTCATCCTCATCTGCATCAAACCTTGCTAGTTCTTCTTCTTCTTCTTCTTCCTCCTCTTCTTCCTCTTCTGGTGGATCAAGCCGACTATCCTATTGAGGGTTATGGTTATTGATAGCGCGTTTCGCAACGCGCTAAAGCTGCAAGTGTACAGACCACTGCAGAGGGCAAGTAATAAATTATCGAACTCAAGGACTGCAGGCTCGAAGTACAACTAAGCACTAAAACGTAGATATCGTACTACTATCTAGGCGAATCATATAAGGAAATTGGTTTATCTAAACTAATTGATTTAAACGCAGAAATAAAATAAAAAGGTTTAATTAAAGATTTTCGAAAGCAGTGAGAAAACAGGATTCCAGGGCAATCCACTTTGAATATTAAACAAACAACGTTTTCATGCAATTCAATCCCAATTTAATTTCCAGAGATGTGAGCAATCGCGAAAATGTTATCAGGCGACCCTCTCGGATTCTAAACCATAACATGGAAATAAAAGACCTAGTGACTCCTCTCGGATGCGCAAAAGGACGTTTACTCTTGATAAAAACCTTGGATTCTAAACCCTTTAAAAGTTCAACTTCCTCTCGGATAATTGTTCTAATAAATCTGATTTATTTGCGTCTTAATTGATAACCTAGACCTCTCAGTTCAAAAACTATCAATTCAAATCACAATTAATGATTAGTTAATGCAATTATTGAAAATCTCAATTAAATCAGAACATCAGAGGAAAAGGAAAATTAAATTTGCATAAAATGTTGAATGAATAAATACAAAGCTTCAAAACCCTAGAATCCAAATATGGATTTAGCCAGACATGCTAAATCCTAGAAAAACAAAGAGATGAAGAGTCATATGAATAAGAAAAGGAAATTAAAAACCCGTGAAGTCTTCAATCTTCAATTCTTGTCATGCTCTTCCAGTTCTCCTTGAATTTCTGCAGAAAACCCTCGTTCTCTAGGCTTCAGAATAAATTTGGAATGTAGAAATCTGAGAATTATGAGTGTGGAACCTTTTCTTGGTTTCTGGAACTTATATTTATAGGAGAGGAATTTTAATTTCAAAAGATATGAGATGAAAACGAAACTTGGGTAGGAAGATATGAATTAAATACGTCAAAACCGCGGAAACGAGCAGGATAATTCACGTCCGGCGATCGCTGGAAGGGGGGGGGCGATCGCCGGTTCTGCTGCCAAGCAAAACTGCAAGGCCGGCGACCCACTGGCAGAGCCGGCGGTCGCCGGCCAACACACCCAGTCGCCGGATCTGGCAATGGGTCGCCGGGAGTGGATGCAAACGCCGGAAATGCAGCAGCTCGCAGGGCTGGAATGCGGTCGCCGGCCTGGAGAGCTGATCGCCGGGGTGGAGAGGCAGCTCGCCGGATCTGGAGTGGAATGAGAGCTGTTCGCCGTTTCTGCAGGGGCTGTCGTCGGATCTGCATGGGTGTCGCAGGGAAGACATCTTGACTCACCGGCTCTGAAATAGCATTCGCCGGCTGGGTGTTGCTCGCAGGCCAAGGAGAGGAATCGCCGGGTTCTGCCATGGATGCTCGCCGGCTGGCTTGCCCGTTCGCCGTTCTTGCCTCAACTCGCCGGGGAAGGGTGCAGCTCGGTCGCCGGAAGCTGGGTTTGAGCAGCATTCGTCGGTTATGGATGCAGGTCGCCGTCCCTGCACAGTGGGCGCCGGTTGTGAGCGTGAAACGCAGGGAAGAAGGCTGCTCGCCGGATATGTGCTTGACTCGCCGGCTGCGCAATACAAACGCCGGTTGTGTTACGAAGCATCAAATTCTATCTTTTTCTCCTCAGTGCATGCCAACACGATTACTTCTTTCGAAATCTGCTCAATCATTCATTTAATCCTCAGAAATTGCGTAAAATCTGTGCAAAATAATATCAACAACACCAAACGTAATATTTCCTTGAAAAATACGAATAATGCATGAAAACATCAAGTAATTGGCTCAGTTAACGTATAATCTAAATATAAACACATCAATTAAATGCACAGAGTGAGTGTTTATCAGTTATTCCTCTCATTCAGCATCCTGATTTGCTCTCTCATGGCATGCATTTCACGGACCAGTTCAGCCAGCTCTTCAGGAGTAAGGCCAGGCGGAACGTTCTGATTCTTCGGATTGTCCCCCATCTTCTTGTTTGTACTGCTTTCTCCTCCTTATCAGTTCTTCCTACTGTTGTTCCTTCGGCAGGTAGCTTCAATCTCCAGATCGAATGGAATCATTGCTTTCCCACTCCTCCTTGTGCTCATAAACTATCTGAAACAAAACAGAAGGAAAGTGATTAACCAGGAAATAAAATAAGTAGAAAGTAAATAAATTATGCAAATAACACAATAAATTGAAATTTAAAGTAAACAATTAATCTGAAAATTAAATAGCTCAGGAAATCAAATTAAATCAAAATATTCAATATTTTCATTTTTTTAAAATAATGCGTCGACAGACAAGGAACGGGCTTTGACCGACACGAATTTCAAGAGTGCGTTGACTGACACGGGTATCCCGTCGGTCGAAACAAAAACAAAATTTGCACGAACTAAAAATTAAAAACCGGAAAAATAAAGCTCAAATAAATATCTCAATAGCAAATTCAATATCAAGATTAGTTCTATTCACTCCCCGGCAACGGCGCCAAAATTTGATCGCTAATATTATTAACGACTTAGCAAGGCTAACAATATAGCGGCAAATAACAATTATCGATCCCACAGGGAATGAAATATCGAACCACCCTAAGTACTGAATTATAGTTTCTCAAGACATTGTTTGAGGCAATCAAATTTTAAAGGGTTTGGTAACATTAACTTGAAAAATTAAAAACACAAAAACTTTCAAAATATTAATTAAAACAAAACAGAATATATCAACGAGATTTAAATCAAATGCAGAGATACAGATTCTAGGGATTTATTACTATCCTTCCTGACATGCAACAACAAATCGATCAAAAGCCAATTTAATTCCTTGAAAGATGGAAATCAGAAAAAGTATTGTAAATTTCTTTATTTGACAATTCACAAAGTATATTATTGAAATTCCTTTATCCTTTCGGTCTCAAGAAATAATCCAATAACTCCTAAAATCAACAGATTAAATCCTATAACCTAATTCCCTCTTTTTAAGACAAGAATAAATGATTATATTGTGAAATCCTTTTCCTGTTAATTAATTATCACCTTTTGAGTCTCAAATTAATTAACTAATTAACCTAAATATGTGGCCAACAAATTAAGGTTTAAATCAAAGTACAAAATTTCACAAATCTAACAAGGAAAGTCATTCAATTCAATTAATTGCAAACATGCACTAAGGATAGATTTTTAACCCTAGAATCTGATTAAGGAATTAGTTCATCCTATTCATAATAATCAACATCATGAAAAGATAAAACCTGGAATAAACTTGCATTGATCAAATCAGAGTCTCAGATGAACAAAGTGATATCATCAACTCTCTTCAAACTCCAACAATAACTCAAACACAAAATTCTGCCTTGGAATAATACTTAATTCTGAAAATAAGGTGTCTAGCCCTAAAAACTCGAACTAAAGTGTTTATATAGGTGTACAAATTATCCCCACAAGGTATGCAATTAAACTGGAGAGGAAATAGCCAAAAATATACAACTCTCGCCAAAAAGACATTCGCGTCAACCGAGATGAGGGCCACGTCGGTCGATGCGCACTCCACCTCGACATGTTTTACCTCGACCTTCCACGTCAGCTTCGACCATCCATGTCGACCGACACAATGCTCGCGTCGGTCGACGTGGAGCTCCCGCGTCAACATCCTTGAAGTCGATCTCGGCTCTCACGTCGACTTCTCAAGTCGACCGACACAAGGATTTTTGTCGGTCGAAATAGAGCTAAATTCTCTGAATTTTCCCTTCCTTCGAATTTTTCCTCTTTTCCTACAAAAACATAACATTCTATGATGCATGAATAAATATGAAAACTACGCAATTAGAACATTAAACATGCCAGAAACTAATTGATAAGTCGGCGAAATAACGAACTTATCAAGCTTTACATGGGCTAGACTAGGGACCAGTATGCAAATAATAAAGAAGGCCTATCAATTAATTAATTTTCATATTCAACCGAGAATATAATTAATTTATTAATATTGATTCATGCCACGAAAGAATCAATACTGCCTTATCACTTTGCTACCACGTTATGAGGAAACGGGTTGCATGACCTCGGTATAAACCCATATTTAAGGTTATAGACATTCATTAATTCATTTAGGTTCTCACAAGCCTATAAATTAATTAATATCTTTTATTCCTAAGTAATACCACTCAATACAATTTCACTTATGCTTGAACTTAATCAGCCTGCAGGACTTCCACATAGTGAACCTTTTTTAGCTTCTTAGGGAATGTCACCATCCTATACTGGATATGGTTACTTAACCAAAGAACTAGAAGTCATACACAAGCTGCTACAACCCAAGATACAGATATACAAGTACATGTAGGACTCTCCACCATAGTATTTCAAAGTGATACACAAACTTGTATATACCTCTTGAACCTTCATTAGACTTCAGATTTCATCAAGCCATCGAGATCAAGATTCTTTTAATGTCAGATAAAAGAATTGATCTCAGTTTGGTCCTATCAATACGTACCAAACGCACTAGCACATCTAGTGACCAAGATAAGCCACTAATTACTGCATGTGCTGCACCATAAACCGACAGTCTATTCTAGCAATGTCTCAGCTATGATAACCTTTTATATCTCGCTAGGTCCAGCGATCCGTATGATCTTCCGTGATCTACTACACATCGTATGATCTCCCTATTGACGAGATAAGAGAATAGAGTTGCTTGCGATATATGTTTGTTAATTAAGATAGGATATGATTATAGACCAATAATGATTCCCAGTTTATTAACCATAATATACCAAACTTAATGCTTTCAGTATATAAATTCATTAGTATACGACACGATAAACTGACATAAACCGGACACAAAAATATGACATGAACACGATAAGGTCCGACACGAACCCAACATGAATTGCCACCCCTACTTCTAAAGTTAAAAATTATTTTAGCATCCAACATGTTTGCTAAGCTTGGTGTTCTCTTAACCTCACCAACCGTGCTTTGGAGGGATAACCGGAGTGCAATTATTTTAGCTTCTAACCCTATTTTTCACGCTCCAATTAAACACATTGAATCTGACGTACGCTTCGTGCGAGAAAGAATATTGAGCAAAGATGTGAAATTTCAGTTTGTTCCTACGAATGATCAACTCGCAGACCTATTTACTTAACCATTGCATTGCACTCGATTTAAAATCTTGTCTACAGAATAAGGAATACAATCCTCACCCAGTTCAGCTTCAAGCGGGGTGTATTAATTAGAGTTCATGCACACGCTCACCATGCAACACATGCATGTGACACGAGAAGATTGCGCAGTTGAGCTTAGCTTCTAGAAGAAGAGTTGCAGTTAATGTTGTGTTTCCAGAAACATAGAAGTTAGATTAGATTCTAGACATTTCCATTTTCTATTACACACTTAGAGATATCCTCTTGTATCTATATAAATCCTAGTGTAAAATATCAAAAGCAATCAATAAAAATATTCTCTCTTCTTTCTCTATATTTTACAAAGTTTAACTTTATCTCTTCATTATATTTCTAATATTTATTTTCTTCATACTAACACAATTAAATAATTTTCCTTTTTTGGGGGATTTATTTTTATTTTTAACTTTATGTTTTCAATAAAACTATATCAACCGATGAACCAGCCGGTGAGATCATAATATTGAATGTTAATAAAAGTATTTTAGATTCGTCTAAATGCTGATTCGTTGCCTCAATTCTTGCAATTTCACGATGATAAATAAAAGATAATAATTAAAATTTATTTTATTATTATAAAATGTTAAAGTTCTAATTGATATTTTTCTACTTCTTATTTGTAGGCGGGTATTGGCAACTACAGTGGAGGATTGTTGGTATTTATAAATGAGAAGATTTGACGTACAACTAATATTTGAATTTTAGATTTATTAATAATGACTTTTTATATATTTTGAAATATATTATTGATTTCAAATGGTGCTACAGTTTTATCTTTTTATTGGCAAATTCTCATATGAGACGGTCTCATCATTTTTATTGTGAGACGAATTTAATGAAATGATGTATTTCTTTATTGCAAATGATGTCTCACCATTTTTATTGTGAAACGAATTCAATGAAATGATGTGTTTCTTTATTACAAATGATGTATTTCCTTGTTGCAAATAATGTCATTTTTAAAAATGAAACGATGTATTTAACTTACTGAAATGATGTATTAAGGTCCGTCTCACAATAAAAAAATAGTGAGACCGTCTCTCAGGAGACCAACTTCTTTTTATTTAGCACAAGATTTGAACAACTAAATATGAATATTTTGTATTATGTTATTCAATTTTTATTTGATTATTATTTAGTTTATTGAAATGGATTTTTATTGTATTTATCGGATTGAATCTATATCGGATCGTTAGAATTCGATCCTTATCAAATCATTATTAGATATAGTTCGGATTTGAGTTTCACGAATTGAATATAAATACGAATTTAGACATTTCAGATCGAATTCGAATTAATCTTTGATAGATCAAATCAATAACAAATCGACATGACAAAAATTCGTTCAGCACGAATTATCACTCTTAATATTTGTGAATTTTAATTATTCATCAAGAAATGTGCCACTCTCTCACCCACCATATTGACTTCATCATGTTAAATAATAGGCACGCCTGCTGCATGCCTTCTCTCCCGATTTTCTAAATTATATTTATATATAGCTTATTTATGGAGCGTGACAGCAATAATTAGATAACAAGAGTTCCCACCACATGCACCTATATTCAATTCAACACATTTTGGCCTGAATCTGGTCAACCAGATAAGGTTATTACTGTAATTTTTGTGAATAATTTATTATTACTTCATTATTACTATTTAATGCTTTTGTTCATTTTACAGAAATGTCCTTTCCCATTTAATTTATTGCAGGGATTAATTTAAATTTGAAAGTTTTTCTCTCTACACTTAATACAATTTATATTTCCAAAATATAATTAATTTATCAATATCATCAAATAATAGTTAAAATATTATTTTAACTTTCAAAACGTATTATATATAGATATATATATATATATATCACTCTATATTTTATTTAAAAAATATAAATTATTTAGTTAAATTATAAAGTATTTAATAGTTTATCAATGTATATCTTAAGAATATAAAATATTTTATAGTGCATTCATTTTATTTCCATAAACTTTAAAATAAAATCAAAATATAATGCAAACACAAAAGTAAAGACTTAGCATTTAATATATATATATATATAAAAGTAATGTTTAATTAATAAAAAAGTATATAAGTTAAACAAAAGTTTTAAAACATGTTTCGACTAATTATTAATGAAGTTTCTAAAAAATTATAAGAAAATATAAAATAATATATTGCTATGAAAAGAAATTATAACTTATAGTATCACATTAAATTATATTATAAAAATAAATAATAACTAATTATAGAATGAAAGTGACACATATTTATAGTATCACACAAAATAATCAATAATGCATAAAGCTAAAATATAATATAACACAATCTATGTAATATAGTATTATTGAGGTTCGAAATGAGTCGAATATGGAGCCCCAAGAACTGCGCAAACAATATACAGGGAATAGCAGAAGAAAATCGTAAGTAGACGACGAAGATATAATTATCAACACGAATAACCGTCGTGGTTGACGCAGAGTTTAAATAAATGCACATTTACGTGTATACTGTAATGTACGTAAATCTAATGAGATTATAAATATATGAATAATGAAGGCAAATATAAATGGCAAAAACTTGCGTTAGGCACGCCTAAATGGTTTAGGCGGGTTTTATTCATACCCAAATGGGTTCACCTATTCCAAATGGGGTTTATTAATCACAATTAGGGTATATTAGATAGGTTTGACTTGGGTTAATGGATAAAATCCACCTAAACCATTTAGGCGTGCCTAACCTGAGACATTCTCAATATAAATATATTTTTTAATAGGGGTGTAATCTAGCCGAGTAATATTTTGCACAAGTACTATTCATTTGTTTTTTAGTTGAGTCTCGAGTTATTTTATTCAATACTTTGAAGTTCACAACTTAATTGATCCGAAACCAACTTCCAAATATAGATAATATTTAAAATTTTCATAATTTTTCTGAAATAATAAATTATTATTTTATCCCAAAAATAAAATGATATTCAAATTCAAATTCATATGTTTACATATAATTACGAAGATTTATTATAGTTGATACTCTTAAATAAAAATTAAAAATATTAATAATTTTCAATTTCATACTAATTTTAACTAACGTGCTTGCTCATGAGTTAAATATTATAAAACTTAAGTTTCATTCGTTTAATAAACAAATTTCACTCAAATTGCTTGAACGAAAATTGAAACTCAATTAGGTCAAGAAGAAATCGATTCATTTACAATTTTATTTGTGATCAGTCTCACTCACTCAATCACCTGAATGTTTGACATATTCATGCACACATTGGAAATTGTACCCTAACTTTTGCACGATTTACAAAATATACAAATTTCATGGAGCAACAATTATAATTGGTGAGATGTTGTAGATCAACATCTTCATAGATTGAATATTATAATTGGTGAGATCTTTTCAAATATATGTTTATGGAGTCTGAGCAGGAGAGTATGCCGGCGGAAGAGTAGGACTTAGAGATCGAGATCACTGATAACATATAATCATTTAAGGAGAATCAATATATGAGTTGGCAATTAAAGAAACTGATATAAATATGTGAGAGATTACGACAACTTTCCATGATCCAAGGGAAGATAACTAAAGAAAAAAGGAAAAGGTTATTAAACCCTTCATTAATTTGATTATTTGGATCAATTTAAAATAACTAAAAAGATAAAAAATATATATATAAACACTCGAGAAAGTTTTGTTTTTGAAATTTCAGTTAAAGAAATCTCCTTTCACTTCAAATTTAAAAACTTGCACTAATATATTTTCAGTAGGCAAAAACTTGCGTTAGGCACGCCTAAATGGTTTAGGCGGGTTTTATTCATGCCTAAATGGGTTCACCCACCCAAATAAGGTTTATTAATCCCAATGAGTTGGTCTCCTAAGAGACGGTCTCAACATTTTTTTATTGCGAGACAAACCTTAGAACATCATTTCAATAAGTTAAATATATCATTTTATTTTTAAAATTACATTATTTGAAATAAAGAAAACATTATTTGCAATAAAGAAATACATCATTTCATTAAATTCGTTTCACAATAAAAATGTTGAGACATCATTTGCAATAAAAAAATATATTATTTCATTAAATTCGTCTCACAATAAAAATGATGAGACCGTCTCATCTGAGAATTTGCCATCCCCAATTAGAGTATATTAAATAGGTTTGAGTTTGAGTTAATGGATAAAACCCGCCTTAATGATTAGGCAAGCCTAACCTGAGACCTTCCCTTTTCAGTAATATGCGCGCAGCTATCTTCTTTTTTTTTTTAACATTAATTTAAAAACACGCACCCTACATATTTTTATAGAAGTTCGAATTCATAATTTCTTAGTTATAGATAGAGTATTTTTATCATTGCACCCCGAACAAGGGATATATTCTCCTTTTTAGGAAGCCCGCCCCGTGAGAAAGGAAATCAATTGGTTAGGAAAACCCAATATCAAATTCAGATGAAACATGAAGGTTTGATTTTTTTTGCAATCCCGTATGACAAATTTTTGTTTGTTTATATTCGAGTTAGTTTATAGTTCACTAACTGACCTTGAAAGAAATAAATTGCTTGTTAAATAATGAAGATTGATTGGTTCTTGAATGCTAAATTGCTGATGCTACAAGCACTGACGAGGAAGAGCTGGCTACATATTTTGATGCAGAGGAAGGGTTACCAACAACTTTGGAACAATTGCAAATGCGGATTTTGGCATTTTGATTCTGATTATTATTTTGTTGGATGCTTGTGGACCATTAATGTAAAATGAACTATAGATATTTTGCAGGATATGTTTGTAAAAAAGTTATTTTGTTTGATATTTATACGTGTAAAAAAGATTGAATGTCTAATATAATTTATGTAATGTAATGAATGTAAAAATGTGGCATTTTGAAGATTGGAAGTTCCATTATATTTTTTTTTTATTTTTTAAATTTTTAGTTAATGAACAAATGATAAAATTAAAAATCAATAATTTATTTCTAAACCCATAAATTTAAAACAAATATGAAATTCGGAATGATTCCTAAACCTAACTCATAAACTAAACAGTTTTATCGGAATGGTCAAATTCATACCCATAGTAATTCCTGATAGTTAAACCAAACGGGACCTTAATTCCTGATGAAATGATACTTACATACCAAATTGTGGGTTTCGAAGTCATCTCATTCCCTGATTTCGAAACTCATCAACCAAATACTCCCTAAATCTTTTGTTCAAAACTACTACAAATTTGGCCTATCCCAACAGCGTCGCCTGTCATTATATAAAACTTATGCTGACACATATACTTATCCTGGCACTATTATAACCTATTGTCCAAAGAAGTGTTGTTATAGGGTAGGGGTCTAAAGTAACAACAAAGAATGTCATAATATGGGTGTCATGATAACCCTACCATTTCTCACATAAATCCCCGTTGCAAAATAGATTTAACGTAACATCTTTTCTTGTTGGTAAAACTATTTTTCCTTACATTATGTGCTGTGAGGAAATGAATTTATATATGCTCATTACCATGTCAAGAAAAATCATTTTCCTTGCACCATTTGCTGTCATGAAATATTGTTTTCATAAAGCTATTTAGGCATATTCTTTAAGCTGGACACCATAAACAAAATAAATAATTCAAAAAAATTATTTAAAAATAAAATACAACAGTAAATTTGCTCATTTCCCATAAAAACATAACCCAATCACTGAATTGAGTAATTCATTATAATTAAATTGAATAAGTGCCAATAAGTTCTAAGTATAATGAAAGAGTAGTCACCAACAACACTAATTTATAAATGATAATGCTAAACAAAAATATATATATATATATCTATTAGCACTTGAGATCAATGAAACAGCACTTGAGTTCTCCTTGACCAAATCTCTTGCCTTCACATCTCCATCAACAAGCCTAAAGGAGCATAAGAAAATTTATTATGAATCATTTGTAAATTCAAGACCTAACACTGAAAGAGTGTTAATGGATCGACAAAATACATAATAAAAATAATTAGAGTTCTTCCACATAGTGATATGCAAATAAATTCAGTAACATAACAAAATATGAAAGGATTTCTCCAACTATACAAAGATCTTATTGAGAATTGAAATATAATGGTCAAATGTGTTTCTGATGCTTAAATGTATACACAAAAAAATATCAAATTAGACCTACAAATCTATCCAAGC
The DNA here is from genome assembly GCA_026898455.1 of Plectranthus barbatus. Taxonomy (NCBI): domain Eukaryota; kingdom Viridiplantae; phylum Streptophyta; class Magnoliopsida; order Lamiales; family Lamiaceae; genus Plectranthus; species Plectranthus barbatus. Next base: position 29,340 of record JAPKLW010000408.1, on the reverse strand, counting down.
AAGGAAGTTCATTATTTGCCATAAACCAATCAATTGCTTTAGAATCATAATAAATGCATTATACCTGCCCACATAGAGTTATTAAAATTGACTTCAGTCAAAGATTCATCAGCAATCAATAACACAGGTACTAAGTTATTAGCACATTTGAAACAAAAAAAAATATTTAAAATGGCTTAAACAAAATAGTGCATGAGAGTCCCAAGAAACACAATAAATATGTTCTAATACTATAGGATGGCCGAATTACAGACAACCATCCAAAATCAACTCTGGAGTGGCATTTAGCATATATCAGGCACAAATGCCCATTCTTTCAAGCAACACGGGGGCATACAATCAACCTTATCATAACTATTAACACTACTCTCCCTCCCATTCGTACTCCACTGGCATTCCAAACCTTTTTTTTGCGCTGCAATCCATATATTATCCTCTTCTCTGTAGATCTAGTCTCTGATGACAAATATTGTAACCTAAGTTACACATTAGCCATAAACCTTAAAAACTATGCGTGACAACCGACAACAAAGGAGTTTAGGACCATAAGAAGAAAACATCATAATCAAAGACACACATATGCCCATATTAGTACATCCATGATACATAATAATAAGAAGTATGATCGCAACAAAAAAAATATATCTAAAAACCATCTCAGTTTAGAGAATATGGACCCCAACTAGAAAATTGCCATATTAAAAATTTAAAAAAAAAAGAAAGAAAAATGGTTGAACAAAAGAGAAACAAATAATTTTTTTCTTTATTCCAATAAAAGGAAAATCTATAACTAAATCAAGCTCGCTCTTTTACAGGAGAGATTGTAAACAAGAATTATCGATGGATTCAAATCTTAGAGTTATAATAACGAGTTTAACTTCTAATTTTTTAATAATAAGCGGAGTTTCTGATTCTTAAACTTGCATTCAAGATATTACTCTAGGAACATTAATGTCTTTGAGTTACTATACTACCATTAGATGTGAAGCTTTCCTGAAAATTTCAAAATCTAACCCTGCAAAATGCAACCAAAAAGCTCCATCTCAACACAACAACCTAAACTAATCACCAATTGAGGTATATATACATATGAAGCCAGTAAGTACAATTCCAACAGAAAAGAATAAGTAATCTACACACAAAACTTGCAATGGCAAATACATGAATAATCAAACAAAAATAATAAAAGATTTTGAAATAACTCAATGGAAGCCCAAAAATGGTCACTTTCTTATCCTGAAAAACCAGAACAAAAAAGAAACTAAAGTTAAAGTTCTGATAAATCAACTTGAAACCCCTTAAAAACCAGTAAATTAAAATTCGAAACCAGCGAGATCTAAATATATTTTTTCTTTAGAGATAATTCATTGACCTTGAAAATGTCTTTGAATGGAATGGTGACAAATTTAAACAAAATGTCCTCATCCCAAGAGCGAGCTTTCTGGAGTGAAATTCCCCGTGCAGCAGAAGTCAAGTCCGAGCCCACTGCAATCGATGCGTACAGTTTTTATAGTTTAAGTTCATGAAAACAAATGAGATGGAAAATTATTGAGTGGAAGGGACGACATATAAATTGTTACAAGTATGCACGAAATACACTTCGATGCAAAATGCAGTAATATCACAGTAGGGCAACAGATTTAGCAAGATAATCAAACCTAGCCACAGATTTAGCGACGGTGGTGCTTGCAGGGCGACCGAGGGCAAAGGACAGCGGTGGTGGGATTGATGGGTTCAACGGATAGCATCGAAGAGAAGCAATGAACGGTGAAGCATCGCACGACCGCAATGGTGGCTGCGACGTTGGCGTCGGCCTGGAACAGCGGTGACAGCGTCACCGATGGTTGGGAACGGCGGCAGCGCACGAGGATAACAATTTTGCGAGGGCTGGGGAGGGTTACAATTTGGGGATTATTATAATTTGATGAATATTAAAGTAACAAAAAGGTTTTTAGAATAACAAAATTAAAAACATACCACAACTCTGAAAGATTGACAAATAGTCGAATTGTTTTTTGTGCTGTGTCAAGAACGTCAATAGTCTTTCTCCGTTCTCTCACCTATGCCATTATAACAGCTCCGATGGAGAAATTGCAAGACCATAGGGAGAGATGGCGTAGAGTAGAGAGAAGAAAAGAAACATTGACAAAAAATACAAGGACTAATATGAAGTGATCTGAGCATAGAGAAGAAAAGAAAGTTGCAAATAATGGAGAGGGGTATGGAGGAGGAGAAGATGCCCTGTGCACGCAGCAATAAAAAAATAGGGGTTTGGAGATTTCAATCAATTAAAGGGTGTTTTTAATTTTTATTTTTGATATATTTAATTTCATATTTTTTTTTCAAAGACTTTTCCTCACATGACATAATGTTGGAAGATATATAAGAGGGAATTTATTTACATTGAAATTAAAGGTTCCCTCTTTTATTTTCTTATTTAACAATTTTTTTCCTGACACACTATATTAACTGTTACGTAAAATACATATAAAATTTGTTCCTATTTTTTAATAAAAAATTTATTTTTATTATGCATTTAACACAACTTTCTCTAACACTTGTCATAATAGATATAGTATCATTACATTTTTTGATACAAGAAAAAGGGTGTCAGTATTGGTAATATTTGTAGTAGTCAAGTACCACACAAAGTAACATTATGAATAGCTTGAATAACATTTAAAAATATGATGTATTCCATTAATAATGATTGATGAATTCTCAATCTAGAATTTAAAAGATTCCAAAAATTTCTAATCCAAGACACGAAAGATTATAAAATTCTAAAGGAGTTCTATTAATTGATGACCTGAAGATAGTTTAATTATCGATCCAAGACCTTAAATATTAATCCTCAATTCAGGGACCTGAAATATCACAAAAGTTCTCAATCCAGGACCCGAAAGATCATACTATTCCTAATCCAGGACCTCAATATCAGGTCCTAGATTGATAAATCATCTTTCGGGTCTTGAATCGATAATTAAAGTATCTTTTGGGTTCTGAATCGATCATTCTCTAATTCTAAATTTAAGGCCTCAATATCAGGTCATGGATTGAAAATTTAAGAATCTATCACGTCCTAGATTGAAAATTCATCCTTCAAATCATGATTGGTATTAAACTTTTTTTAAGTCATGAATTGACAATTAAACTAAAAAAATCTTATTGAGGATAATAGTATATTTTTATATATAAACTAATATCTATTATTATATTGACGATATATAAAGATTATGATGTGTTTTGAATTTTTTATAATCATAGATATTAAATACTCTCTGTTCCAGGAGAATAGACCATGTTCTTACTAAATTGGGCATCTCAACTAAATTATCTCCTTCTTAAAAATGATAATTTTTTATACTTAACAACAAAATATTAATTTCATTAACTCATTCTACACTCACAATCCTTAATTCTCATACTAAAACGAAAGGGAATAATTGGCACAGGATGGAGGAAGTATTTAAAAAAAAAAAAAACTAAATTGGCGGAATTAATTGTCTTCTCCCTTATCCCATCCCTTGCTTGGAACAAATATTTGATTGTTTGTGCTTCGTCAACACTCAAACCTTTGCCTCTATTCTCTCTCTCACCATTATCCGATCATTTATATATTCTTAAAACTTTAATTCATTAGTGCATGAATGCATTCATTGCATACATACATAGACAATATCGACCATCATTATTAAAATTATTAATTTTTTATAATTTTGATTTATTATACTTTAGACTTATGTATTAAGCTCAGCAATATAGATCATCCTAAAGTAAATAATATTTTTTGAATTAGAGACATGATAAGATGCAGTTTCGAGAGCCAGCCAAACGTATAGTGACAAGGTGCATTTTAGGACTTCCGACATAGCCTCCTCAGTAAGAGACGAGAGAAGAAGACTAAAGCGCCTGTGGTCCTGGGCACGCCATTGTTCATAGAGGCGATTCGGAGTGACAATACCGTCAGTGTTGACAACAGTTGGCGGCGGCGAGGGTTTCTTGCCATCAATGAAGCCAAGCAGATTCTGACTGGATAATAGTGAGTGAATCTGATTCCGCCATAGCAAGTAATTGGATGACGATAGCTTGATAGAGATCATGTGATTGAGTGTAGAGAATGGAAGAATATTTACATCTTGAATCGCCATGAAGAGAAAATAGACATAAGAGGGGAAGAAGATGATGAGTGCCGATTAGGGTTTAGGATCGGCAAGACTAGGTGATACCATGATAAGTTGGGTATCAAGATAATATTTGGCTTGAAAATAAAAATGTATTGCATGATGATTAAATATAGTACAAAAGATAAAAAAAAATTATTGAAAGATAAAAAAAATATAAAAAATCTTAAAATAACAAGACATGCATATCAGAGAAGATACGAAAATATCTCCTAATATCGGGGACTTGTCATTCTGTGGTGTGATCAGAACCGGGTACTTTCCCACCCGATTGTGGGAGGATTTTTGATGCATTGTGGTTGGAACTCGATTCTAGAGAGCATGTGGCACTGTTTGTCGATAATCTGTCACTCGCGTATTATTGCTCAACCTACGAATTCGATATTAGTGGTGGATGATGTTGGAGATTCGGGGGTTTACTTTCGTAAATTCTCATGATAAATGGTTATTTTCTCAAATTCGAATTTCGGTGAGTGAGAAATCGAACCACAAGTTTTCATATTATGGTGTATAAGATGGTTAATGTCCTTATCGTTTTGGACAACTAATATGAACATGTTAAATTCGTCGAACACAAGCGTGTTGGACATGTTGTTGGAACTTGTCGGACACGAGCAAGTTGGACTCGTTGTCACACATGGAGTTGACTTCGTCTAGTCATTTTCTATGGGATGGCTGATGAGTCAGCACACGAGTTTTAAATTCTGGACCATTTTGGTCTCATGTTTTGAATTTTGGACCGTTACGGTCAACACCATAATGTTAATCCTTGACAAGAATGCTCAGACTTGATATCTGACAATGTAACTGTTGAGGTTGTAACGTCTCGGACTTGATGTCTGAGAGTGTATCAGACTAAATGTTAGACTCTGTAACGGCTATCATGCCATAAATGGGAGACAAGCTCCCTCATGTGTTGAAGCCTATAAATAGGCATTTCTAGGTGCATACATGAACTGCATATTTTTAGCTCTTAGCTGCAAACACTCTGTAAAGAATTCTCTCTGAAATTGTCCAACATCACCGGTCAATTCAGTCCAAACTTCGTTTAGTTTGTCAGAGCTCATTTGATTGTGGTGCTGCTTCAATCAAGACGTACTCATTTACCTTTGGGGACAACACGCCGGAATCCGAGCACTACGGTGGCGTAATTGTCTTGCGGTAAGAGGACTCCTTGACTCAACTTTAACACTATTTTATTTGTTATTTCTTCGTGCTTTAAACAATGTTTTGGTTGTTATTTCTTTTGTACTTTATCATAGTTGTGTTTGTCTTCTCTGTACAACACTACTGTGTTCATGTGTTCTTAAGCACTGCAAACAACTAGGGTCAGCCCTCAAGGTGGGCTGGAGGGGCTTCGGCGCAGGGCCCCCATTTTTTGGGCGGCTCGAAAAAATTATATCCCATCAGTGGCGGATCTATGTAGGGGCTAGGGGGCTCCACCCTGATTCACACTGAAATCAACTAACAAAAACTAATTATATTCTAGTGCGTATACAAGAATAATATCAATCCTAGTTCTTCTACCCTTCGCCCGTTAGAATACTCGATATTTATGTATTGCTTTTATCTAAGAATGGTAAAGTCGTTGAATTTGTGTCTAATCTAGGCAATTAAAGTAAATCAATTATCTATCTAAGCTAAAATCAAATCATGAAACATTTCAACATTCACCATTAACACTCTCACACTTCCACTCTATTACAATGCAAGCATCAACCACAAGGTATGAAATACAACAATTATGAAAAAAAGGACATTGGTAGAAATGCATTTAGTAAAAATGAACCTGCATTTAGAATCACCCTTGGTTAAATATATTTATGAGATTGAGCACATATAATTTTTTGTATGTTCAAATTTCATTTGTTAAATTGTATGTTGTTTAAGTTTCATTTGTTAAATAATTTCTACTTTTCATTGGCTTTCAGTTTGAATAGACATATACAAAGTATTTTGATGAATATGATATTACATGACAGTACACATGTGGTAGAAAAAAAGGAATTTTCTTAACAGAATAAAAAAGGTGTGCTTAAATACATTTAGCATATATATGCGAATTTATCGACAATATAGTTTGTTACCTTAAATTCATTTTACAAAAGTTAAAGTCGTGAAGTAAATTTTTCCAACACTTAAAGCTGTCATTTTATATTCGTCTTCACAAAACATAAATTTTGACACCTCTTATTGTCATTATAAGACTTATTATAACAATATTTCTCAGAACTATAATGCGTTGCATAATTGTAAGTGTCATGATAACTTTTATCTAATAACACAACATTTTGTTAGAACAAGCATATTTTGTAGTAGTGCGGACTAGAGCTGCAAATATCTAAATCTGGTCAAGTCACAATCCACTCAATTCGACAATTTTAATATAGAGCACATTGTGAGGGAGGATAATATCCATATTGACATTCTAGCCAACAGCGCGGCTTCTACTCCTGGACCGCTAGCCAACAGCGCGGCTTCTACTCCTGGACCGATACCAAGATCTATTCTGAACATTGAAGCCACATGTGTAACGTTTCGTAGAAGTAAAATAATAGACAATAATTAAATAAAATGAGCACATCACTTCACTTTTATTTAAAATATATGATAAAATAAATTGTTTTCCAACTCATCATGTTAATTAAAAAATAGTAATAATTTAGGATGAACGTTATCAAATCAGTAGTGATCAATTTTATCCAAGCTATACAATTATCCAGCCGAATATAAAATAATTTGCATAGCCTAGCTAATCTCATCGTGAAAAATAACTTAAGATTGTAGAAATCAGGGAAAACAAAACATAATACAGGAATTGGAAAAGCAAACTGGGGAGTAAATATTTTCTGTATGTTCTATATTCTTCTCAAGAAGTTACAAAATGGGTATCTGAGCTCACATATACCACACAGACATCCCCTTCTCTCCTCTAACAGGAAAGCACAATACTAAGCAAAGAAATAGAACACGCTTATACAAGTTGTAACAACTTTAGGGAAAGCAAATGAAAAAATAATAAAGCTGCACTCCCAGCATCAACCATCTTCATTCATATAAATCCTCACCAACAAACACGAGCAGTACAGCAACATCTCAACAGCCCCCCTCAAGATGGAGGCGGTGGAGATCCACCATTCCCATCTTGGACAAGAGGGAGCAAAATCGGGGCTCTGTAAGGATCTTCGTAAAAAGATCAGCTAATTGAAGAGAAGTGGAAATATGAAGGGTTGAAATAAAACCAACTTTGTAGAGATCTCGAACATGATGGCAATCTAATTCAACATGTTTTGTACGCTCGTGGAACACCTGATTCTTGGTGATATGTACTGCAGCCATATTATCACAGAAAACCAAGACAGGTAAACAAATGTTAATATGAAGGTCACACTCCCAGTTGGTAAATATACTTTGTGTGGGTTCTCAAGCTTCTCAACTGAGGACATAAGTTGTGCATTGCAACAGATATGGATGCTAGCTCCAGAATCTAATATTCATCCTTGCTATGATAAACACTCAGAAACTCTAAATGCAAAGTGGCCTCCAAAAGCATCAAATGGAGTGACATAGGATCCTATCATGTTGACATTCTCCTCTTTCCCTTTCTCATCTGTTTGCAGCTTATACATCTGTAAGCATCTCTCTATCTCCTCCTTAATGGCAGGGCTCACCTTTTGAGCTCCTTGAAGACCAGCCAACTCTTCTCCATGAACCATCATTGTTTGCTCCTTTTTTATTTCCTTTAACTTCTTGAACCAGTCTGGAATCCCATGCAACTTGAAACATTCACTGATGTCATGTCCACCTTCTCCGCAATGCACACACCTCAATCTTCTCCTCTCCTCTTTGGACAATCTTGGTTTAAAACTAGAATTACTTCCCTTACTAAATTTGCTTCCAGCTTTAGGATTCCCAACAAACATGGCACTGTCAGCATATATTGCAGAATGAATAGAGGCTCTTCTCTGATCCTCATCTTGCAAAACCAGAGAATAAACTCTACTCACATTTGGTAGTGGATCTGTCATCAAAACTTGACTCCTAACAGTCTCAAAACTATCATTCAGACCAAGGAGAAATTGCATAACCTTTCTACTTTCCATATTCCTTCTTCCTTCATCAACAGCACCGTATTTACAAGTAATACAAGTGCAAAGAGGTATAGGTGCTAACATTATCATCTCATCCCAAATCGCATTCAAGGAATTGAAATAAGCCAAAATAGTCTGATTTCCTTGAGTGCATCGCATTAATTCCTTTTCAAGTTGGAAAAGTTTAGGTCCATTACTTCGGTCAAACCGTTGTTTTATTTCATCCCATAATAGTTTTGATGTTTCTATATATTGAAAAGACTGAACAAGATATTTAGAGATCGAATTCATGATCCAAAGAAACACCATGTAATCGGCGGCCTGCCATGGATTGAAATATATAGAGTTTGGCGGTGGTTCAGGAACATTACCGTCGATGAAATCAAGTTTGTTCCTAGCTCCAAGCGCACGCCGAATAGATTTGGACCAGGTATGGTAGTTGTCTCCTACGAGAGGTAAAGGAACCAGCTGTATATTGGCATGATCATTGGGATTTATATAGAACACATCTTCAACAGGTGTCCTTGTCTGTCGGAATATCGGATTCCGCTTAGGCGTGGTACCAACATCATCTGCGGTGGTACCAACATCATCAACGTTTTCTTCCTTCTCCAACTTTGACCCCTCTCCAACTTCATCCAGAAATAGCTTTTTCCAGGGTATGTTCTTTGTCTTCCCCATTCAAAATCAAATACAGAATCAGACGAGAATTAAACCAACCTGGCTCTTAGATACCATGTAGAAATCAGGGAAAACAAAACATAATACAGGAATTGGAAAAGCAAACTGGGGAGTAAATATTTTCTGTATGTTCTATATTCTTCTCAAGAAGTTACAAAATGGGTATCTGAGCTCACATATACCACGCAGACATCCCCTTTTCTCCTCTAACAGTCTGATACATAATACCCGTTGATCAAATAATCTTGATCAACGGCTCACAGGAAAGCACAATACTAAGCAAAGAAATAGAACACGCTTATACAAGTTGTAACAACTTTAGGGAAAGCAAATGAAAAAATAATAAAGCTGCACTCCCAGCATCAACCATCTTCATTCATATAAATCCTCACCAACAAACACGAGCAGTACAACAACATCTCAACAAAGATGGTACCCTCCAAGCCAAACCTAGAATGCCACAGTCCCTCTCCATAGTTCTTATGACCGTGCTCAACTCTTTTCTCTGGATTAAGATACTCTGTAGTGTGAGAGTGCACTGCAGAGTGCAGAGGATGCAGTGCAAGTTTCAACCACACAATCTTTCATTTTATATTTTTATAATATATTTAATTTAAATAATTTTTAATATTGTGAAAAACTGCAGGAGTGTTGTGCCCTCTCCACTGCATAGAATCTCAATCCCTTTTCTCCCGCCTCGCCAATGTCACAGTTCCCTCTCCACTGACTGCTGATGCCCATGCTGTTCCACCATTGCTGTTGTTTGTTTCTATTTTGAAATTATTTTGAAATGTTGGAATGTTTAAAATTTGATTGGTTGTATCGTTTTATTTTGGAATTACTTTAAGATTTTTGAATGTTCCTTGTATTTTAAATAAATGTTATACTCTTTCCTGTCCTTTATTAATTGTTTTGTTTAGTTTGAGCATAATAATAAAAAATATTAGTTGAAAATGAGTTGAGTGAAATTAATATATAGTTAAATGTAAGAAATTATTAGAAACAAAACAATTAAAATAAAATGTACGAAATAGAAAATAGAACAATTAAAATGGGATAGAGGCCTTTAACCACCACCCGGAGTTTGTTAGGATGCTCAATCTTAGAAATCAAGGATTGACTATCCGACTCAAAAACAACTTTGTGGTAGCCTTCAAGATGTGCATTGATCATGCCTTTAAGACAAGCAAGAGCTTCTCCCGTATCAACACAATCGCAAAAAGGAAGGAACTCAGAAACGAACTTGAGAGGGATACCTCTGTAGTCGCGGAACACACCCCCAAGACCTGTTGCTCCCCCAGAATCCGTGGAAACGTCGGAATTGAATTTGATCCATCCAAATGCAGGAGGTTGCCATCTATCGTGGGAATGCCCCCGGGGCTGGGAGGAGAGGACAACCTAGTTGGCCTCTTGGAACTCATGGAGAGAGCTCAGAGCAGCTGAAAAGCACTCTTGATGAGGAATAATCCGCCTCTGAAAGATGAGAATATTTCTAGCCTTCCACAGAATCCATAACAGAGCAATAAACAGCTCCACAACCTCAGCTTCCTTGTCATTTATGGTGAGCATAATCCAGTCCTGCAAGGATAAGTGATTTAGCGGGGGTTGAATGCGAAGGAAACAGGCCTGCCAAAAGAATGAGCTCCAGCTGCAATCACGAAGAGCATGTTCCATCGTTTCAACAGCATTTCCACACCGCTCGCACAGAGGATCCAACGAAATTCCACGAGAGAGAAGTTTAGATTTAGATGGGAGGATACCCCGAAGACATCTCCAAGCAAAAATCCTCATTTTAGGAGGAATGTTAAGCTTCCAGAGCCACCGCCATTGGTCGGTATTATTGGATGACGAAGAAGGCTTCGATGACGAGGCATCTTTCAACTTCTTTGCCACCCAATAACCTGATCTAACAGTGTAGGAGCCGGTCTTTTATAATTGTAGGATGACGAAGAAGGCTTCGATGACGAGGCATCTTTCAACCCTCCTTTATTAATAGTTGTACTTTCAACTTGTTGTATTGAGATAAATTATATGGTTTTGGTTATTAATATTATGGCAAAATAATTAAATATATCCCCATCTTTTATAATTTTATTTATTTATTTTAATTAAAATATTATTAATAAATAATTGGAGAAATAAATAAATATATTTTCATATACATTAATAATATTTATGTAACACTCCTAAAAAATCTTAATGTATATATCGAAATTATGGAAATAACATTATTGTTATTAAATTTTGGTTTGAGAATTTTACCATTTATCGATTTTGGCAATTCATTATTTGAGAATTTGAATTCTCACCCATACTTATTTTATTGGAACAATTAATTTATTAATCGTAAACTGAATTTAATCGAATTGCAATATAATCTTTACGTAACTCGATATTTTCTGATCGAGATATGTACGCTTGATTAACTGCATAAATCGATAAAGTATTTACATTTTCCATAAGGATGATGTATATGTAATGTTGAATTGACGTTACAGTGATTGATGAGACAACTGGTAGACACTCACTTTATCTTTTTTACTTTTGAGGCTTTTGACACAAGCAACATTCTTCTCTCCATAAATACATGTTGAGACTGTCATTCTTGCTCTTTTTCTCAAATTCTCCACACTCTTTTCGATTAGATTCTGACAATCACTCCGGCAAAGAGATTTTCCGATAAATATGGGTTATTTAAGATTTTTAATCTCTTCTTTCCACAATCCAACCTCATTTCTTCCATTTTCTTTCAAGGGAAAACTATGAATTTTACACTAATCTATGGGTCAACCCTGAATTTTACCCCAAACTTTCTCTGTTATGTAATTTTACCCTAAACTTTAATTTTGTTAGTTAAAAATACCCTTACTTACAGAAAGGTATTAAAATGTGCTGACTTGGACGCTATATTTGACATGGCAGACGACAATTTGAATGAATTGCTGAGTCACAAACCTCAAAATAAAAAAATAAAATTCTTCCTACGCACATTGTGACTTCTCCTGTAACAAGATATAATATTGCACTGGGAGTGGCTGCTGGGCTCGAGTACTTACATATGCATCACAATCCTCGCATTATACACAGAGACTTGAAACCTGCAAACGTGCTGTTGGATGATGACATGGAAGCCAGAAATGCAGATTTTTGGCTTGCAAAAGTTGTCCCTGAAGCTCAAACTCATGTTACAACATCAAACGTGGCAAGGACGGTGGGGTACATTGCTCCTGGGTATTACCAAACATTTAAGTTCACTGAGAAGTGTGACATGTACAGCTTCGGTGTTCTACAAGGCATCCTGGTCATCGGGAAGCTGCCATCTGATGATTTCTTCTAGAACTCGGAGGAGATGGGATTGGTTAAATGAATGAGAAGTGTGATGACTTCAGAGGACCTGAAAAAGGCAATTGATCCAAAGCTACTGGGAAGTAGTTATGAGGAGCAAATGCTTTTAGTTCTGAAGGTCTTGCTTCTGCACTCTGGATAATTCTAAGGAGAGGCCAAACAGTAAGGATGCTCAATGCATGCTATCTCAGATAAAGGGTTAGTAATGTGAGAGAAATTGAATAACTTGTCAATTCAAGCTAGAGGTGCTTGTTGAGAAGATCTCAATTCTGGCTAGGGTACAAGTGTAACGATTTTCTTCTTTAGATTCTTGTGTGGGAGGCGAGGGCTGAGGTTTTGGGGTTTAGTTGATACAGAAAAAAAAAATTAGGGTGTAATAGTGGGTTTGACATTTTGAATCACGATGTGCATAGGAAGAATTTTGTTTTTTTTTTAATTTTTTTATCTTAAGGTTAGTGACTCAGCAACTCATTCAAACTGCCACGTCAAATATAACATCCAAGTCAGCACATTTTAACATTTTTTGTAAGTGAGGGTATTTTTAACTAACATAATCAAAGTTTAGGGTAAAATTACATAACAGAGAAAGATTGGGGTGAAATTTAGGGTTGACCCATAGATTAGGGTAAAATTCATAGTTTTCCCTTCTTTCAAATTGAACCAACTTCGGTTGATCAGTTCGATCTTTTATATTCTAAATTTTTCTTGAAGCTAATTTGAATTAAAGCCATAAGACTGTGATATTAGAGCCTCTTCGGACCTTGATTGTGTTTGAAATTGAATCCTATTTCGATGAGATCTTGGCTAAATTCAAAGTCATTTGATGATTTCTTGTATACTTGTTCAATTGAATCGAACAACGAACTTTCTTTCATTCTTTTTTATTCGGTGGCTCAAGATTGGAAAAGCCTATCAGTATTTTAGAGTCTAAAAGTCATTAATGTTTCGACTTAATTCTATAGAAATCTCCTTCTCTTGACCCTTTGAGACTCATTAAGATTTATTATGTTATAGGAAAGGGCAAGGGGAACATCACTAATTAGACCAATCATCAGTATTCTTAAACCTAATCAAGGTGGGTTTTCTTACCCCTATATTGTGGATCAAATACAAATAAAAATGATATTTTCTTTTCAAAACTATTCAAAGCACAAAATATATAATGAGTTTTCTTTTACTATTTTACATTGTCAAATTGTTTTAGTTTACTATTTGTCCTCTCTGTGGGGGAACCCCACATAGAGAAGAATGTCGAACATAATTAAACGTAGATGTTGGTTCTATGTACCACGAGCCCTAACGATCATTTCCGGGTAGTGAAAAAGATACCTTGAGTTAAGTGCACTGTGGTGCTAACATGCTAGGGGTCATGCCCCACTCAAACTAGTTTGGTGACTGTGTAGGAAGCCACCTCTCCATCGCATATTTGTCATAGATAGTTTAACTATTTTGAAGAGCATGCTCATTCTCATTAAATAATTTGGTACCATGGGAGGATTTCAAACTTAAAACCCATGTGTGACCCGTTATCAAGGCTTGACAAAATTATTTACAAAAATGTATGTTTTTTTTGGGCATGGTGTTCGCTTAGTGTACAACCGTTGACTTTTGAACTTATTTTTTCTACTAAATAACAAAACTTTTATTTATACTGTATTAATATTTAAGTATTTGAATGTATTTCTATTTCATAAGTTGCATTGTGTTTTGTCTTTAGTATTGTAATGTTGTTGTTTTTTTATATTTGGTGTAATATTATTGTTTTAATAATTTTATTATTTTTATGTCAATACTTATTTAATTTTCTTAAGTTCAAATTTACAATATAAAATCTTTATTAATTTCAAATAAAATAAATAATAATATAATAAATTATAAGCATTATATATTTATTACTAAAAAAATTAATAAAAAAAAACCTAATCATGGACATTATACATAAAAACATAAATATATAAAATGAAATATGAAAGGGTAGATATAGGGGAGAGCAACGAGCGGTTTGGGTTGAAAATCTCATTGAACCCATAAAATCGGGAACCCGCAAATTTCCAAAAACTCAATCCAAACCGTCCTAATAAAAATATTAAAACGGAACTGTAACCAAACCAAACCGAATCATTAGTTTCGGTTTGGTTTCGATTTTAACCAAAAATTCTTAGCATTTTTCATAAAATTGCTAAATTAACACAATTTAATGCAACAAAAAATCACAATCCACAAATATAATAAGAATAAAAATCCACAATTCTCAAATCTAATACATAATCATAAGTTTAGCAAATAAAAATATTAAATATGATTTAATCAAAATTCACAGTGCCATGGAGAGGAGTAGCGTGAAGCTATGAACGTGCGATTGCGGTTAGGGGAACATAACAAGGTTTGGTTCGTTACGTTTATATTTAGTAATTTGTTGAAAATGATCCATATATTTTATATAGAATATATAATAATATAAATAAATACAAAATGTTCAATAATTTATATATGTATAAAAATTCTGGTTCGGTTCGGTTAAAATTGAACCGAACTAATAACCTGAAAATTTTCTAAAATTCAACTCAAACCTAAACTGTATATGTTTTCAAACCAACTCAAACCGCCCGAAACCGACGGTTCGATTTAGTTTGCGGTTTTCGATTCAATTTTGCTCAAGCCCAGGTAGATATATAAAATATAGAAAGGAAAAAGGTTGATTTGTAATTATAATGGGGTTTGCATTATTGCTAGTGTAACATCGCATATTTGCATCTGCAAGAGGTGAGAGAATTGAAAACACAAATTGCGTTTCGGTTTTGCGATCAGTTGGATCAGATTTACACTATATTTGCGTTTGGGTATTGGTTTGCAGTTCCATTGGAGATACTCTCTGAGAAGTTTGGGGTTCTTACTATGCTTCAAAAAATAATAGTAGCCCTTGGTGTGTTGACGAACAATATTATATATTTGGACCACTCCAAATAGATGGTTTTCCTAGTCCAGCATTGTGGAAAACCCAGCATAAAGCACCAAACCATCGGAGCTAACTGAATAAGGGCTATTTCATACATTAACGGATCCAAAAAGTTATAATTGGAAACATAATATATAAATAAAATTGGAGTACATTATATAATATATATATATATATATATATATATATATAAATAATAAAAATATATAAATGTATATATATATACTTAATCATATTAAAATAATATTTTGGAGTATAAGTGTACCCAAGAGTATACATAAGTCCGCCCCAAATTTCATATAACTCCAAAACCGAGACGAAGAAGGGATTGAGAGGAAGTCCATCGCCTCCTCAGAAACCCTACAAGTAAAAGCTATAAACTCGTACGGTGATTTACGGGGCCGATCATCTGCTTCCGGAACATTGTGGTTTCAATAGTCCATATTTTCGAAAACATGCTTTAGAATGACCTCATCAATGTTTAAAACTGTATTTATAAGTGTTGGAGTAGTCTCAATATAACTCGAGGAAGTAGTTCGAGTGGGTCGAGGAGACTAGTCCGGTAAAGTGGGTCAAGCTGTGTAGGTCGAGGAACTTGAGAAGCAGTTCGAGTTGGATAGATATAGAAAATATATTGTGTATATCTTGTTTCCTTGTTGGACAAGATTTATCCTTATTGGTATTAGATTTGGATAGGAATAAATCTATTAGATAGATTTAGTTTTAGATATATCTTACCATATCTAGGTTTTATATTCCTTATGTACTTAGGAATATCTCCCTATATATACCCTGTTCCCTACCAATTGTAATTGTCACATACTTTGTAAATTCTTCACCATAATAATATCATCACCGAGGAGGCTTGAAGAGTGGACGTAGAGCTTACGCTTGAACCATTATAATTTTTTGGGTTCTTGTATTTTCTGTTAGTTATTTGTGTCGCAATTGCTTCAATTCACAACAAATTGGTGCGGTGAACGTGGAGGAGGAAGGATTGCGATGGGTTCAGCCAAGTTCGAGGTGGAGCGCTTCACGGGAACGAATGATTTCGGTTTGTGGAAGTTGAAGATGCAAGCGCTGTTTGTACAGCAAGGCTTGGACGGTGCCTTGAAGGGAGAGGCTGGGTTACCTGACACGATGACGGAACAACAGAAGAAAGATACATTGGCGAAGACGCATAGTGCACTGATTCTGAGTCTCAGAGATACGGTGTTGAGGAAGGTGTTGAAGGAGACAACGACAGCGGAAGTATGGACCAAACTAGAATCCTTATATATAAAGTAGTCCCTGGCGAATCGGCTCTATCTTAAACAATCGTTGTATTTGTTTAAGATGCAAGAGGGAAGACCGATCAACGAGCAGCTCGACGAGTTCAATAATTTGATCCTCGATTTGGCAAATATCGATGTGGCGATAGGAGAGGAGGATCAGACATTGATGTTGTTGAGTGTATTTGTTGGGAAATCTGGCTAAGTTTCCCTTCTCCAGTTGATAGCTTAGATCCTAGATTTGGTGTTTAAGTGTTTTGGTGGATCAAATCCTAAGTCCAACCAGCGTCAGTTTGTCTCTAGAATAGCTCTAGTCTCAAATGTAAAGTCCTGTTTAGG
This sequence comes from Plectranthus barbatus, assembly GCA_026898455.1. Taxonomy (NCBI): domain Eukaryota; kingdom Viridiplantae; phylum Streptophyta; class Magnoliopsida; order Lamiales; family Lamiaceae; genus Plectranthus; species Plectranthus barbatus. The sequence goes on along the minus strand of JAPKLW010000408.1, from coordinate 12,473 downwards.
TATTTTGAGTTGTAAGTCGCAGCTGATCAAGACTCATGCTGGCTACTGTTCACCAGCATGAGATGTGCTTACCAGTTGAGAGAAGTCTCACCAGCAAGCGGCTGACGAAGACTCATGCTGACACTGTTCATCAGCATGGAGTAGAGCTATTGACTGGCTACTGTTCACCAGTGGGAAGATTTCATCAGCAGGAGGCTGACAGATCTACCAGCAGAATATGTGTTCTGGTTGACACTATTCACCAGCGGTGAAGCCACCAGTCACGGGAGATTCCAAGAGATAACATCAGACGAATTGGTAGACCTTGATTGTGCTAAGGAAAGTCACCAGCAGAGACTGCCAGCACAAGATCACCAGTATGATCTACCAGTCGGAGGTTATCAGCAGAATTCAAGATTCGCTCTCCCAGAGTCTTAGAGACAAAAAGAAGATTCGTCGAGGAATTAACTGACAGAGTATGACTTTAAGGAGGATACCTTAAAGTCTATCAGTTCAAGACACCAGTTCTGATTCCTCGTACTGACGAATAGAGTCGTTCTGACACAAAGAGATCTGTGTCAGATAAAGCGATCAAAGGTATGGCGCTTTCCGGAAATTCCTACCTGCCGCCTGCAGAAGGACATGCGAGGACAGAGACTTTTCCGGATGTGTCCAAACGGCTAGTATTTGAATCTGAATCTCACGTCTATAAATACGTGAGATCCAACAGCATTCAATACTCTTGCCCACTCTTAGCCACTCTTGAACTACCGAAAGCTCAAACGCATTCATATCAGCGAATAAGCAGTCTTTCGAGGCTTTTCTTAAAGCTACTCCGTGTGTCAATCATTTGAACACGAGACTCCAAGCTTCTAGCTTGTGAGTTATTGATCTCATTTGGTGTTCTTTCTCATTCCGAGGAAGAACATAGCAGCTCTTGAGCCAGCCAGCTCCAGAGTTATTACGGGCAGTTTTGCCGCCAGCAAGAGTCAAGTTCTTGGGAGAACTCAACACCCAATCAGTCGGAGGAGGAGGTTGAAGTGACGTGCTCGCACTCCATCCATCTGACGAGAGTTGAAGAAGGACAAGGACCGGGAGCGGTTGATCCAGTGGACTGGTAGACGAGGCATCTACCAGCTGGAAATAGATCGTAGGAAATCTTGTACCGGATTACTCTTTTTAGTGAATTTCCAGTGCTTCGACTGGAGAGTGGACGTAGATCAGTTGATCGAACCACTATAAAATATCCTTGTTATTTACTGCTTTCAACATTTACTTACTGATTTAAAACCCAGCACCCAAGTGCTGGAGTATAACTGAAACCAGTTTATAACTGTGCAAACTCGACTCTAAAATTTTCTAAGTCCTGAGTCATCAGCTGACCAGCCAGTTGCCAGTCAGCTGAATACTCAGTTGCCAGTTGACTTACCAGCTGACAAGGTCCCAGTCAGCTGTGTAACCAGCAGAGTGCAAGAAACGAACTTACGTATTTTCCGCTGCCAAAGTATACCCTGATATCCGGGACCAACAAGTGGTATCAGAGCGGACGGTTCTTTCAGACCGTTCGTTTCTGTGTCGCTTAGGACCGTGATCCACGTTTCCTTGCACTCCTGTTTGTTTGTCTGTTTGTCTAGCTCAGGTACTTCAAGATGAATATCCCAAAGCTAATGGACTACAAGACGGAGAAGCACTCTACATGGCGAAAGAGGACGCTTATCTCCCTGAAGAGCATCCATCCAGACATGAAAGATGTACTGGAGACAGGGCCAATAGAGATCACCAAGATTCAGCATCAGCTGGGAGATCGTCCAGCTGCGGTGGTCCCAAAGCCCCAAGATGAATGGAATGCTGAGGACAGAAAGCGGAATCAGCTGGATTCCATTGCACATGAGCTGATCCTTGCGTGCCTTCCAGAATCGCTGATGGAGGACGCACTGCAGTTTGATACTGCTAAGGGAGTATGGGATTTTCTTGATAGTTTATGTCAAGAAACTGACCAAATGAAACGCAACAAATTGCAGGTTGCGGTGGATAAATATGAGTCCTTCCAGATGCTGACTGGAGAAACCATCAAGGAGATGGAGGCGAGATTCACCGCCATTGTCAGCGAGCTGAAGTCTCTGGGCAGGGAGTACGAAAATGCTGATCTTAACTCGAAGATCCTGTCCAAGATGCCGAAGGAGGATTGGTTTGTGAAAACCACCGCACTAAAGGAGAAAGATTTATCCAAACTAACTCCTAAAGAAGTGTTTGCTCAGTTGCAGGCACATGAATGGGATATCCAGATGGTGAATAAAAACGAGGCTATCAGGAATGTTGGATCCCCCTGCGTTAAGGCTCAGGACGAAGCTTACTTCGTCAAGAAGGACTTCAAGCGGATGCCCAAGAAGCCCTTCCATGCTGACAGGCCTGCTGGGCAGACCAACCAGCCGAAGGAGATCCCATCCACGTCAGGATCTTACTCCAAAAGTGGCGAGAGCTCTATCGCTGAACTTGAGCAGCAAATGAAACGACTGGCCGTCCTACTGGAAAAGGCTAAGTCAAAGCAGGGAGTCTCTTCAAGCTCAACTGACGGGAAATTCGTCAAAAGAGCTCCTCGTGCTTGCTATCAATGCCAATCCCCTGACCATTTAAAATTTGAATGTCCGCAGGTGGACAAAACTGAGAGGGAACGGCTGAAGAAGCTCTTTGAAGAGCGTGCCTCCAAGGCAGTTGCCAAAGCCATGCTGACAAGGACTGAAGTTCCTGATATCCCCGACCATGATGATGGGGAATACGAGTCAGATGGAGAGTCTGAAGAAGAAGCTCTTCTGGCATTCATGGCTGCTCTAGGAGAAGTGTCAGCTGAAGAAGATGCTGACAAGGAAGAACATCTGGCATTGACTGCTGATGATGAGGTACAATCAGATCCTCAATTGCATATCATGCCTGTTCAAATCATAGACGATTCTGAGTCGCATTGCTCCGACTCAGAAGATGTCACTTTAGATGTTCTTCAGCATGAGTTTTTAAAATTTTATGAAATGAAAAATGTTTTAGCTGGCGAAAACACTTCGCTGAAAAATCAAGTTTCCATTTTGACCAGTGAGATTGAAAAATCTAGGTCACTCAGCGAAGAGCTAGAAACTTTGAAAAAGGCTCATTTCGACTTGCTCCAAGATTTTCAAAGTACAAAAACTGAGCGAGATAACCTTCACAGTCTCGTTCTGGAGCAAGAAAATAAAATCAATTTTCTAAACAAGGGCTCTAAGGATTTAGAGGCAGCTCTAAGTCATTGGAGAAAACCTTATGATAAATCCGGGTTGGGATTTACAAATGATTCGAGCATAAACCAACCCAATGCTGGTAAGGGTAAGGGCAGAACGGTAAATGAGTCAGCACCAGCTGGTGCTGCCAGCATACCTCGTATGGCTGATCAGCAAAGGAATCATCAGCCCAGATATAAAGGTGAGTCATCACGACAACAACCTCGACTGGCAAATTCCTCTGCTGACAGGACGCCAGCACACCCTAAGAAGCTGACTAAGCCAAAATATTCCAAGGCAAGGAAGTCAGCACCAGCAGCCAGTGGAACCCGACAGCCAGCACCAGCTGTCCAGAGGTTCCACACACAACCTTATAAGTATGCCAGTTGCCAGCATACTTACAAGGGGTCCCACTCTCAGCAGAATACTGAGAGAAGGACAATTCTCGATAGGAGGAATACCTATCGGAGGCCTGAGCCCAATCAAATGTTTTCATCAAGGGCTAGGAAGGCTAACCACCGTGGTCCACAGTTCCAAAGACCACCAAGGCAGCACAAGCGGTCGGAAAGAAATTTCCGATCTCCTCAGAAGAAGAATACTTCTAGAGGAACTGCACACACAGCCACACCTTCCAAAAACAATTCCATGCATTATTTTAAGAGGAAGGGAAAGGCCATGAGTGATGTCAGCAAGGGTAACACTGAGCTGAAGATTACTCAAATCTGGATTCCGAAAGGAATGTTCCAGAGATCTAACCCTGCAGGACCCGCTGATGATCGGGGACCTAAATGATTTCATTTTTCTTGCAGGAACAGGATCATGCGTATCAGCTTCAGAGGTCGAGCGAGTGGATCATTGACAGTGGTTGCTCCGCTCATATGACTGGTGAGGAGTTCTTATTTTCGGAGCTCACCAAGGTCAAAGGACCTCCAGTTATTTTTGGTGATAACTCCAAGGGCAGAGTTATCAGCAAGGGATGCATAGAGAAGGATGATGTGCGTATTGTCAACGTGTCCCTTGTTACCAACCTGAAGCACAACCTCCTGAGCATCAGCCAGCTGTGCGACAATGGTTACACCATTGTGTTTGACAAATCCGGGTGCCAGATCAAGAATGAAGAATCTGGCGAGACCAAGCTGAAAGGTGTCCGCAAAGGAGGGTTGTATGTCGTTGACTGGCAAAGCGGGAAGACTGATACATGCTTTGTTGCCACCAGTTCCATGGAGACCAACTGGCTGTGGCACAAAAGGTTAAGTCATTTGAATTTCAAAACTATTAATTATCTAACCAAGCATGATCTTGTAGATGGTCTTCCCAAGGGCGGGTTCAAGAAGGAAGGGATTTGCAAGGCCTGCCAGCAAGGCAAACAGACCAAGAAATCCTTCAAGAGCCAGTCGCCAGTTCACCCTAGTACCAGTCAGGTACTCGAGCTGTTACATATGGACCTGTTTGGACCAGTAACGCCGCAAACCATTGGAGGAAGACGATATTCGCTGGTGGTAGTCGATGACTACTCGCGCTATACATGGGTGAAGCTTCTCAGAACAAAGGATGAGGTGAAGGTGATTCTTCCAGAGTTGATCATCCAAGCTCAGAAGCAGAGAGAAGCTGTCGTGAAGCGAATTCGTTCGGACAATGGGACTGAATTCTGCAACGGTCCGCTGATGGATTTTTGCGCGGAGGCCGGGATCAAACATGAGAGATCTACACCAAGGCAACCACAGCAAAATGGACTGGCAGAACGTAGGAACAGGACGCTGAAGGAAGCAGTCCGATCCATGCTGGCTGAGTCTGGTTTGGGTCAGAGTTTCTGGGGAGAGGCGTTGGTGACTGCTTGCTATACTCAAAATAGGAGCGGGATCAACGACAGACTTCAGAAAACTCCCTACGAAGTGTACTTCGGTCGTAAGCCTACTTTAGCTCATCTTCGTGCATTCGGTTCTCCATGTTATATCCATAATAATGGGAAGTCGAACTTAAATGCTTTCTCGCCTAAAGCTGATGAGGGTGTGTTTGTCGGATATGGATACCCCTCTCACAAGGGCTATAGAGTATTTAACAAGACGACCCAGCTTGTGGAAATAACATGCAATGTTGTTTTTGATGAAGCTACTTTAGTGCGCAGGACCTTACGCCAACTGGCTGAAGATGTTCCTGAGGTCAATAATGTCAATGACCAGTTGGGCAGGAATTCTTCCAATGCTCAACCAACTGGTTCGACTAGACCGATGAATGGATCATCTTCACAACCAGTTACCTCAGGTGTCCATCAGCAACCTGAGAGGGTCGGTGATGCAAATGACCTTGCTGAGACCTTACACTCAATCTCCCTGAGTGGACCCAGTAACAATCTAGGGGGAATCCCTACTGGCCTTTTTGAAGAAGAAGGCAGTGATGGACCAGCTGGAGAGGATGTTCCAGCTGATGCTGACAACATTGGTGGAGATACAGACAACCAGTCAGAAGGTGATGCTAATGAAGTTGTTCCAACTGGTGAAGGTCCAACACCAGCTGATGTTGCAGCTCCGACTGGTGGAAATGTGGAAGCACCAGTCGCCAGGACAGAAGAACCTGTTTCACAGCCGGCACCAGCAGTCGCTGGTCCTCCCAAATGGCTGAGGGATCACCCATCTGATGCTATTCTCGGTGATCCGGAAGGTTCTGTCCAGACTCGACACGGCAGAGCGCTTTTATCTTGCTTTATATCTCAGATGGAACCTACATCCATCAAAGATGCGCTCGAATCTGCCGATTGGATCAATGCCATGCACGAAGAGCTTGCGGAGTTCACTCGCAACAATGTTTGGGACTTGGTAGAGAGACCATCACACCAGTCAGTGATCGGCACCAAGTGGGTTTTCAAGAACAAGCGAGATGAAGATGGCATTGTGGTCCGAAACAAGGCTCGTTTAGTCGCCAAGGGCTATAGACAGTGTGAAGGCATCGATTTTGATGAGACCTTTGCACCAGTTGCAAGAATGGAGGCGATACGGCTGTTTTTGGCCTATGCAGCGTATCACGGCTTCACGGTGTTCCAGATGGACGTGAAGAGCGCATTCTTGAATGGCGAGCTAAAGGAGGAGGTATATGTAGAGCAACCTCCTGGATTCGAAATTGGCACCAAAGTATACAAGCTAAGGAAGGCCCTGTATGGATTGAAACAGGCGCCCAGGGCTTGGTATGATACACTATCTCAGTTCCTCACCAGAAATGGATTTCGAAAAGGGAAGATCGATCGGACTCTCTTTCTTCTCGACGATGGAGCTGACATGCTGATGGTGCAGATCTATGTCGATGACATCATCTTCGGATCCAAGAACATATCTCTCTGTGAGAAGTTTTCTAAGCTGATGCAGACCTCATTCCAGATGAGTATGATGGGCAAGCTGACATACTTCCTAGGACTTCAAGTCCAGCAATCAGCTGATGGTATTTTTATCAGCCAGCGGAAGTATACCAAGGATCTTATTCAGAAATATTGCCCAGAGAAGACTAAGTCTCTAAGGATCCCGATGAGTACCAGCTGCCAGATATTTCTTGATGAGCAAGGGGAATCAGTTGATCCTACTATATACCGAGGAATTATTGGATCACTCCTCTATCTCACTGCCAGCAGACCCGACATTTCTTATTCAGTCGGAGTGTGTGCCAGATTTCAAGCTAATCCTAAGAAGTCACACATGGAAGCTGCTAAACGGATTGTGAAATATCTGAAGGGGACAGAATCTCTTGGAATATGGTATCCCAGAAATGATGAGCTTACGCTTATCGGATATTCAGATTCAGATTTCGCTGGATGCCGTATTGACCGCAAGAGTACCAGTGGTACGTGTCAGTTTCTCGGACACAAGCTGATTAGCTGGTTCAGCAAGAAGCAGCACTCTGTAGCTACTTCTACCACTGAGGCTGAGTATGTTGCCGCTGCCAGTTGCTGTGCTCAAATTATTTGGCTCAAGCAACAACTGGCTGATTATGAAGTGGACACTGGCTGTGTTCCTATTTATTGCGACAACAACAGTGCTATGTGCATCACGAAGAATCCGGTTCATCACTCCAGGACCAAGCACATAGACATTCGACATCACTTCATTCGTGATCATGTCGAGAAGAAGGATGTCAGCGTGGACTACATTCGTACTGAAGATCAACTGGCTGACATCTTCACAAAGCCCCTGCCAGAAGCAAGATTCAAGGAGTTGTGCATCAAACTCGGTCTTATGGAGATTGATGCGAGCCTTAATGATGAGGAAGAATGAGTCCAAGCTCTCATTCTGTTCTTGATTCTCTGGCGTATGCTGATTACAACTGAGTCCAAGTTCTCAGTTGTGATGTTTCTCGACTGGTGGTGTCTACCAACCACAGATGATATCTACTGGCGGACTTTATCCCTAAATTGTCCAAGGAAATGAGTCCCAGCTCTCATTTCATCTTGCCAGCTTTTATCTTCTGCTGAAGCGAAATTGGGTCCCAGCTGCCACCTTCTAGCAGTGTTGAAGAAATGGATCCACTTCCAGTTGCCAGCAGATAACTGGTGGTCATTCCCACGACTGGCGAAAATTGAGTCCAAGCTCTCAATTTGGTTAAGGTCGCTAGTCTGATCATCAAGTGGTATCAGTTGCTAACTGATGAGTTTGCCAGCAGGACGTGCTACCAGCAAGTGGTTGATTTCTCAAGTGGTCTCAGTTGCTAACTGATGATGTATATCTACAAGGTGGTATCAGCTGCTAACTGAAGAAATTATCATCAAGTGGAGAAATGGCTCTTCAATAAGTGGTATCAGTTGCTAACTGATGAGTTTGCCAGCAGAATGTATTATAAGCATGTGGTATCAGTTGCCAACTGATGAAGAGGCCAACCAGTTAGGGGGAAGTATGCGACTGGCGTATGCTGGTGATGCCCAGCCAAGCCAGCTGTCGCAGAAATGGCGGGATCGTTCGAATCCGATGGCGTATGCGGATCTCCGAATTTAATGCGGCATTTAATGCCACATTTAATGTGCACAGTGGCTGCGCAGTCCGACGTTTGGTTTCCACCAACTACAGCGCACCACGTCAGCACCACGTCGTGCAGCACGTCAGCACGACCACGCCCGTCAACACAGGGAATCGGGCCTGCTGATGACCGTAGATCTCCGCGTGCTGAGCGTTGATCCTGGTCGTAGATTCCTGCATGGACTCGAGTATAAATACTCGAGGTCCCTCACCGGAGAAACCTTTTACGATCCTTCACATTTTTCCAGCCCTAATCTCTCTCATTCTCTCTCAAAATTCTTAAGTTTCCTGAGATTATGGCTTCATCTTCACGCCCCCCAACTGATAATCCCCCGGAAGACAACCCACCTTCCACATCTTCATCGTCTGGTGAGCCCAGACTACCAGTTGCCGAGCAGCACATGCCGACGTACACCGGCATTGTGAAGATTGAGGATATTGACTATACTTATCCGTTCGCGCGACTTGTTGCCCTGAACAAGCCGGCAACCCGTGATCGGTTGTCAAATGCCCAAGTCAGAGCCGCACAAGTTCAAAAGGAGAAGATCCTCAACGAAAAATTGGCCAGAAAGAACTATGGGGAGGAGCTGATCGAGATGATCGATCATGAAGGCCTCCGACAGTATCTGACGGCGGCGCCCCAGACTTTCCATCCGCACCTGGTGGCGGAGTTCTACGCACGGGCGGTGATCGCCGACGGCGAACGGTCCTTCACCACTTCGGTGTTTGGACACCTGATCACCGTCTCCCCCGAGTACCTCGCCGAGATGTTCGGGCTAAGGAACGAAGGCGAGGATGTGGCTACCTACCTTCAGAACAACACCGTCGAGTTCCAGAAGCGCTGGACCCAGTGGAAGAAGGCGGATGTGACCACCTTCCGGACTGGAATGAGAAAGTTCGAGATGGACGAATTTTGGCAGATGGTGTGCGACATAGTCGTACGAATGCTGCAGTGCGAAGTGGGGTCGTACGCAGAGCTGAGCATCCGGAAGTTCTCCGTGATGAGTGCCCTTGCTGACGGGATTCAAGGGAACTGGGCCGAATTCCTTTACGGCCGGCTCCTGGAAAACGTCGGCAGGAACATCGACGTTCCGATTAAAGGGAGGTTTGCCCATTCCGTATCCTTTGGGCTTCGTATCAGCCGCCTACTGGAGATGGAGTTGGGTGATGGGGTGGACCAGGGTGAGCAATTGGTCAGTTCGGACTTCATCCCTCCGACCAAGGAGCAAGCCAAACTCCCCCGCCCAGACTACAAGAAGCCCAGGAGGCTGAAGGGGAAGACCTCAGTGAATCCTTCTGAGGGTGTCTCTGAGGAAGATGAGGTGGATGAGGGCGAGCAACTGCCAGTTATGGCTCGCCCGCTGACTGAAGAAGAAAGGGCTGCGCTCAAGCGCCAGCGAGAGACTGAGCGTCTCTTCGCCCAGCTAGGAGATGCAGTGGATGCGGCCACTGGCATCCATCCCCGGGACATCCGCATCGTCCCTACTGACGAGCCATCCCAGAAGAAGCCCAAAAGACCCAAGAAGCATCAGCATCAGCAGCCACATCAGGCACTGGTTCTTGGTCCAGCTCCAAGGAACATATTGGGACAGACCCAGGAGGAGCAGCTGGAGATTATGACCAGGAAGAGGAAGAGGATCCTCACCCTGGGTGAGCAGATGACGAAGAAGGCCAAGAAGGAGAGAAGTGCCTCTATAGTAAGGAAGAAGCAAGCGAAGGCCAGGCTGAAGGCGTTGAAGGCCCAGCAGGAGCTGGAAGCTGAACTGGCCGCTCGTGACGAGCGCTTTGCCAAGCTTAAGGCAGAGCATGAAGCCAGGCGCCAGGAGGAGCTGGCTGAACAGCTGAGGCTGGCAAGCAAGGGCAAAGGAAAGGCTGATGAAAGTCCAAGTGCCAGCCCCCCAGCTTCCCCACCACCAGGCGAGATTTTAGCAGAAGATACATATCAGCGCCTGCTGGTGATGGGAGTCGACGAGGACATCATGTCCATAGTCGAGCACTACCAGCCGGATGAGGACGAGGCTGGGAGCCCGCTGGCTGCGCAAGGGGATGCCAGCGGTGCTAATGCTGAAGATAAGGACCCGCTGGCTGCGCAAGGGGATGCCAGCGGAAGCAGAGTTGCCGAAGAAGGCCCGCTGGCAGTGCAAGGGGTTGCCAGCGGAGGAGTTGATGAGCGGGCGACCACCCCGGAAAAACTGGCGGAGGAGAAGGAAGAGAAGGAGGCAGAGAAGGAAGAAGAGATGGATGTGGAGACTGGTGCAAGGACTTCTGGGAAGGCTCCCATTGTTATCTCTGATGATTCTGAAGAAGAAGAGCCACCAGTTGTCCAGCACTCCACAATCCAGAGGATGGAGCCAAGGAACCTGTTCCCAGATTTTGCAAAGGAAGGGAAGGCTCAGCTCGGTCGTCAACAGTCCCAAGGAGCCTCAACTTCTGGACGACCAGCGACATCCTCACCAGCACAGCCTCGACGTGCTGATTCGCGACCACGACGTGACATAACCGTCAGCGTCCTCAATTACAACGTGGTCGACGCTGATGAATATGAGGAGATGGTCAATGGACCCCATCGGTGGGAGTTACGCGGGGAAGAGGCCTTCGACACCTCTCAAGTGCCTGACTACAGCATTCTCAACATCATTCCCCTCCGCGGGCTCCCCCACCAGTCGGTCTTAGCTTCCCGCATCCAGGACTGGTGCCTGCCCCTAAGGCCGATGGAGTTCTACAACCGTACTCTGTATGAGTACGCAGAAAATATCACAGTGGAGGTCGAGGATGCCGTTGATCTCGACATGTTTAATGACTTCCGGTATCTGTGGTTTGTCAACCCGACTCTGTACTGTGAGCTGCGGCGATGGAGGATCTTTGACCGTGTGGAGCGGTATCTCACGGTGGAGAAGCGCTCAGTTCTGTACGCTAGACTGGGGCTGGAATACTGGAGGAATGAAGAGGACTGGGCGAATGAATTCATGGATACATTAACTGACGAGCCAGAGCCCTTGTCCCTTAGGCATGTCCGGCGGCGAGTGCATAAGATTCTTGATTATCGCCTAAGGACTGGCAGCTCAGGACTCCCGAAGCCAAGGCGTGTCCGAGTGCCCTTTCTCCAGTTCCACCGCACCAGCCGGGGCTTTCAGGTGGTCTACGCTCTCCGAAGGATCCGAATACTGATTGCCCTCCCACCGCTCCTCCTCTACTTTGCCCGTCTGTTCGATATGGCAGCCACTGAGTTGCTAATTGATCATGTGGTGGAGGAGGATCCATCCCGCCCTTGGTGGCTGACCACTGCAGTCGCTGGTGTTCCCAATGTTGTATCCCTTGAACACATCGACTGGCAGGTGGTGGAAGTTGATACACCCACCGTTTCCGAACAATTCCCGTCAGCATCTGCTGAGATGCTGGTGGAGGAATCAGCTGAGGAGTCAGCATCAGCAGCCGCTGCAGTCCCAGCAGAAGCATCAGCCGCTGCAGAGCCAGTAGTGGAGAGGCCAACTGGAGCTGACACTGAGATGGCTGAGGCCTCATCTGGTGTGCCCTCTACTTCGATGGAGCTGTCAGCAGAGCCTCTCTCTGAGGTCCATCCGCCTGCGCAACTGGTTGCTCTCATTGATGCCA
>JAPKLW010000407.1:466564-556637 GCA_026898455.1 Plectranthus barbatus | reverse complement strand
TAAATCTGTAGATCTTTGGAGTTAGTTAATTTATCTTGAGACCGAGCGGAGATAGGTAATTAATTAATCTACTTTATGAATTGTCAAACAAAGAAGTTCATAATATTTTTCTGATGTTTCACTACGAATAGGAATTAAAATTGGGAATTAATCAATTCATTCATCCATGTCATACTTGATAGGTAGATATCTCTGGAATCTGTGCTTCTCTTATTTGAATACAAAAGCCTTTTAATTTCCTGTTTAATTTTCATTAGCAAGTATTAAAATTTTCAAAACAACCAAAACTTTTTAATTGCTTTTCCTAACCAGTATTTTAAGAACGTCTGATTAAGTATTTAGGATTTTTCGTTGCTTCATTCCCCTGGATCGATAACCTTAGGGTTTACAAATTTATTTGCCACTATTTCTATAATTAATCTGTAGAAATTACAGTGATCACTCGTCAAACTCCAAAAGACCGAGTTTGATGCAGAATTCTTTAAATCTTTCTCCAAGAAGTGGCTTGGTGAAGATATTTGCGAGCAGATTCTCAGTTCAGATATATTCCACAAAAACATCATTTTTCTCCACATGATCCCGAATGAAGTGATGTCTGATATCAATATGTTTTGTTCTGGAGTGATGAACTGGATTCTTTGTGATGCACATTTAACTGCTGTTATCACAATTAATTGGTACACTGATAGATTTATATACTGCAAGCATTATGATTGGTATATTATGAATATGGTTTATGGTTAATATACTGGTAATCATTATCGTAGTATTATCATCTCTTGTCTGAATTATCAAACATGTATCGCAAGAAACTCTATTCTTTTGTCTCGTTGATAGGGAGATCGTACGGTGTGTTTTAGGTCACAGATGATCGTATGACCTAGCGGTTATCACAGCTGAGATAGTGCGAGGATAGATTTTCGGTCTAGGCTGCAGCACAATCAGTAATTAGTGGTTTATCTTGGTCAGTAGATGTGCTGGTATGTTTGGTACGTATTGATAGGACCTAACTGAGATCGATTCTTTTATTTGACATTAAAAGAATCTTGATCTCAATGGTTTGATGATATCTGAAGCATAATGAAAGTTCAAGAGGTATACACAAGTCTGTGTATCACTTTGAGATGTTATGATAGAGATTTTTACATGTACTTGTATATCTGCATCTTGGGTGGTAGCAGCTTGTGTATGACTTCTAGTTCTATATTTAGGTAACCATATCCAGTATAGGACGGTGACATTCCCTAAGAAGCTAAAAAAGGTTCACTATGCAGGAGCCTGCATGCTAATTAGGTTCAAGCATAAGTGAAAAGGTATTAAGTGGTATTACTTAGGAATAAAAGATATTAATTAATTTGTAGGCTTGTCAGAGCCTTAATTAATTAATGAATGTCTGTAAACTGCACTTCTCGTGGATTTTCACAATTTTATTTTCCACAAACCATTTTTTCTTGCTCATTAGCCTCTACGAGAACTTCATATATCTGGGAATTTCCCGGAGAGCCTCCACAAGTGGGATGTTGATGTTCTTTTTTTTTTAGATTTTCTACAAAGCGAGTGTACTTTGAATCTTCGTTCCTTTTTGCAAACCTTTGGAGAAAAGTCATGTGAGGTGTAGAGTCAGCTTTCCCCTTTTTCTTCTCTTTTTCACCCTGGGTTAGCCTCTGTGTCGACCGATCCACAGCTGCATCGGTCATTGCTTGCTGGCTTCTGCATCAATCGATGCAAGGTGCTTCAGTCAACGTGGAAGCTTTAGTCAAATTTTTTTTGTTGCCTTCTCTTTAGCATTGCTCAACCTCTATCCTTATCGACTTCTTGTGTCGACCAACACAAATTGTACGTCGATTGATACAAAGATGTATGCGGCGGGGTCTTCTTCTCCTTCTCCCCCATACTCAATTTTTGGCATCTAGGGGCCTTCAAACCTTGTTCCGGATCGCAAGGCGATAACGTTCACTTGCTTCTCCTTAGCTAATTCACTACGGTCACACTAGGAAGCTATTCAGGTTTGTGCTGATTGTTGAGGGTAGTGGCTATATAACTCAACTGAGAATCCAACATCTACAAGTGCTTAGTGATGAGCTGCATGTGGTTTGCCATTCCTTTAACCTCATTCTCCACCTTTCTAAACCGGTTGTCAGAGCTTTCGATGAACTTGTCCAAAGTCTCTTCCAATACAGACCTCTTCTTCTCCACAATTTCTCCGTCGGTTCCCATATTGAATCCTGGTGGAGGATTCACATAGGACAACTAAGGGTGATTACTCTCATGGTTATGTTGGTATCTTTGGTTGCCTCCACGATAGATGTTTTGGTAACCTCCACCAACGTAGTTCACTTGTGCTCTATTTGTACCACTCGAACCTCTTGCACTGCCTAAATATATGTACTCTGCCTCCACTGGAACGATGGCCATACTCTAATCTAATACAGTTGTGGAGTGGCTCTACCTGCCTCTAGCTTCACAATATCCTCTCTCAGCTTCTTGACTTCAGCAACAACATCAAATTCTGGGGTAGGCTCAACTATTTTCACCGACATCTATCTCTCGGTGGGCCACTGATGGCAGTTCATGGACATCTCTGCAAATAACCTCATACCTTCTACTCCACTCTTATTCATTAGTATTCATCTGGCAAAAACATCAACCAAATCCTTCGTGTGAGGAGTCAGCCCCTCGTAGAAGTGACAAACTTGCATCTCCAAGTCTATTCCATGCCTTGGGCATAATCTGATCAGCTCTTTGTACCTCTTCCAGACCTCGCACAGTTACTCATCATATCTCTAGCTAAAGTAAGTGATGGAGGCTTTTCTCTGAGGAGGACACTCGGTGGAAAGTAGTTGGGGAGGAATTCGGCTCGAAGCTCCTCCCAAGATCCAATCTGGCTTTTGTCCAGGCTTGCAAACCATGATCGCGCATCATCCCTGAGAGAAAAAGAGAACAGTTGCATCTAGATGGTATCATGCGGGACTCCATTTTGTGTCACCTTATCACACACCATAATGAATTGGTTGAGATGTGCATACGGGTCTTCGATAACTTTCCCCCCAAAACAAATTATGTTGCACCATCTGAATAAGTCATGTCTTCGTCGCAAAGCTGTAGCATTGATGCCAACTCTTAATCCTGGCTTTTCTTGTTAAGGCATAAATTGATCCAGGATGGATCTCTGCGGTTTGACCACCTCTAGCTGTCTCTGAACATTTCCTACCCCGTACACTGCTGCTAATCTTGTTGCTTATTCAGTCTGTGCTGCCTAGAGTTGCTCTTGGAGCTGTTGTGCTTCATTAACAAATTGCCTCTGCTACTCAGAAGTCATTTCTAAAGAGGAGCGTCATGTTGATCTGCCATCCCTTGTTGCTTTTCTTTCCCTTTCTTTGATTGTTTTTTGTTCTTCTTCCAGGTTGCTTCAATCTCCAGGTCGAGTGCTTGACCCTTGTCCCTTGTGTTCATCCACCTGCGAATGGAAAAAGTGAAAAGTTAGTAAGCATCGATTGACAACTGACACAAGATAATGTCGATCAATGCGGAAAATTTATCTATGTCGGTCGACATACGCTCACGTCGGTCGATACAGAGAGTGAAATCATAAACTCATGCATGCGATAAGAAAAATAATTCCTAATCGAGCAAATATTAAAACAATTCAATAAAAACATAAAATCTAACTAATCCTCGGTGGAAACGCTAATTTGAACATTAGAAAATTCCAAACTATTGCATGACAGCGAAGTAAATAAATTTTTAAACCCGGAGGATATTGAACACAAGGGAAAAGTGTGGCGAAATTATCATGTATACTGAATGAAGTTTTTCAATCTATTGTTTGTGAATAACCAATTTAAAAAGGGTTTTGGGGTTTTTAAAATAACTTTTAAATAAAGTTCAAATAATTAAAAACACAGATCCTACGGAACTCTACCAAACTGAATAACATGCAAGAAACAAATAATTCAAACACAAAAGAATTTATGGTGAAAAATATGTTAATGTAGAATTAATTCCTTGGTCGGGCAATTAAATCCAATATTACTAATAAGTGATTATCTTCTCTCGGTCTCAAAAACACCTATTAATCAATCCCAATAAATAATCAAATTTAATCCTACAATTGATTTCTTCTTAGTCAGACAGAAAAACAATTATATTAAATTCTTTCTTCCTATTATTAATTTTCACCTCTCGGTCCTTCAATTAATAACTAATACCTATTCCAGTTTTCATCTCTCGATCCTTCAATTGAACATAGATTTGATAATAATTCAAAGAGTTTAAACCAATTTAAGGTTTGAATAATTGAAACAAAACATGAATCAAATGGAGAAAACTCTAGAACCTACTAAGGTTTCTTGTCAGACATAGTAAAAGTAAACATCAAAACAAAAGATTGCATTAATTCAAACTTGATGGAAAATAAAGTGCAGAAAATAAAAACTTGATACAGGTCTCTAACTTTAAAAGCATGAGTTTAAAAATAAAAACTAGAATAATAAAGACTAGATTATGAAATGAATAATGGACTAAAACTTAATTCATGAGTTTATATAGTAGTAGGGTTAGGTATTGTGGCCTTGAACTTTGGGAATAATTTGGATATGGCAATATCTACTCAAAATCCGGCCTCAAAAAACAAAATTGTGTTTCAGCATCAAAATTATTCACGTCGATCGACATAGTATTACGTTGGTTGACGTGAATCTCTCCACAAAGATCTCACTTTATTTGGCAACATCTCCTCGTCGATCCCTTCTGCATGGAGATGTTCACAGGTCAAATTAAGCTAATACAGATTAAGCATCTATTGTCTAATGAAACAATGGATTTAATTTAGGTTTGTTTTCTCATCTAGTTTGCAAATCCTGCATAGATGGTAATAATGTTGACCAGGCCTATGAGATAAGTAAGTCTCGATATGGTGATATGTTGGAATTGATCCATCCTGACTTAGGTGGACTGACGTTCACGTAAGCTCTAAAGGATATGAGTATGTGTCATTTTCTTTGACTGTAACTTAAGATACTGATGTGTTAATTAGCTTTGCCGCAAGCGAGAATAGTTTGAATAACTCAAATATTCAAGGAAGAAGTGGAAAAGAAGCTAATTAAGACTATCAAGTCATTGCATTTTAAACGCAATCGATGAACACTTCAGTAACGATCTTAGACAGTATTAGTCATATAATTGGGATTTAATCCAAATAGATTACACCAGCATTCATCATCCCGATGGTGTAAGAATGAGAAGAAATAAAGACTCTTTCGAAGCGTATTATAATGATTTAAGCATTCCTGCCTAACTTGTTTCTCAGAAAATCCTTGGAAATTGTAGTGAACTTATTGCTTGATTTTAAGTCAATGTTAAAAGTTTCTTAAAAGTTATGATTATGATATAAATCTAATAGGTCATAATGGTTTTGAGAATGTTCAGTTTTGATAACTAAGCAAGATATTGATGGGTTAAAATCAAGATAACATTGTTTGTAGGATATTATGGGAAGAAACAAATGATGATTATAACCTTAAGATTTAGTAAATTCATTGTTTATGTCAACGAAAGATTCTTTTAAGACTGAATAAACATAATATCAAATGTAATATGGTTGTTCAAAAAATTGAAGAAACTGATGCATTTCCATTAGGAAAACTTTGTGTGAGTCTGGATGTAATTAGATTGGTACAGTGTCCCACACACATTCAATGGTGCAAGGTGC
This sequence comes from Plectranthus barbatus, assembly GCA_026898455.1. Lineage (NCBI taxonomy): Eukaryota > Viridiplantae > Streptophyta > Magnoliopsida > Lamiales > Lamiaceae > Plectranthus > Plectranthus barbatus. The sequence goes on along the minus strand of JAPKLW010000407.1, from coordinate 550,927 downwards.
AGAAACACGAGAAAGTGCACCGAATGTTGACATAGTGTCGATGCTTCGTTGTAGATGGAGGATTATATTTAATCCCAAATTTGATCTAGTTGATATCAGTCCCCAGAACTACAGTGAAGCAGTATCTGACGAAGATACGGACAAGTAATGCATCGCCATGAATTATGAGATAGAATTCATTATGGCTATGGTTGTATGCCAAAAGTCTTGACTATCAAACAGCTTCATAGCTATACATAGGATATACATGAGTGAGTGAAAGTATAATAGCATTTATAACAATGGTTGGAGGTAAAGCATTATTGTCAGTACGAGAGCATAGACTATGATGGGACTTTTCACCTGTAAGTCATGCTCATGTTCATTAGGATACTGCTTGCTATAGCAGCACATGAAAACCTAGTAATCTAGCAGTTGCGACAATCGGAAGGTTTTGTGCAGTAAGGCGAAAGACATCTTGTCTCAAAACTTTGGAAATCCCTCAATGGACTCAAATTTACCGGTCATAGAACTTACGTTCAGAAGACGTGATTAAGTATTATGGATTTTCACTATGCATGAATGCGAGATCTCTCACTAGTAAAGTGTCAATGGTAAGTATGGTGTATCTTGCACAGTACGCAGATAATATTCCCCTATTTTGCGATCATGTGGAGATATTAGCAGGCATACAGAGATGGTTATCTAAACAGTTACTAATGTTGGACAAAAACGATGTTGGATACATCCTCAGGATCAAAGTCTTGCATGATTGCAAGAAGAGGATGTTAACCTTGTCTGAAACATTTTACATGGATACTGTATAAAGACTAATATCTTGTTATGGATTTGGCATAGTTGGTAGATATTAGTCTTAACCCTGGACAGACGCAATACAATCGAGATTATGTTCTATGGGTTTTGGTTCGGCTTCCCAGGTGGACTAGATTATAAGAATGTTTAACTCTAGCTATATAATCTATTTGGGTAATAAAATCATTCAATGAAAGAGTCCAAAAACTTGTAAGTTTTATAGGACTTTATCATAGTAGTACAATATAATTTGGGTACTACTAGTTAGAATTCAGTAATGGTAATGGTTATTCATTTGCATATGGTATCAGTGGTTTAAGTGATATAAGAGAAATATAGAATTCACGAAGTCATATAACTAAGTTAAGTACCAAATAAGAGAAGCCAATTAATCAAGTAAAAAGTGGAAAAGTTTCTGCCTGCTTGATTTGTAAAAGCTCACTACAGAAATCTATGATAGACGACATTCATGGATTTGTATTGTGGTTGATGCAACTCATTCAGTGGTTAAATTGACAGCTAATAATTTTAACACATTGTATGCTCTGGATTAAAGCACATCATGATGTTTTGAGTATAAGTGGTAGATTGTTAGGTTTTGTATACCGCAAAGCATTATGATTAGTATATTGATAAACGGTTTTGTTTGATATCCTGGTAATCAACAATGTCTTATATACAGTGATAAATCCTCATGTCTGACTAACAAACTTACAACGTGTTGGGAAATTATTACTAAATCTTCCTTAGGATTATATTGTGAAAGGTTTTGTTGGATCAAACCTTAGTAGATGGTCGATCAATTACTGAACTCTAGCATAGCCTAGCGACTCTTGTAATGTCCTGTATAGGGTAAATATTGAGTTGCAATAGAATAGGTTGCTAGAAGCACTTCCAGCAAACACCAGAGAATGCTAAAAAAGATAGAAGTACAGTGGCAGCAGAATGTTGAGGAATCGGCATTTGCTAGCACATTGCAGATTGCTAAAGACATTAGCAATCCGGAGTTGAAGGAATCAGAAGAGCAACTACTGAGCAGTTCGCAGTCCATCTAGCAGATTGCTAAAGAAAGTTAACAGGTCGTTCCGAAGAAGCTCAGCAAAGCGAAGATAACATCTAACGGCTGCTACACCACCGTTCTGACAACCATACGGGCAAGGACAAAACTTTCAGAACTAAGTCAGAAAAGCACATACGAAGTCAGAAAAGTTAGTAAAAGTCTACCCGCTTTTTGACAAAGGATTCGTTATGTCTAATGGGTATGGAGATTCAAAGTTTTGAATCTCCAGATATAAAACACGAGTCCAAAAGAGAGAAAAGACTATTGCTCACTCAATTCACGAACTCACACTCGAAAGATTCCTAAGACAAAAGCAAAAAGCTTGAGAGCAGTCAGTTGAAAGCCACAATCGAAAGACATTTAAAGCCTTCAACTACCAGAGTGTCCCTATTGAATATCTGACACTCCATTGAAGAGATTCCATGACTTTGTTCAAGAATCTTCAATCATTGGGATACCTTCCTTTATTGGAAGCATCCAACAATCAATTCAACGAAAAGGGATTGATTAAGACGGGCGTCTAGCCGTACTCGAAGAAAAGTTCGGAAGGAACTATAAATCTTCCAAAAGTAGTAAGAGCGAGTTTCACGAAGGTGTGCCCTTGACTCTGCCAAAACTACGCCTGAGGAGTTCGGAGTAACGGAGGATAGCCGTGAAGTAGCCACCCCAAAAGTTCATTGCATACTTTACTTGAGAGGCGAATCCTTGTACACCGTATACTTACTTAGTGAAATTCTTAGCATTTCGGCTAAGGAGTGGACGTAGATCTTTTAATCGAACCACTATCAACTCGGTGTTGTTATCTTGTTTGCTGTTTTATTGCTTAATGTTAAACTGTGTTTTGAAACATAGCAACAAAGTTGCTAGAGTATATCTACAAGAAAATCTAAGTCTAGTTGAGTTAAATAATCTTTGAAAATAACTTAAAGTGCAAGTGAACATTTAAATCTTCCATTGCAATTCGTGTGAGAGTTTTATCTTAATCACGACGACTCTGATCTTAGGGACTAACAAGTGGTATCAGAGCAGGAGGTTGAAAAACCGACTGCTTTTGAGTCGCTTAAGACCTAGATCTTAACTTTCCTTGCGCGGTTACTCTATTTTCTGTGCTTGTCTAGCTCAGGTGAAGGATAACAAGATGACTAATCACGATCTTCCCAAGTATAACAAGGAGAAGTTCCAGTCCTGGAAGACGTTGGCCATGATTCAACTCCAAAGTATCCATCGGGAGATGAGGGATATGCTAGAGAAAGGCCCAATAGAAATCATGAAGGTCAATACCTCAGTAGCCCCACCCGCTGAAGGCCAACCACGTCCGGAGATGGTACTAAAGCCTTATGTGGAATGGACGTTGGAAGATAAGAAAAGGGGTCAGTTGGAGTACATTGCCATGAAGCTAATCATTGACTGCCTACCCCCTTTGTTGGCTGACAAAATTTTAGAAAACAAGACAGCCAAAGAGATGTGGGATTATCTGTGCAAATGCTCTGTTGAAACTGAGCAGATGAAACGTAATAACTCCAAGTGGCTGTGGACAAGTATGAGTCATTCTCAATGAATCCTGGAGAAACCATTCAATCCATGGAGGACAGATTCAATACAATTGTGGGCGAGCTAAAAAATGTGGGCAAAACCTATGATAATGGGGAGATGAACAATAAAATAATATCTGAACTCTTCCCAATGAGTGATTGGTTTGTTAAGATGACAAGCCTAAGTGAGAAGGATCTCAGTCAAATGTCGACTGCCAAAGTGTTTTCACAACTGAAAGCTCATGAGGCTGCTATGGCACAACCTACTGCATCAAATGCTGGAAACCATGAGAAATTGGCATACTTTGTCAAGAAGGATGGACACAAGTGGAAGTCACCCAGGAAGCCGTTCCATAATCAGGAGAGATTTACACCAGCATCACCAGCAAAGGAGACTGTCTCAACCTTAGGTCCCTAACCTGTTGACTTAAAGATTAGTGAGCTGGAAGAACTAATAAAGAAGCTCCAGAAGTTGATAACGGAAGCCATAGCCAAGAAAGAAGCTAAAGAAGCTAAGCAAACATCAACCTCTTTCTGCTCAGCAGAGCGAAAGCCCAGGACTTGCTTCGAATGTGGATCGCAAGATCACCTTAAGCACGAGTGTGGGTCAGCAAAGAGGAGGGAGATTGCTTGAAGCAGCGTTTCGAGAAACGTGCTGTCAAAGCCGTAACCAAAGCATTGCTGACAAGGACAGTGGTACCTGACATTCCAGATGACGATGAGGAATACTACTGTTCCTCAGAAGAAGATGATGAGGAAGCTCTAGTAGTCCTGATGGCAAATGTTGTCGAAGATCAATTTGCTGATGCTGATGCTGAGCAGAGTGGAGAATCTGCTCTAGTCGTAGACGAAAATGAGGTACAAATTACCAGCATTCCTAGCATAGTAATCATGGATGAATCGGAGGAATCTTTTCCAGATTCTGAGGAAGATTATTTGACGAAGCTTTCAATTAAATTCTCTAAGACGTATGAGAACAAAAATGCTATTGTTGGTGAAAATGCCTCATTTAAATTAAATGTTCAATCCTTGACCGAGGAAGTCGAAAGACTAAGGTCAGATAGTGAGGAACTTTTAAAACTGAAAGCAGATTTCTCTAAACTTTCCGAAAATTTTCAAAAATTAGAGAAAGAAAATCTTGCTTTGAAAAGTAAACCTAGAGAGGATCGCATCTGTACATATACATCCAGTAAAGCAGTTCTCAATGCCATTGTTAGCCAGCAAAGACATCATAAAGTTAAGTCTAGCCTTGGATGTGAATCTTCTAGAAAGACTCTGAATACTCATTCTAGTTCCTCTAAGCAGAAACCGATCTTATTTGTTTCTGCTGGAAATATCGTTGCTGACAAAGGAAAAGGGAAAGTTACTGTTGAATCTTCAAATGCTAAGCAGGATGCTAAGCAGAAGAATGGATATAAGCAGAATGCATCTGTGAAGTCTCAACAGAGGTTCCAACCAGAGTCCGCTAAGCATTTGTTTGCTAGATCTCAGCAGTGGTTCCAATCAGGATCTGCTAAGCATAAATCTGCCGGACCTCAGCAGAGGAACCAAAAGATGAATGCTAAGCACGTATCTACTGGACCTCAGCAGATGATCCAAAGGATGAATGCTAGGTATGTACATGCTGGACCACAGCAGAGAAATTAGAGAGCTTATGCTAAACCATATTCAGCTATACCAAGGAATGATGAGTGTTATGTTTCTAACGCAAGGATAACAAACCCTACCTTTCACAAGGGCAAGCAAGTTCATTATACTGCAGTAAGACTGTCGTATCACCAAGATGTGGATTCCGAAAGGAATCATGATCCATGCTAAACCCCCGAAGGACCCGAAGCTATACGGGTACCTAAATCAACTTGATTGATTATTTTGCAGGGACAGTATCCAAGTGCTAAAGCGTCATATATAGAAAATGAATGGATCCTTGATAGCGGCTGCTACGCACATATGACCGGGAATGAGGGGTTATTTTCAGATATTCAAAGATTCTATTATGGCCCCAAAGTCAAGTTCGGAGACAACGGTGAAGGCAAAGTTGTTGGAAGAGGGTGCATTGAGCGTAATGGATTAAGAATCATCAACGTAGCACTTGTTTCCAACCTGAAGCACAATTTACTGAGCATAAGTCAACTATGTGAGAATGGGTACACTGTATCCTTTGTCAATACTGGTTGTTCTATTGCTGACACTGTTACAGGTGAAGTGAAGCTCAGAGGCATCCGCAAGGGTGGCCTATACATTGTTGATTGGCAGAGTGGTCAACAACATTCATGCTTTTTAGCCTTGAGTAAGGAAGAGACAACATGGATGTGGCACAAGAGGTTCAATCATTTGAATTTTAAAACTATTAACCACCTTGCCAAGAACAAGCTTGTTGTAGGTCTGCCTGATGAAACTCTTCGCAAAGAAGGAGTGTGCAAAGCATGTCAACAAGGAAAGCAGACCAGAGCGTCATTTAAGTCTAACCCGGAGAAGGCCACTTCGCAAAGGATCCTAGAGCTACTACACATGGATCCTTTTGGCCCCGTCACTCCATCCACTGTAAGTAAAAGGATTTATACTCTTGTGGTGGTTGATGACTTTTCCAGGTATACGTGGGTTTGGTGGTTCGCTTATTAAAGACCAAAGACGAAGTAAAGCTCATTCTATCGGAGTTAATCCTCAAAGAGCAAAATAGCAAAGAAGTCACAGTGAAGAGGATTCGCTCTGATAATGGAACAGAGTTCTGTAATGGAGTACTCATGGATTTCTGTGCTGAAGCTGGTACCGCACATGAAAAGTCCACCGCTAGGACTCCTCAGAAGAATGGGCTAGCAGAAAGAAGGAACCGGACGTTGAAGCAGGTCGTTCGATCAATGCTAGCAGACTCCGAGCTGTCTGCTAAGTATTGGGGTGAAGGAGTTATGATGGCTTGTTATACACAGAATAGGAGTGCTATTACTAGCAGATTCAACAAGACTCCTTATGAAGTGTACAACGGTCTTAAGCCCTCTATAACTCATCTTCGTGCATTTGGTTCGACATGTTATATCCATAACAACGGGAAGTTGAAACTTAATATTTTTTCGCCTAAGTCAGATGAGGGTGTATTCCTTGGATACGGTCACCCTACTCACAAAGGCTACAGAGTATTAAACAAGACTACCAGAATTGTGGAAATAACATGCAATGTTATTTTTTATGAGTCTACTTTAGTGCGCAGAGCCATAAAAGAGAAAGAGGATAGCAATCATGAGACTAATGATGTCAATGATCAATCGTTCTTACATTCTTTCGAAAATATGCGTATTGATCCGACTAAGTCTATGAATGACTGCAATCCAAACCAGACTCACTCAGCAAGAGACCAGACTACTGTCCGGGCCAGTGATGCTAATGATCATGCTGAGGCCACACCTATTCATCTCAATGATAATCCAGATATTTTGGAATTGCTCGATGACGATGAGGAGGAGATATCAAGGTCACATCCTATTGCTGAAGAAGGACTAGATGCTGCTGAAGGTCTTGGCAGAGGAGCTGCTGAGATTTCAGCTTCTGAGATACTTGCTGAAGAAATTCATGTTCCTGAAGATCCTGTAGCAGAAGCCCCAGCTGTTGAGATACCGGTTGCTGATGTCTCTGTTGCTGAAGATCATATTGCTGATAATCGAGATGCTGAGCACCAGGCGGGTGCTGAAGAGAACGTTGTAGCAGACAACGATGTAGCAGGAAAAGGAAATGTTGAAGTTCCAGTTCCCATAAGACCAGTATGGTTGCGCGCTTATTCTCTTGATAATGTTCTTGGAGATATTAATGATCCTATCCTAACAAGGCAAGGCAATGCGATGCTCACTTGCTATATATCACATGAGGAGCCAGCCAAGGTAGATGATGCTCTACGATGTCCAGATTGGGTGAATGCTATGCAAGAGGAGCTTGTTGAATTCACTCGCAATCATGTATGGGACTTAGTGGACAGGCCAGAACATAAAAATGTTATTGGCACTAAGTGGGTGTTAAAAAAAAAAAGGCTGAGGCCGGCATGGTTGTCAGAAATAAAGCGTGCCTCGTAGCCAAAGGATATAGACAATGCGAAGGCATTGACTATGATGAAATATTTGCTCCGGTGGCTCGACTGGAAGCAATAAGGTTGTTCCTTGCATACGCTGCACACCATGAATTCTCCGTTATGCAGATGGACGTAAAGAGTGCATTTCTGAACGGTGAGCTTAAGGAGGAGGTCTATGTTGAACAACCACCAGGCTTCGAACAAGGAAACCAAGTATACAAGCTAAGGAAAGCTTTATATGGCTTGAAGCAAGCACCAAGAGCATGGTATGGAACTCTATCCAAGTTCCTGCTCTCAAATGGTTTCAAGAAAGGGAGGATTGATCAAACTCTCTTTCGGATCGAAGATGAAGGAAGTATTCTCCTAGTTCAGATATATGTAGATGATATTATATTTGGATCGAATAATCAAGATCTATGTGATAAGTTCTCCAGGCTCATGACGAGTAACTTTCAAATGAGCATGATGGGGAAGATGTCATACTTCCTTGGACTTCAAGTTCAACAGTCCGGTGAAGGGATTTTTATCCATCAAAGGAAATACACATGCGATTTAATTGCAAAATATTGTCCTGAGAAGACCAAGAGTCTGCGGATTCCGATCAGCACTACGTGCATAGCAGCTCTTGAGAAAGAAGGAGACGATGTGAATCCTACTCTTTATCGTGGTATAATTGGTTCTCTGCTATATCTCACTGCCAGCAGACCGGATATTTCATTTGCTGTGGGATTATGTGCGAGATACCAAGCCAACCCTAAGAAGACGCATATGGATACTGCTAAGCGCAATGTAAGATATCTCAAGTGCACAGAAGGTCTTGGGATTTGGTATCCAAGATCTGATAGCCTAAAGTTGAGTGGTTACTCGGATTCAGATTTTGGAGGGTGCAAGATTGATAGGAAAAGCACCAGCGGCACTTGTCAATTTCTTGGACACAAGCTGATCAGTTGGTTCAGCAAGAAGCAGCATTCTGTAGCTACGTTGACCACCGAAGCAGAGTACGTAGCAGCTGCTAGTTGCTGCTCGCAAATTTTATGGATTCGGCAGCAACTACAGAATTATGGTATCCTTCCTGAATGTGTGCCAATTTACTGGGACAACAATAGTGTTATGTGCATTACGAAGAATCCTGTGCATCATTCGAAGACAAAACATATCGATATCCGACATCATTTTATTCGAGATCATCAGGAGAAGAAGGATATTGATATTCAATACATTTGCACGGAGGATCAGATTGCTGATATCTTTACTAAGCCTCTAGAAGAGACAAGATTCAAGGAGTTATGTATCAAGTTGGGCCTTATGGAGTTAGACGATACTGTGGATGAATGAGATGCTATTCTCATTCTTTCTGGGCTTCTTGGTTTTCTGGAAGGCGTGTGAAAAATGAATCCCAACTTACGTTTACTCACTGCTTAGTATCTCTGCTGAAGAGAAGTCTGCTAGGATGACAGCTGAAATGGAGACTCTGCTAGACAGTTCAGGATACAGATTTTGCTAGATAATCAGCAGAGATGATGAATCTGCTCAGCAGACGGTCAGAGCCGAAGGCTAGTATTTCTTGAGTCTTTACATTTTAGGATGTATTTCATGATTGGAGGAATTACTCGAAAATTGATAAGTTGAATTGCTGAAGTTTATGAAGTTATGTGGTTTCATGATAGATGCAGAAGAAAGACACACCGCAGTTGGAGAAAAGATTCATTCATTCATAAAATATATTTACATAAAAAAAGAGGAAAAATTACAATGACTTCAGTTTGTAGGGGGAGCGATGCCTGAAGGGAAAGAAGTCAGTTTCCCTTAGGTTGGAGCGACCTACAAATATATCTGGAAAACTCTGTTCCAGTAGCCAGCTGAGCTGCATGCCGCATGGGAGGGGCGCCGCCGGATAGAACGAAACGCAGTCCCGGACACCTTCGAAGATGAAGGCAGCCCAGTCCACCTCCGTCCTATCGTCCAAGGCCATCATGGCCCTCCAGACCTCACTGGAGAAATTCCAATCATCCTTGTCATAGCCAACGGCCATGTTGTGGATGATGCGGAACATCACCCAGTACGGAGTCCGGAGCCCTGACGCAGAGACCATTCGGCTGAAATCGAACAAGGGAGAATGCCTCCACATCTCCTAAGACGACCATTTGGGTGCCATCTCCCCCATGCGGTAGTCCTAGACTGGTATAGGACCCCAGCGAAGGCCAAAGTCCCGAGAAAAAGAAGCGGGTGTCCAGCGGACAAGTTGGTTTTGGATGACGCCATAGATGGTGCCCTCCTCCTGCGCACATGTGCAAAGGAACTCCGGGAGGTGAGCCTCCTGGAAGTGGCGGGGGGTGGAGCAGATGAACTGCTCAAGCTCGTTCTGCCTGACGGTGGCCATAACCTCCTCGGCCACCGTATAGTCCGACTTGTACTCCGTGTACAAGCCTGACCCATTGAGTATTTGATTCCTTCGGATTTCTACTCCTTGTGGAGAATACATGTTTGCAGACAGGAGTGTTTAGGGTTGAAAGAGTGCAAAGGAAGAGAAAGTTGAAAGGCAGAAGTGTGAAGATAAGGGTCATCTCAAAGGGTGGTATTTATAAGGAGAATATTGATCACATTTCTTCATAATGACTGGCCGTAAAATCTTTTAGAAGATCACCACAATTCATTTCATCTCTCAGAATTCGAAGCGTCGCGAGGAGAGGGATCGACAAGTGTGCATGGAAGGTCTAATCAAAGTCAGCAGTGACGGAAGGTGGTCAAGTCAGCAAAAGGCTCGAGACACTCATCACAATATTGACTGCTGAGTCTCAACAGATACTTCGAGTATGCTAATGAATCATGAAGGAAAAATAGCATATCCTCTACTAGGCTGTGGATGCAAAGATACAGTCTCCGTTGCTGTCTACGATGGTAGTATGCTGGGTCTATGGTCTCAGCAATCCCACAATTCGAGGCGGGAAATCTTAAATTCAAATTGATGGGACCCGACATGTTGCATTTAATGCACGCAGACAGTTGCACTGAATAGGGAAGTGCCACGTCAAAAGCGCTCGAGTTTTTCTCGGAGCATGGGAGGCCTTACGAAAAGACGTGGTGGATCTAAACCGTCGATTTAACTTACTACAGAAATTCCCTCAACCATTGGATCTCACATCCAAAGGTATAAACTCAAACCATCGTCACTATTCATTTTCTTTTTCTTCGAAATCCAAATCAGAAACCCTAACTCACAAACCCTCAAGCCTTCATTTCTTCTATATACCTCTCAAGATTTCTCCGATACCCAAAGTTATTCTCTAAAATGGCTACCAGTCCTGAGTCATCATCAACACAAAAGTCCACTTCTGATAACCGTCTCTCCGAAACCAATGCGGCCCCCATTTATACTTTTCCACCCATTACTGGTTCACCCTTGCATGTACGACATGCATCGGGATTTACGGGAATTGTGAAGAAGAAGGATATCAACGACTCAATCCCCTATGGTCAGCTCGTGATCTTGGCTCAGAAGAAAGAGCAGACCGGCCATACCAAAGAACAAAGGAGGTTGGCCCAAATCATGAAGGACCGGATTCTGTATATGCCTTTCGCTTCTTCCCACATTCCAGACTGGATAATGGATATTCTGCATAGCGAGTAGGAAATAAAGTATTTATCTGCTGAACCCAAACACTTTCACCCGCACATGGTATCTGAATTTTATGCTAGGGCTATGATGGATGATGATAAAAAATCGTTCAAAACCTCTGTCTATGGCAATATTATTGACGTGAATACAGAGGTTCTTGCCAAGATATTTGGGCTCCGAAATCATGGAGAAAGAATATCTCAATATAAAGTCAATGATATTGGGGAAATGGAAAGGAGATAGAACTTATGGAGAAAGCACGGTGAAATGAAGGATAGGAAAGGGCAGATTATTTCATTTAGGGTAGCCACCCCATCAACACCTTGAAGGAGGAATTCAAAATCCTCGCTGAATTGGTCATCAAGATGTTCCAGTGCGATGTTGGGTCTTATACAAAATTATATGCTAAGAAGTATGCGGTCATGATGGCCCTCGTAGACAAGGTGAAAGGAAATTGGGTTGAGTTCTTTTACGAGAGATGAGTAGAGCATGCTCGAAAGAACGACCATATGTCAGTGGATGGGACATTCTCTTCGAATGTCAACTTTGGGCTTAAGATCAGCAAATTTTTGGAGATAATCTTGGGCACCAAGAAGGTCGATCAGGGTGTGAAGCTCCTTTCTACCGATTTCATTCCTTTGACGAAGAAGGAAGTCAAACCCCTCGACTTTAAGAGACCTAAGAAGTTGACAGGCAAGTCAAACGTGGATATAGACAAACCTACTTCCGATGAAGAAGTTGATGAACGTTCCTTGGGATACCAAGTATTGCAGCAAGCTTCTCCTCTGTCTGCTGAGGAAGTTGTCGTGCTAACCAAGAATGCTGAAACAGAGCAATGCTTTCAGCATCTTGAAGAGATTGTGGAGCTAGGTGATCTGCCAACTGAAAAGATAGACGAAATCATGGCTAAGAAGGCTTCCGAGCAATCAACACTCATTCTGGGTCAGCTTGCCGAGCCAATTTCAAAAGGGGAGCGAACGGAGATTGTATCTCCTGGAAAGAAGAGGACTCGTAAACATCTCTTCAAGACCGCTGATCTAAAGGAAGCTGAAGTGAAAGCAGTAGAGAAGGAAGATGCTAGGAAGAAAACTGTTGCTAAGCAGGCTGCTACTGAAAAGGAATTGGACAACACTCCTTTGTCCTCTAAGTGTCTTGAGGACCCTCTCAAAGGTATAAGGGCAACAAAGAGGAAACGCGACATTGAGAATAAGATAGTTGAGACCAAGCAGTACAAGAAGGAGGTTGACAGGATCACATTTGAGGCAAGAGATCAGAACTTCGAACAAATCAAGCAATCTTATGATGAGCGACAAGCTCAAAAGAATGCTACTGGTGAGAAAGTGGACAAGGAAGCTGCTAAGACGTTGGACAGAGCAGCAAAGAAAAGCAGAATAGCAGTTGAGACTGCTAAGAAAGGAAAAACAAAGGAAGGTGAACGAATTCCTACCACTGTTCCCAAAGTCGATGACAGTGGGAAGATTGTCGCGGAAGTGGAAGCAATGTCTGATGTCAAGCTTGTTGAGCTGCTACAATCCGGAGCGTTCAATGCCACTGAACACTCTAGAGGGAAAAAAGTTCAATTTCGTGAACCAACTGAAGGACCCTGCCACAGCAGTAGCTCAGAAGAGGTTGTGCCACCTAGAGATAAAGTGGCCATGCCACCAAGAGATAAGAATGCTGAGTCATCTGGAGCAGGGAAGCAAATTATCAATTCGGCCGCATCTGCTGAAAGACCTTCCGCTGAGGAAATGCCTCTTTCATCTGCTGAAAGACCCTCCACTGAGGAAGTGGCTCCTAAATCTGCGGAAGGACCTTCTGCTGAGAAAATGGATGATGATGCTCAGGAGACGCCTGCAGTTGCTGCTGATACCGTACAAGCCGAAGAAAGAATGGATGATGAAATTTCTTCTACTGGTGATATGTTGATTGAATCAACATGTTCTTCAGGCTCTGACTCAAAAGGAGAATCAAACGAGGTATTTGATGCCGAAATTCTCCGACAGTTTCCTACTGCTAAAAATGAGGTACTAAGGATTCCATTTCATGGACTGCCTGCTAAACTCTTTCGCTTGAGGAGAGTTGCACAATGGTGCGCATCTGTCTCCCTCGACGACGACTTAAATACTGATCTCCGTGAATGGGGTCATGAGATCATGGTATTTTTGAATGAAGAAATAAAGAGGGATATTGCCGAGGTTTTCTTTGTTGAAATAGATGAGACGACAGAAGAGGGCAAGCTGCTAGGCCAAGAGCTCCTGCGATGGAAAACATATGACTACATAATGCATGAGTTGTGCTTTGAAGAAAGGATGATCATTATTGCCCGGCAAGGTTTAAATTTTTGGCGCTCAGAGGAGGCTTGGGTGAATGACTAGATGGATCAACCTCCTTGTACAAAGCAATTTACAGATAAACAAGTGATGGAGAATGTTGAAAGTCATTCGAGCTCATCGACTATTTTCTGCATCCAAATCGTTGCCTCTATCGGCTTATGCACCGGATGAACGCTCTGCTGCACATATTCAATTATCCAAACGTCAAGCACTAGTTGTTGCTGCATACCAGAAATGGAAAGCTGCATATGAGGTGAAGCAGCGAGTGAGAAGCATGGAGCTGGTAGCTATTGAACAAGCTAGGGAAGAAGAAGCCAAAAGACAACGCTTTACTAGAATGACTGCCTTTCACAAAGGATTTAACCAAGCTGCTGCCTCACTCCAAGACACTGAAGCTCACGACTCTGCTATAGATTCAACTCAGGATTTGGTGGGAGATTCGATGGAGATTCGGGACGAAGTGGTTGCTGAGGAACCTGCAAGTCCAAATGTAGGGAAAGCAAATCCTCAAGGTCTTGAGGTTTCAGTTCCTGAGTCTGCTGCTATGACAGTCGATGATGGACATGTTGCGAATCTTGACCTTATAGCAGGAACTGAGTTAACTATTTCTGATGCCCCCATTTCTGCTGAACCTGTGCAAGTAAATCTCCACTCCTACGTTGTGTCCTTGATCAACACAGCCCTGCACCAACGTGACATCCAGCAAGCCAAGGCAGTTGAAGAAATCAAGAAGGAAATTGCTGATGTTAGGGGTGAGATTTCTGAAGTTAAGTCCTCAGTCACCGAAGTTCAGGAGAAGGTTGTTCAGGTCAAGGAGACGATCACCCATGTGGAAGAAACCGTCTCTACGGTACAGACCGATGTGGTGGCAATCAAAGTGGATGTTGCTGAGCACAAATCCTTCTCCGACACTTACTTTGATGCGATCAAAGAGGGGGAAGAACAAAGGATTGCTGAGCAGACGAGATTGAAGGAAGAAGAGGCTAAACTAGCAAGGAAGGAGTTGGAAATCCTACAGGCTAGGCTGGAGAAGAGGATGAAAAGAGTGGAAAGAAAGAGAGCGGCCCATCAAACACTTGTTGAGAAGTTCATGGCACTGACTATGAACAGATTGGACTCAATTGACAAAACGAAGCCTCCACCTGATGCATCGAAGCCTCCACCTGATGCATAGACCTAAGGTTACCCCTATTCTAGCTCATATTTTCTTTTGCTTCTAATTGATTTCACTGTACCTGTATTTTCAAAATCATATATGAAATCATCAGATTCGTGACAAAATCTTATTGTCCACTTCTGATTTTAATGTGCGTGCTCTAGTTGACATACACTTTTCATGTATTCAACAAATTTGAATGTGGATACTATGCTTTGCTGGTTGTTGATAGATTGGTAAATGTCTGCCGCTCTTAAAAATGCTAGGTTTGCTAGCTTACTCTCTTTGCAACATTTACTTAGCGAGAATATTTACCATCATATTTTGAGGGGGAATTTTATCTAAAATCAATCATCTTGCTGGGGACTTAAAGCTAGTAAGATTCTGAGATAGTATGTCTAGCAAATTTTCTTGTAACTCAGAATTTTTTTCTGCTAAGTCTCAGCAATCGTTAGTAAGCTTTGATCGCACCAAAAAGGGGGAAATTGTTAGGAAATTATTCCTAAATCTTCCTTAGGATTATATTGTAAAAGGTTTTGTTGGATCAAACCTTAGTAGATGGTCGATCAATTGCTGAACTCTAGCATAGCCTAGCAACTCTTGTAATGTCCTGTATAGGGTAAATATTGAGTTGTAATAGAATAGGTTGCTAGAAGCACTTCAAGCAAACACCGGAGAATGCTAAAGAAGATAGAAGTACAGTGGCAGCAGAATGTTGAGGAATCAGCATTTGCTAGCACATTGCAGATTGCTAAAGACATTAGCAATCCAGAGTTGAAGGAATCAGAAGAGCAACTGTAGAGCAGTCAGCAGTCCATCTAGCAGATTGCTAAAGAAAGTTAACAGGCCGTTCCAAAGAAGCTCAGCAAAGCGAAGACAACATCTAATAGCTGCTACACCATCATTCTGACAACCGTACGGGCAAGGACAAGACTTTCAGAACAAAGTCAGAAAAGCACATACGAAGTCAGAAAAGTTAGTAAAAGTCTACCCGCTTTTAGAAAAAAGGATCCGTTGTGTCTAATGGGTATGGAGATTCAAAGTTTTGAATCTCCATATATAAAAGACGAGTCAAAAAGAGAGAAAAGACTACTGCTCACTCAATTCACGAACTCACACTCGAAAGATTCCTAAGACAAAAGCAAAAAGCTTGAGAGCAGTCAGTTGAAAGCCACAATCAAAAGACATTCAAAGCCTTCAACTACCAGAGTGTCCCTATTGAATATCTGACACTCCATTGAAGAGATTCCTTGACTTTGTTCAAGAATCTTCAATCATTGGGATACCTTCCTTTATTGGAAGCATCCAGCAATCAATTCAACGAAAAGGGATTAATTAAGACGGGCGTCTAGCCGTACTCAAAGAAAAGTTCGGAAGGATCTATAAATCTTCCAAAAGTAGTAAGAGCGAGTTTCACGAATGTGTGCCCTTGACTCTGCCGGAACTATGCCTGAGGAGTTCGGAGTAACGGAGGATAGCCGTGAAGTAGCTAGCCCGAAAGTTCACTGCCTACTTTACTTGAGAGGCGAATCCTTGTACATCGTATACTTACTTAGTGAAATTCTTAGCGTTTTGGCTAAGGAGTGGACGTAGATCTTTTGATCGAACCACTATAAACTCGGTGTCGTTATCTTGTTTACTATTTTATTGCTTAACGTTAAACTGTGCTTTGAAACCTAGCAACAGAGTTGCTAGAGTATATCTTCAAGAAAATCTAAGTCCAGTTGAGTTAAATAATCTTTGAAAATAACTTAAAGTGCAAGTGAACGTTTAAATCTTCCGCTGTAATTCGTGTGAGAGTTTTATCTTAATCAAGACGACTCTGATCTTAGGGACCAACACAACGTGAACAACGGTTTCCGCTCATCTCGTCGATAGGGAGATCATATGGTGTGTAGTAAATCACATAAGATCATATGAATCGTTTAACCTAGCGAGATATAAACAGCTATCACAGCTGAGACAGTTTTCGGATAAATTGTTGGTATGAGTTGCGGCATATTCAGTAATAAGTAGCTTAGCTTGACTCCTAGATATGATGATATGTTTGGTACGTATTGATAGGACCAAACTAAAATGGGTTTTTTTACCTGACATTAAAAAACTTTTATTTTGATGGCTTGAAGGAATCTAAAGCTTAATGAAAGGTCCAGAAGTACATATAAATTTTTGTGTCACTTTGAGTTGCTTTGATGGAGAATCTTACATGTACTTGGATATCTGCATCTTGGGTGATAGCAATTTGTGTGTGAATTCTGGAACTGGAATTAGGTTACCATATCCAGTATAGGATGGTGACATTCCCTAAGTAGCTTAGAAGGTTTATTATGCTAAAATATTGCAAGCTGATAAAGTTCAAGCATAAATGAAAAGGTTGAATGGTATAATTTAGGAATAAAATATATTAATTAATTTATAAGCTTGATAGAGCTTAAATTAATTAATGAATTTCTGTAACCTTAAATATGGGAATACCGAGCTCATGCAACCCGTTCTTCATAATGTGGTAATAAAGGGGTAGGTCAGTATTGATTCTCTGGTGGCATGAATCAATATTAATTAACTAATTATATTCTGGGTTGAATATGAAAAATAATTAATTTAGAGACCCTTTTTGTTATTTGCATAATGGTTCCTGGTTTGACCCATGAAAAACTCAAAGCCCAATAGAATTCAGAATCCTATTATAAATACCCCTTCAGCTCCACAACTCAGATCATACGTTGTATTTCAGCAAACCAAAATTTTGGGAGCTAAAGGGGCGGCCATGGAGAGAGAAAAATCATAGGAATCTGATTTTTTGTCTCTGTGCAATCCGGTAGCAATCTTCACTAGATATTTAGATTGGAGCTAGAGAAATAAATCAGAAGATCAGATCTCGATGATTATTGTCTTCACTTTCTCTTTTTATTAGGTTCTAATTTTAAATTATAATTAGATATTTAATTATTATTCTACAGGATTAAATTTGGAGCACAATGATTCAATGGTTTTAATCCCTACGCACATATTTGCTTACTCTATGGAGGAAAAGTAATGTGATAAAACCTTATCATCGTAATTTAATAGTTCATAAGAGTATGATAGGAATAAATGAGGTATGATAATTATTTAGATATCCATAGAGGTTCTTGATTTATTTGAATAATAACAAATCCCTCGATGCAACTCGAGATGACTTAAGCTACAAGATATGTCCTCAAACAACTCTTTACGATTCCACATTGAAACTCCTATGAGAGGTATCCATAACCTTTATTTCAATCTAATATTAGCAATTGCAGGTTTAACATCTTGAGCTCCGCACTCCATTTCTTGAGGGAGACCTCGCTTAAACATCTTGAGCTCCGCGCTCCATCTTCTGAGGGAGACCTCGCTTAAACATACCAAGCTTCGTGCTCCATCTTTCAAGAGAAACCACGCTTAAACATCTCCTGTTCCGACAGCACAGAAAAAAATTAGAAATATGGGTAATGTCGAGCAACATCGCCCTATGCCTACTCTGAGGATCGAACTGATCGCCAATATGAGGATAAGGGCTTACCCTAGAACCAATCTATTTCACAGGTCCTGCCAAACCCCACGCGAACATGGAATTTGACCAAGAGCTAGGCTACAACTGCCCTAGGAATCGAGTCTGCCCACAATGCACAAACCTTTTGGTCAAGGTCCATTTGCCTCAGGATATGTTGAATTGCCTACGGGTCAGTCGATGCTATTGCAGTGCATGTAACATATGGTGCGCTGCAACTAGCAAACCTATAAAACACCGATCAGAAATATATTGTATAATTTATGATGACCTGATCAGCCAGCGATCCATGAACCAGACTTATAAGTTCTAAGTTGGCACTAACGAGAGCCTGCTCCATCGACATGGGCAGGGAGACTTGCCACCCCTTGCCCGCATTAACACCTGCTGACAGTACCCACAACGCAGAGAGATATTACCTGTGCAGATGGGTTTGACCTCCCGAACTGATAAGCGAGCAAGCAATCGAGTTATCCCATGAAGGGTTCACGTGAGTAGCCACCTCTAAACAGGATAAGTTGTGGGTTGTTTTCAAATAGAGATAAGAACCTTAAATTGAAATAACCTGTGCACAACCATCAAGTAATCATGAAATTCAGGACCCAAGCAGTCATGTTCTCTCATGGTTCTAACTTTGATTTCAACTGCAGGATTACTTGTCTTTGACTAAACCTTACGACTCAGTCAACGACAGAGGGCTATTGTTGATATACAAAGTCGAACCATGGAGAGAAACTGAGCAGAATTTGTCATTTGGGTTCTAGCTTGAAACGATTGGAGATTTCTTATATTCACCTGACTATACAAGTTCAAGGCTAGCAAGGGCCGAGACAAGGAAGCCTCACCTCAGAGGACCTGACTGATCCTACGATCGACATAGAGAAAACCCTCAACATCGAAGATAGCTCATACGGGCCGAGCAATCACTATTATTAACTCAATAGCACTGATGGATTTATATACTGAAAGCATTATGATTGGTATATTACGTACAAGGTTGATTGGTTAATATACTGGGAATCATAAATGTTGTATGTTCATCTCCTGTCTGAATTAACAAACGTGTGTTGCAAATGTAATTATCCTCTTATCTCGTCGATAGGAAGATCATACGGTGTGTAGTAGGTCACGAAAGATGTATGGATCGTTTGACCTAGCGAGATATAAATAGTTATCACAGCTGAGACAGTTCAAGGATAAACTGTCGGTGTAGGCTGCAGCATACGCAGTAATAAGCATCTTATCTTGGATGGCTTGGTATGCAGGTGTGGGGCACACATTGATAAGGACCTAAGTCGAGATTGATTCTTTTATCTGACATTAAAAGAATCTAGATCTCTATGGCTTGATGAGATCCTAAGCCTATATGAAGGTACAAAAGTATATGCAGATTGTGTATTACTTTGAGTTGCAGTGAAAGGCTCTGGTTGAGCTTGTATATCTGTATCTTGGGTAATAGCAGTTTGTGTATGACTGTCTGGTACTGGAACTAGGTAACCACATCCAGTATAGGATGGTGACATTCCCTGAGCAGCTCAAAAGGTTCGTTATGCTAAAGTCCTGCAGGCTGATTAAGTTCAAGCATAAGTGAAAAGGTTTGAGTGGATTGACTTAGGAATATAATATGTCAATTAATTAAATAGCTTGTCAGAGCTTAAATTAATTAACGAATGTCTGTAACCTTAAATGTGGGGATAAACCGAGCCCATGCAACTCGTACCTCAAAACATGATAGCAAATAGGTAGGACAATATTGATTCTCTAGTGGAATGAATCAATATTAATTAATTAATTATATTCTGGGTTGAATATGGGAATTAATTAATTGATAGGCCTTATATGCTATTTGCATTCTGGTCCCTGATTTGACCCATGAAACTCAGGCCCAATAGAAGTCCAGTATTTTCCTATAAATAAGCCTCAGTTTCTCAGATCTCAACACACACCACAAGATCATAAGTTGCACACAGCAAACCAAAATTTGGGAGCTATGGTGATTGACTAGATCTGAGAAACGAGGAGGAAATTCTGCTTCTCAATCGGGCAAGAAATCTGAAGGGAATCTTCACCAGATATTCAGATTGAGTTGGGATACAGATCAGAAGATCAGATCAGGAGGATCTTCTTTCTTCTCTCCCTCTTCTGTTTTCGAAAATATCATTATATTTTCATCAGATTTAATTCCTTTTATCTGTTAGGGAATTAATCTTTGTGCGTGGGAAAAGAGATCAAGAGGAATCTATGCGCACTCGTTCTTCAGGGTTTTGCAATCCAGGTATTCCGCATAAACCTTCTTTATGCATAATCAATAGGAGCATGCTAGGTATAATCATAGGCATAGCAATTTATTTTTGATATTCGAATTAACGATCCGAGCAAACGGACTTCGTGATTCAGTTCACGAATCCCTTCAATTGGTATCAGAGTCAGGTTCATTAATTGGCTCTATCGGAAAAAATAATATTGCCTATGATTTGCATGATTATTATTATTGATTGAATGCTATAAATGATTTTTGGATTGTATGATTATGTTTTTTCATCCTCATGGTTCTCGGGTTAATCCGCCCCTTTATAAGGATTCGTTTTCACCCACGAGATAAATTCGTGGTTAGATTTAAATTCCAAATTGTATTAGGATGCAACCCCATGTAATTTTCAATTTTTAAAAGGGATAATAGGGAAATATATCCCAGGGTTTTAAAGTTAGGGAATTATATCCACAACTTTAGTTCTGTTAGAGAATTATATCCTTTTTTGCTGACTCATCCTATAAGTGTCACGTGGCATTGATGTGGCATTGTCTCAGTGCCACGTGGCACCACATCAGCGCCATGTGGCAATGATGTATCATTTTAAAAATATTTTTTTATTATTTTATTTTAATTATCAATGTATTATTATTTTTTATCTAAATCTTTTTAATAATATTTATTTTATTTTCTTCATGTACAATTAAGGAATATTATTTTTTTCAAAACAATATTATTAAATAACAAAATTAAATATTATTAATTATTAATGTATTATTATGTTTTTATCTTAATCTTTTTAATAATATTTATTTTATTTTCTTCATGTACAATTAAGGAATATTATTTTTCAAAACAATATTATTAAATAACAAAATTAAATATATTTGAAAAATAAGTTAATATTTATTTTTTTATTAGGATATTATTAAAAAATAAATATAAATATTTCTAATAATATTTTTATTTTTCAACTAATTCTTTTATTTTTAATAATATTTTAATGAAGAAAATAAGAAATATATATTAATAAAAATTTAAATAAAAAACAAAAATATTATTGAATATATGAAAATAAAAAAATACATTAATAATTAAATTAAAAATAAAAAAATATCTTAAAATAAAAATGACATGTCATTTCCACTTGGCACTATGTGGCGCCATGTGTCAATGAGTTAATGTTAAATCAGCGCCATGTGGCACTTAACGGATGAGTCAGCGAATAAGGATATAATTCCCTAACAGTAGTAAAGTTGAGGATATAATTTCCTAATTTTAAAACCCTGGGATATATTTCCCTAATTTGTGAAAGATGGGGATATATTTCCCTATCGCGACAACGCAGGAAAACGAAGAACACAAAGAACAAAGGAAGAACATGAAGAACTAAGGACCGAGCGACAACGCACAATGGTGCTGGCATGGCAGCATGCCATGCACGGCAGTCGGCGAGGGCAGGCACGGCGGCGGCGGCGGCGCTGCGAAACCCTAGGGTTTCAGCGTGCGCACGCGCAAGCAAGGTGCAGGCTGCACGGCCACAGCCGGCCAAGCAGGCACGGCGGCCCTGGGTTGGCGACGCGAGGACAGGGGCGAGGAGGCTGGGACAATGGCGAGCGCGGCTGGGGCGCGAGGCGCGGGCGCGGCAGACCTGCGCAGCCCCGCACGTTGTTGCCGGCGGTGCTCTCCCTCTCTTTCGGACAGCGTCGGTAGGGCAGTGGTGACAGCATGGCTCGGGTAATGGGGTCGTAGGCTGGGGTGGCTCGGTGGGCTGGGCGACGCGAGCAGCAGCCACGCGAGCCCTAGGGCTTAGGTGCTGCGCGCGGCTCGCACACGGCCTTCCCTGCGCGATTTTGGCAAGTCATGGAGGCCGATGGTGGAGACGAAAGGTGACGGCAGTTCGAGCGATGGTCGGGTCAAGCGGGGGCGGCGGCATGCGAAGCGAACGACGGTCGGAGGAGGCAAAATCGCGGGCTGCGACCATGCACGTATGTGCAAGGCTGCTGCGCGATGCCGGGAGCCCTCGCGGCAGTGGCGAGTTGCCGGTGGCGGTGGTTCGCCGTTGGTGGCTCGTCGGGCCAATTGCTCGCGGGCTATTGGGCTTGCAATGTGTGCCTAGGCCTGCGATTTGGTTAACTGGCCCAGTTGTCCAATTTTCTGATGAATCAAATCTTGGAGGCCCAGATTCAGAAAATAAAATCAGATCATAGTCCAAGTAGTGGGAGCCCAGACGAAGATCTGTAAAAATAATTCCAACGTGTAATAGTTAGAATTATTATTATTTTTGTATCATGGGGCCACGAGGACATTTTTTATTTGTTTTATTATCTGTCTTCGCATGATATATGTGTTTATATTAATTGCGCAACATATAAGCATGTTGTAGCTAATAGGAGCACGTTTACTGCTTTTATTTACAGCTTTAAAGCATGCTATGTGATTTATTTTGTGTAATTAATTATAACTATAAATTCGGGGTTCATGCTATGCATGATAGAATTTTAGCAATGTTAAAATTATGGCTACACAAAATAATCTGTGCAATTAAACCTTATGAATTTAAAAATTACTAAGCTCATAATTTAGTAAGATCTCCACAAAGCGATCCGTTATTGGAATTGGGTAATTTATTAGGTAAGTCTACATGTGTAGCTTACTTAATTTATTATTCATAAGTTCTAATAGATAGGATTTCTTAAAACAAACATTTATTTCATGTGAGAAGTGGGAGTTCATGCGTAAACGTCTAAATGTGTAACTTGCGTCTTGAATTTTCATAAGTTCTCTAGGGATTGAATTAAATGAGACAGTCTTATTATAGGGATCAGGTGTGTTCTAGTAGATCCTTATATGGGAGGGTTGACTTTGGTGGTAAGCTAGCTTAGATGTTATCCAGAGTATAACTCATTTGTGATGTCCCTGCTCAGTAAGATAATATGGTCTTAAGTTAGTCTCAAATTATTAATTTCATTTGTCTAAGGAACCCGGGCATGGATTGGAATTAAAGGACTGGAATTGAAAGATGCAGTCTGGTTAAGTGTTTTGTTGTAAACGTCCACATGTGTGGCTTGCGATAGTAATACTTAGGCAAATTGGAGGAAACAATAATATTGTTTTATCATAAGGTTTCAATATTTAATTGTTTCAATTGTTTGCGACTATGTTTTGATTTCTGCTTTAATTTACTGTTTTCAGACATGTTTATTGCTCATGTTGTCAACCTCTAAATATCAAACCCTTTAACTGGTCTGAATTTTCCTGAATGGAAGTTTTGCTTCATGGAATTACTTTGCACTGCAAAACATGCCCATGTGCTTTACATGGACCCTCTATCTCCCAAGTATTGGAACTGTACTGGCTATGAGCGAGAATTCTATGACAGATAGGTAGCTTCTGATGAGTTTGCCCGCAGACTCATCATGAACAGTCTGTCTAGAGAGTTAAAGCTCAAGTACAAGAAGTACCAGACTGCTGTTGAGATATGGAGGGACCTTGTGAAAGTATATGGGAAGGTGAGACGAACTGTCAGTTATGATCTTGTGGAGGACCTGGTCTGCAAGAGGATGACTGATGGGAGTTCGTTGATTCTGCACTTCGTCAGTATGATGAGAATTATGAGAAAGTACAGGAGGTCGACGAATTAGTAAGCGGGCGGAAATAAACATTGTCCTTCACTCTCTATCTGATTCTTATAATGATTTCATCGAGTGCCTCGGTACCAGGCGTGAGTTTACTCTTCCTGAGTTACTCTCGGTCCTGATGCAAGAGGAATCTGACCTGATAGCATTAGAATTTGCTCCAACTTTTTCAGCTTTTGACAAGACAGTTGCTGAAGCAAAAGTATGCTTAAAAGGTTAGATGAAGCTGATTTGGCAGAAGACGTCATCAAGCCATGCAAACGCAAGCAAAGTGAGGTAGATTGTCTAGTGCCTAGCACGGGTAGACAAGGTACGTCATTTGTATTTATAATGGAAACATGTTTAGCATCAATTTCTACCCATTCTTGGGTAGTGGATACTGGAGCTACTGATCATGTTTGTTATACTTTGCAGGGGTTCAGGCCGACAAGGCAGCTGAAGCATGACGAGATTACCATCTCAATGGGCAGCGGAGAGCGAGTCTCAGCAGTAGCCATTGGAGATTTTACTTTATGCTTTGAAAACAATGTTCTGATTTTGAGAGATGTTTTATATGTGCTGGTTTTTCGTTGGAACTTAATTTCAGTTTCCAAGTTATTTAGTGATGGATATTCAGTTATTTCTTATGGTGGAGTTTCTATCATTGGTAATAACGGTGTTATCAGTCGTGGCAAACTGATTGACTCTCTCTATATCATTGATTGTATGCATAAATCTTCCGTGAATGTTGCAAACTCACCCAATAATAACAATCATTTAAAGAGAAAGTTTTCTTCCGATGAGGATCAAACATATCTCTGGCACTTGAGACTAGGTCACGTCAATCTAAAGAGGATTAAAAGATTAGCATGCGATGGGCTCTTAGATTCTTTTCAAGTGGTACCGCATCAAATCTGTGAATCCTGTATAGAGGGAAATATGACAACCAGGCCTTTTAAGGCAAGTCAGTCTCGAGCAGAGGATGCGTTCCGTTGATCCACTCTGACTTATGTGGACCAATATCCACGCAAGCTCGTGGAGGTTATGAGTACTTCGCCACATTTATTGACGATTACTCAAGATTCGTATATGTCTATTTGCTTCGCCATAAGTCTGAATGCTTTGAGAAATTCAAAGAGCTTAGGACTGAGGTAGAAAAGAAGCTAGGTAAGACTATCAAGATACTACGATCAGATTGTGGTGGAGAATACCTCAGTAACGAGTTCTTGCAGTACTTGTCAGACAACGGGAATACATCCCAGTGGACTGCACCAGGAACCCCTCAACAAAATGGTGTAGCGGAAAGAAGAAATAGAATTCTCTTGGAAATGGTCAGGTCGATGATGAGTTATGCAAGCTTGCCAATTTCGTTTTGGGGATATGCCTTGGAGATAACGGCCTATTTGCTTAACCTGGTACCTTCTAAATCAGTTCCTAAAACAACTCTGGAACTCTAGTATGGGCGAAAGCCAAGTTTGAACAGAGTGAGGGTTTGGGGTTGTCCAGCATATGTGCTGACAAAGGAACCTTTATAAGTTAGAAAGTAGGTGTCAGGTGATGCTGTTTGTAGGATATCCCAGGCAAACGAAAGGTGGTTACTTTTATTGTCTTGAGAATCAGAAAGTGGTTGTCAGTACCAATGCAAGATTCTTGGAGGACGAATATGTAAGAAACCACAGATCCAAGAGTGAAATTATCCTCCACGAGCTTGAGGATAAGGAAGCGGTTCCATCAGGAAAGCCCAGTGTAGTGGTAAATCCACCTGTAATAGGTGAGGCAATACCAACACTGCCACTAATGCAAGGTATGGGACCAATGGGTACCGTGCCAACTAATGACACGGTTCAGATGCCTCGTCGCAGTGGGAGGGTTGTCCACCAACCCGAGAGGTATATGTTCGTGGGAGAGTCCTCTAACTTGATCCTAGAAAACGGACTGTAAGATACCGATCCCTGGACATATGACGAGGCGGTATCTGATAAAGATGCAGACAAATGGCTGATCGCCATGGATTCGGAAATAGAATCCATTACGGCTATGGATGTATACCAGAAAACTGATTTGCCAGATAGCTATCGAGCCATAGGGTGCAAATAGGTATACAAAAGAAAGAAATGAGCGAATGGTGAAATTACAGCTTTCAAAGCAAGAAGGAAGGTGTAGACTATGATGAGACCTTCTCACTGGTAGCCATGCTTAAGTACATTCGTATACTCCTAGCCATAGTAGCACATAAGGACCTAGAGATCTGGCAGATGGATGTCAAAACTGCGTTTCTAAACGGGTACCTTGAAGAAGGTAGGGACATCTATATGCAATAGCAAGAAGGTTATGTGTAGAAGGGCGAAGAACATTTGGTTTGGAAGCTAAGGAAGTCGTTGTATGGACTTAAACAAGCTTCACGGTCATGGAATCTACATTTTGATGAAGTGATTAAATCCTATGGATTTTCACAATGTTCAAACGAGAGTTGTGTGTACCGTCTATGTGTCAGCGGAAGCGTGGTGTTCCTTGTACTTTATGTAAATGATATTCTTCTATTTGGCGACAATGTGGCAGTATTGTCGGGCATAAAGGGGTGGTTATCCGAGCAGTTTCATATGAAGGAGCTTGTGGAGGCAGGATACATCCTAGGGGTAAAAGTATTGCAGGAGCGCAATAAGAGAATGCTGACCTAGTCTCAAGGGTCATATGTGGATACTGTGATTGCCCGTTTCAGCATGCAAACTGCCAAGAAAGGTCTGTTACCCTTCAGACATGGCATACATCTTTCCAAGGATCAGTGTCCGATGACACAAAAGGAGAAAGATGAGATGAGAAACGTGTTGTATACATCGGCCGTGAGGAGTCTCATGTATGCAATGATATGTACGAGGCCAGATATCTGCTTTGTTGTAGGCATGGTAGCAAGATACCAGTCCAACCCTGGACAGGCGCATTGGACCGCGGTAAAGCACATACTCAAATACTTGAAAAGGACTAGAGACTATTGTCTCGTCTATCAATGTGAGGAGTTGTGCCCTGTGGGTTATACTGATTCGGATTTCCAGGCAGACCGAAACGAAAAGAAGTCCACCTTTGACTATGTGTTTACATTGGGAGGTGGGACCATATCATGGAGGAGTGCAAAGCAGAAGTGCATTGCTGACTCCACCATGGAAGCTGAATATGTGGTAGCTTCTGAAGCTTCGAAAGAAGCAGTATGGTTACGAAACTTCCTTCTGGAGTTGGACGTGATTCCTAAGCTGCCCAAGACTATCACGGTATATTGTGATAATTCAGGAGTTGTGGCTATTTCAAAGGAACCACGAGCTCACAGAGCAACAAAACACATTGAAAGGAAGTACCATATTATACGAGAAATCGTACACTACAAAAAAAATGATGTATAGCCAAGACAGTAGTTGTTGCTATATATATAAAAATATTCACTAAATCAAGGTAGTGATAATTTTTGTGTTCGTTGCTAAGTCATGACTACTGAATAGTGGCTAAAAGTTTTAGTAACAATAGTAAATAATTGTCACTATAATTTATATTATAGTGACACTTAATTTTTGTCACTAAAATATATTGTTTTAACAACAAAAAAATATTATCACTACTTTTTAATTCTATAGTCACTCAATTATTATTGTCACTATTTTTCTATTTTATAGTTACCTAAAATTATTATCACTGTTATATTATTTATGCATATAGTGACAAATTATGTTTTTCACAAAATCTTATTTTAAATAATAAATATTTTTTATTAGTAACCCACCGGAATCTGGTTGGTACTTGGTACCCGGTGGTCAGGTTGCACCGCACCTCGCACCCGAACCACCACAAGCAAACCCCACCCCGACCACCTGCCCTGCCCGTCCTGAACTTACCGACGTGCACTCGGACCACCACCACAAGCCAAACCCGCCCCGGCCCACCCTGTCCTGCCCGCCTTTGTGCTGGCTGCACATCACACTAAGCCGTATCAGCCCCCCACATGGCAAGACCGCACATCGCACCCAGGCCACCAAGAAGCCAAACCCACCCCAACTTGCCTGCACACAGACCACACCTGGGCTCCACCACACCAAGCCGAAACCACCCCCCTCACCCGGCATGGTCGCACTACACCCAGACCACCAAGAAGCCGATCCTACCCCGGCTTGCCTGCGCCACATATGGGCAGCCTCCTGCAAGATCAATCAAAAATAAATAAGCAAATATATCATTAACAAGATTTGAACCAACACCTCAATATTATTATAAATTACATCGAACCACAACAACACAAGCCCAATTGTTAATAAAATGACAATTAATATACATAAAGGTTAATTTGATCATTCCACTATTTTAAGAAAATAAGTTTGGACTTAATTAAACTTCTTAGTTTTAAAATTAGGCAAAATCGAGTTTCTCTAATTTTCATTATTAATTTATGTTTGGAGTGTTCGTATAAATTAAAAATTATCTATTTAAATATTAATTCACTTCACGCATATCTATATACTATATTAAAATAAAATGGTCTTCAATTAATTGTTCCCGCAAAAAATATAAATTAATTTTTATTTTCATTTTATTTAATATTTATTTTATTATAATATAATATACAATAAACTATAATAAAATATAGCAAAATTATATTTATAATTTTTTCTTTAAAGTATTAAATCTCACTTATATAATATACAAAATCATTTACATTATAATATATTAAATATAATATTGATGAATAAAAATTAAATATATGTAAAAATAACTCCTAAAAGTGCTAAAGTATAGAACTTTATTAATTATATTTTAATATTATTAAATAAGACATCATATATTTGATTCGCGCATCGCGCGGGTGCAAATCTAGTTTATACTAGAATTAAATATTATAATAATTAATATTGATAGCAATATTGTTATCCCACAATATTTTGCCATTTGAAGTATTTCACTTTGAAACAACGAGAAAATAATTCGATTATAATGAGTTCAAAATATATTTAAATATTTTTCTTTTTTTATTTTTTGATTAATAAACAATAATTAATTTTAAGGTAAATTAATATTATGATTATTATATCAATTCTAATATAAATATATATATATATATATATATATATATTATTACACGTTCAATATTTTCGTATTTTTGGAAAAGTATAATAAGATTTATTAAATTCAATGTAATTATTATTTATTCATGAATTAAGAACAATATATTTATGATATGCTTTTAGTTATAATACATAGTATAATTAAGTATTTGAGAAATTAAATTCTTAAAAATCAAAAAGTTAATTTTCTTAATCAAAATAATGAATAATTCAAAATTCAAATGCTTTCTATAATTTTTAATTAGGTATGATTTAGATTTCAAATATAATTCATAATTTTAAAAGTAGAGGAAAATATTAGATATTCTTGAATCTTAAAGTTGAGTTAATATAAAATATAAATTAGATATTCTTTAATCTTAAAATATTTTCGTTCCTATATATTAGTGATATTATTTAAAATTATCATAAATTATATCTTTTGTTGTGAAATAAGTAATTGTCGATGCAAAAAGTATTTTTTATCACAAAAATATTATTGTTATTAACTATAGTGACAATAAATACTAACAATATTTATGAGATTGTCACTAATAATGATATTTTTAGTCACAAAAATATTATTGTCACTAACTATAGTTACAAAAAATACTAACATTGTATGAAATTATTACAAATAAATGTATTTTTAGTCACTAGATATTATCGTCATTAATTACAGTGACAATAAATACTAACAATTTATGAGATTGTCACAAATTATATATTTTTGGGAGGACAAAAATTATTGTTGTTGTAAATTCATATTTAGTCACAAAAATACTATTGTCGCTAACTTTAGTGTTAAAAAATAGTGACAACATATAAAATTTCACAAATAATATTTTTTGTGACGAGAGAGATAATTGTAGCTGTAGATGCATCTTTAGTCACAAAAATATTATTGTCGCTAACTTTAGTGATAAAAAATAACGATAAAAAATAAAATTGTCACAAATTATATTTTTTGTGACAAAATGAATAATTGTTACTGTATACGTATGTTTAGTGACGATATTTTAATTGTCACTAGCATTATCGTCACTACAAGCTATTTTTCTTGTAGTGGTAGTAAGGGGTGATGTGCAGGTAGAGAAGATTGATAAAAAAGATAATCTAGCGGATCCATTCACAAAAGCTCTGCCTCAGAAGGTCTACGAGATGCATGTACGTAATCTTAGGCTGAGGGCAAAGCCAGCCACGTAGAATGATTGATGTAATAGCTAGATTAGTTTAGACGCGTTATACTCTGGAGAGCACCTGTATAATGCTTTGAGTATAAGTGGGAGATTGATGGATATATATACTGAAAGCATTATGATTGGTATATTATGTACAAGGTCGATTGATTAATATACTGGGAATCATAAATGTTGTATGTTCATCTTCTGTCTGAATTAACAAACGTGTGTTGCAAACGCAATTATCCTCTTATCTCGTCGATAGGAAGATCATACGGTGTGTAGTAGATCACGGAAGAACGTATGGATCGTTTGACCTAGCGAGATATAAATAGTTATCACAGTTGAGGCAGTTCCAGGATAAATTATCGGTGTAGGATGCATCATACGCAGTAATAAACATCTTATCTTGGATGGCTTGGTATGCTGGTGTGGGGCACACATTGATAAGGACTTAACTCAAGATCGATTCTTTTATCTGACATTAAAAGAATCTAGATCTCTATGGCTTGATGAGATCCTAAGCCTATATGAAGGTACAGTAGTATATGCAGGTTGTGTATTACTTTGAGTTGCAGTGAAAGGCTCTGGTTGAGCTTGTATATCTGTATCTTGGGTAATAACAGTTTGTGTATGACTGTCTGGTACTAGAACTAGGTAACCACATCCAGTATAGGATGGTGACATTCCCTGAGCAGCTCAAAAGGTTCGTTATGCTAAAGTCCTGCAGGCTGATTAAGTTCAAGCATAAGTGAAAATGTTTGAGTGGATTGACTCAAGAATATAAGATGTTAATTAACTAAATAGCTTGTCAGAGCTTAAATTAATTAACGAATGTCTGTAACCTTAAATGTGGGGATAAACCGAGCCCATTCAACCCGTACCTCAAAACGTGGTAGCAAATAGGTAGGACAATATTGATTCTCTGGTGGAATGAATCAATATTAATTAATTAATTATATTCTGGGTTGAATATTGGAATTAATTAATTGATATGCCTTATTTGCTATTTGCATTCTGGTCCCTGGTCTGACCCATGAAACTCAGGCCCAATAGAAGTCCAGTATTTTCCTATAAATAGGCCTCAGTTCCTCAGATCTCAACACACACCACAAGATCATAAGTTGCACACAGCAAACCAGAATTTGGGAGTTATGCTGATCGACTAGATCTGAAAAACGAGGAGGAAATTCTGCTTCTCAACTGGGCAAGGAATCTGAAGGGAATCTTCACCAGATATTCAGATCAGGAGGATCTTCTTTCTTCTCTCCCTCTTCTGTTTTCGAAAATATCATTATATTTTCATCAGATTTAATTCCTTTTATTTGTTTGGGAATTAATCTTTGTGCGTGGGAAAAGAGATCAAGAGGAATCTCTACTCACTCGTTCTTCAGGATTTCGCAATCCAGGTATTCCGCATAAACCTTCTTTATGCATAATCAATAGGAGCATGCTAGGTATAATCATAGGCATAACAATTTATTTTTTATATTCCAATTAACGATCTAGACAAACGGACTTCGTGATTCAGTTCACGAATCCCTTCAAGCACATGGGACCATCTTGTAACTAATCCCGGGAGATCAGAGATTAGACCTTAATTTCATAGTGATTAGGACCCCTAGCCAGGCTATATACACTTGTATAAAATGGTGAATATTGAATAAATACAACATGAATCAGCACTTCCTAAAATTCTACACCATTTAGAAATCGAATCAAATGTTAACAAAGAGATTTAAATAAAAAAAATGATTTTGTTATTAAATCATGAAATCTATATTTTATAGAAGAAACTTAAATTCAAATTTATTTGACATTGTTACCATTTTTAATATTCTTGAGAGTAAATATAATTAAATTTTAAAATATGAATTTTAACTTCAAAATTAATTAACTAAATAACTCAATTAACGAACCTTAATGTAAATCTAATTTTCATATTATATATATATATATAGATACATATATATACAGATATATAGATTATTAAAATTCTATTATATACAATCAACATAAATTTCTATTATTTTTACAGAAATTAGTATATTAATATTAGATTTAATACGTAAAAAAATGTGAATGGTGTATTTTTATATGTTTTTTTTAATGAAATTCAAATCTAAATCTTTTTTTATATATTATATCAAAGATCAATATTTTAGTTAGAAATAGTATTTAACATATCAAACATGCTATTTATAAGTTCAATAAATATTATTTACAATTTCCAAATCAATCATCTCTTAAATTTAATAAAAAAATTCCAATAAAATCTTACCATTCAAACAATATTTATTACATTTATGTATAGATAATTATTACATCTACTATATTTTTACATAACAGTATTTTCCATATGTATCCCCAAATTTATTTTAATCTCTATAGATATAGATATGAGTATTTGTATTTGAGATAAGTATTTTAGCTGTTTCATCATTTTAAATTGTAGTGTTTATACTTTTATCATTTGTTTCAAAGTAAGTCATTTATACATTATACTTTGGTTAAAGTACATACTTTTGTTTCCCGAAAAAGGGCTCAAGATAGACTCATTTCGGTCCTTTAAAGCTTTCTCCACAAACAAGAATGGTGTATCAAACTTCTGCATCATGCAGATTTTATATTCTGCAGCAGAAATACTTGCGAAAAGAGACCATGCAATCCTCCAAGACAAACCAATTGATAAAACATCACTACAGATCTCTTCACAACAGTCAGCATTGGATGGCTTTTCTTTATCTCAAAGAACAAAATTTATGAAGTAAAATTGACATAGAATCCAGAAGTTCGTGGGGGATGAAATGAAGCCCCCCTCTATCAAATAGAGGTGAAACCCCCTTAATAGAGCATAGAGCTCCATATTTTGAATGATATTCTCATAGACTCTTGTTTTCTACACCCATATTTATAAATTGTACCTCATTCATTTTTCTACTTCCCAATAATTTTTCAAAGAAGCCGACAAGGTCACCTTGCAGCCACCAACATTACTTTTTCTGGTCGTAGGCAGCTATATTTTGGGGTTCGCATTCAGGGCTGAACAGACGAACTAGCAAAGCTGTGGTTGTGCTCATGGAGAAAGCACCACAAGCAGCCCATCTAAGAGTTCGAGGAACTGTGATTCTTGGACCTGAAATGCCATCAAAACAAGATCAGTTGTAAATAAACTCTGGAAAATGATTGGATGAAGATAATTATGGAGCTCAGGATTATGTCATAAACCAAATGAAAACAATTCAATGGTGGACAACTGAAAAAAAAAACACATAAACGCAGATCAAACAGGTGGTGTTAGACAACTAAATCAAACTCAAACAGTTGAGTGAAGGTTTCGTAATCTCTTCGGTTTCTGGTAAGTTGTAAGAAGCATTGGTTCTTAGATTGCTTAACCATGGGAATTATCTGTCCATCTTGTCATCCTGAAGGACCAAAACAATGTAGGAGTAAGAAACGTACTAATCAGTTAAAAAAGCCACAATATGTATCCATCATGATTCCTCATTTCGCAGAATTCCCTGAAATTAAGCCTAATATACAGAAAATGTGTCCTCTGGACACTAGAAAAGCTATGTACCTACATTCAGAAAATGTTACAGCAAAACTACTCGAAATATCTCAAAAGAGATTATATAGATATTTCTAAATCAAGAACCAGATTATGTCTTATGACAAATCCAAAACTAAGAACAAGAGGAAAAGCTTGAGAATTTACATCTCTTCAATCATGTACGAGTTTACAAGAATAAACAATTGCTTTTGTTTAACAATCAAGTGGTTGACCAGCGACAGAGAAGATCTTGCTGTTCTTTAGAGATTGTAAAACTAAATCTTGATAAGAGATATAAGTTAACAGCTTAACAACTCAAATGAATCATAGAGATTAGTTTGGAGAAAATTTATTTTTAATGATAATTCATACACCAGTGCATTAAGTCTCAAAACAATCATGGCATGTTAGGTTCCGCTCACCCTTACAAAACCAGCTTGCAAGGAGAGAATGCCCTCAACGTTATATGCTACATGCAATTTTCACCGGTCAATTACATTATGCATGATGGGTCAGGTATCTTCACAAAAAATGGTTTCTCCTACGTGAGATTTCTTGAATGACATCTCATAGGTCTTCCAACTCAGCTTTCAGAATGCAACACATTCAATTCACTTTTAGATTTGAAATGATAAAAATGAATTGAGATGAACTAGACAATAGAATTGGTAAACTTTTATCTTTTCCTTGGCACAGAACTGAAGAAAGAAGCACTCTATCAATATAGAAATGCATATCAATTGATTCTTACAAATAGAAACAAAGGGTAAATAACTAGATATGCTAAGCAATGAAAGCAATATAAAGACAAACCATAATACAAGCGGCAGAGTGTCCAGAATCCCAATGCTCCTCCAACTGAAAAAATGCCAGCAGTGTGCCTCATCAACCGCGAACATGGTTTTGCATCCGACCTCATCAGCTCTCCATCAGAGAATCCAAGCATACGCCTTAGAGCCATTGTTCAGTTTCCTACAATACCTGTGCCTTCCTATCAACTACATATCTGGTTTCGATCAAAACAAGTACTTTTTCATGAACATAACAACCATAAGCTTGATCTCGATGTATAAGGAGATATAAGAACAATCACATTCCTAGCTTTTTCTCGATAGAAGTAGATTGCATCACATAACTCATCGAAATAAGGATGATATAAGAAGCACCTTCAGAAACATCTCAATCTTGTGTTATGATTACATATTACAGCTCATAAAACCATCACTTTTGTTCAGTAACAAACCAAAAAAAACAAACTCAAGAAAATAAAGAAAATCCGCACAAAATGTTAACTATAGAATTGAAAAAACGTGAGCGGGACATTCTATCGAACATCTGCAATGCATAACCAACCGAAGGCAACATTGCAATGCCGCAACTAGGCACCAGGGGAGGAAACAGGGGCAGGGCTTGGGGGCAAGAATTTACCTCGACTTTGTAGGGGATAGCCAGAGATTTTGAGCTATCGCCGCCGAAGAAGTGAGGTCTGCGAAGGCAGGTATGATCGTAGTAAGCCTACAAGACATGGAGTTGTAAGCCTTGGGCTAAAGTCACATTAATATTAAAACCTTTCACCCATATAACCAAATCCCTGGTTAGGGAACCCAACCCAGGTCGATTTCTGCAACAGTAAATTACATTTTTTTTTTCTTTTATTTTCATTATTATTATTATTTTGTGTGTGGTGCAGAAGGGGACCACAGCCCTGGAGGAATGAGCCTATGAGCTTTAGCCCCAAACGGAATCAAGCATTTCTCTTTTAGACCAAGTTTATCAATTGCTCCAACTCAATCTCACCTCAGCTTTATATCAACATTTATATATAAAGTAACGAGATTGGCAGCAAAAAACAACTAATGAAATAAGATGGGATAGCCTCGATCAAATCAGTGCGAGCTTTTGGTGGAGTTAAAATTGAAGGGAAGAAAATTCATTGGTGCTCTTGGAATAAGTCTTGTGATCATAACGATGTTGGTGACATTGGCTTCTGTCATCTCGAATATTTTAACAAAGCACTCCTTGCCAAACAAGGGTGGCGTATCCTCAATAGCCCTGACTCTTTGTTGGCCACTTGCCTCAAAAGACGTTATTTCCCTAGAAATTCCTTTTTTTATGCTCGGTTGGGATTTCGCCCAAACTTTGCTTCGAGGAGTTGCCTGGAGGGGCACCAAATTCTGTTGAAAGGGGCACGTTGGCTTCTCCGTTCAGACCACAAAATTCGAGTCTCGGAAGATCCGTGGATTCTAGACTTTTCTCACCTTACCTTTCCCTCCCCCTCTTCTCTTTTGCAGGGTATTCACTATGCTCGAGACCTCATGGATGATGAAGGAATTAATTGGAATCAATCCCTTGTTCTCTCGCTCTTCGACCTTTCAACGGCCAATTGGATTCTCAACAACCCAATTAGCACTACCGGACAAGAGGAGTGTCTGCAATGGACCTTCTCAAAAGACGGCACATATTCTGTCAAATCAGGTTATTGGGTGGCGAAGAAACTAAAAATGATGAGTCATCAAAACCTTCTTCATCCTCCAATAACTCGAAATAGTGGTGATGGATTTGGTCTCTTAACATCCCTCCGAAGATTAAATTTTTTTTGGCGATGTATGAGAAATTGTCTTCCAACGAAAGTGAATCTCAAGAACAGACATGTTGAGATTGACCCCATTTGCCCCAGGTGTGGATTAGCTGTTGAGAACATTGAACATCTTATCTGAGATTGTAGTTGGAGTTCATTTTTCTGGAGAGCAAGCTTGCTGCGTCTGGATGTTTATCAAAATTGTCGTTGGATGTCGGCCCAAGATTGGATCCTCCTTGTTTTCAAAGGTAAAACCTCAGAGTTTGTGGAGCTTTTTCTGTCTTTTGCTGGATGATTTGGAAGGCCAGAAATCTCTTGTTCTTTCAAAACCGATCATTGTCGCATCACGAATGCTTTTCTGCTGCCTCCTCACTCTTGGAGGATTTCCGAAATGCTCACTCTTCTTTGTTGCATAATCCCCAACCCAATCTGCCCTTGATCAACAATAGACAACATCGTTGGTTGACCCCACCCTCTAGCTAGGTGAACTGTAACATTGATGCATCACTAGGATCCTGTGATGTTGCTGGTTTGGGTGGTTCTTTCGTGATGATACCGGCTGCCCCGTTCATATTTTTTCCTATTCTTTAATGTAATTCTTAAAAATGAAATGATGTATTAACTTATTGAAATGATGTATTAAGGTCCGTCTCACAATAAAAAAATAGTGAGACCGTCTCTCAGAAGACCAACTCATATAATATTACATTTATTAAAATTGATTACGAAGAATATAAAATAGATACTTTATTGAGCTTTCATCTTGCTAAGTTCTAAAATGATTATTTTTTTATATAATCAGTGCAATTTTTTTATTAATGACTTTATAATTTATATATTTTTTAATTTGATAAAAAGTCGTATATTTATTTTAAAAATAAAATTAAATAAAATAATTATATATAGTGTGGTTGGGTGGTTGAGTGGCCATGAATAAGCTTTGTAAAAAATATTATGGTTAGGTTGGAGTGATAATTAATGATTGAATGAGAGAGAAATTAATTAAATATTTAAAATGTTGGATGGTTGAGCCGGTTGCTGGTAAACATAGTCTTAGACCACAAATAACAGCAACCACAAACTAGAGTGGTCTCCTGCCACATAGGAAAGAGAAAAAGAAAATAATAATAAAAAAATTCAAACCAACCAAGTCAAGGTCGACCTCCACCCTCTATCAATTTAAGAGGTCTGCGGGCCCCACCATAACTTTTTCTTATTTTTTATTGATAGGTTAATAAGAATGTGACACTTGTTGCTATTGTGTTGGTTCATTAATTCTTTATATATATATAACATTAAAATTGATATATCTTTTATATAATAAAATAAAAATAAATTTCAAATATACCAAAATTCATA
Organism: Plectranthus barbatus; assembly: GCA_026898455.1. Classification (NCBI taxonomy): domain Eukaryota; kingdom Viridiplantae; phylum Streptophyta; class Magnoliopsida; order Lamiales; family Lamiaceae; genus Plectranthus; species Plectranthus barbatus. The sequence goes on along the minus strand of JAPKLW010000407.1, from coordinate 513,235 downwards.
ATTTTAAATTCTCTACAAATAGAGATCAATTTTGATATATATATATATATATATATATATATATATATATATATATATATATTAAATTGAAATATTCATATGCACTAAATTATAATTCATTAACACCTAATCTAATTTTATTTCAACAAGTTGTATGTTTTTATGTAATCTATGCCAATGTATGATTATTTTATGTAATCGCTTTATAATCTTTTGTTAATTAAATTATAAGTAGTATTCTTAATTTAAAAAATAAAACCAAAGAGAATTATTTTATATAGTGGTGGTTGGTGGTCATTGATAAACTTTGTTAAATTGTTGTGGTTGGGTTGGAGTGATAATTGGTGATGTGGAAGAGAGAGAAATTAATTAAATATTAGTGGTTGGATGGTTGGGAGGTTGCTGATAAATGTAGTCTTAGAGGTCGATCAAGAAATAATTCGCCAAAAAAAGAATTGTTTTTAAATTTGATAGAAATTTCTTTATTTTACTCCTATTATTTTGTGATGGTGGGTCAAAATATGTAAAAGTCATCTTAGATAGTTTCATCATAGTCGAAAAATGTAAAGTCCTTATAGGATCTATTATTGAGTTTTAAGCTGGAACTAATCTGAAAAATAGACTGTCTAATCAGTCTAGGATGAGCAGAAGACTCAACAGACAAAAGTTTGAGCCGAACTTACAAACCTGGATGATGAAGAATTTGGATTTCGTCAAGTACGGATCCAACAAGTATGGTCTCATCGAATACACCATACTTACCAGCATAGGGACCAAGCATACACCAAAGGATGACGTCATCAGCATGAACTTGCAAGTATGACGGCACCAGCATGGACTTCCTAAGTCCAGGTCCCAGCGCATAAAGATAAAGAGGATCATTTGAGAAACGTACTGACAAAATACAGACTTTAAGGATTGGAGGTGCCTTAAAGTCTGCAAGTAGGAAACTCCAAGTTTTGTTACTTAGGATAACAAGTCCGAGATTTCTCAAACTGATGAATATTGTTGTTCTGACACAAAGACGAACTGTCGCTATCAAAGTCAGAAAAAACGGAGCAGGTGCCGAAACATCTGGAAAAACAATACCTACCCGCTTAGAGCAACAGTCAACAGAGACATCTAATTGGACATCTTCCAATTTGTCTCTAATGAACATTTATTTCAAACCTTCAACCTCACGGCTATAAATACTGGAGAAATCAATAGAAGAAGGTTAAGATTTACGATCTGCGAACTGCAAGTTATAATACGCAATCACCGAACTTAGTACGCTAATTCTTTGCCAACAGTTCGAGGCTCTTAAGCTCTTTCGTGTGTCACCTTAGTGAACACAAAACTCAGAACCTTATTGTTCTTGAGTTATTTCTTGGTAGTCTTTCTCTCCAAGAAAGACTACAACAGTCAAGTACGTCTTATACTCGGACTCTTACGGGCAACCTGCCGTACAGAAGATAGTTCAAGAGAGAATTATAAATACCCTATTCCGGCTACGAGGAGGTTGAGTGGTGCGCCCACACTCTAAGAAGCTGCGAAGCGAAGAACCAAGCAAGGACCAAGCGAGTGCGCTTGTGGACTGAAAGACAAGGCATTCTTCAGCAAGCAATAGATCGTAGGAGTATCTGTAAAAGTTCTAAGCTTAGTGGATTACCATAATGAGAGTCTAAAGAGTGGACATAGGACGGTTTAGTTCGAACCACTATAAGTTTGTGTCATTTATCGCTTTCTTTCATTCTGTCAGCTTATTTCTCTTTAAAACTCAACACTCAAGTGTTGTAGTGTATTATGAATACTTGCATTAAGCATACTTGACGTTAAGTACTTGAACAAGATTTGACAAACTAAGATGACACGTCACCATTAGCTTGGATAAGTGCAAGTATACCGAAACAATCTAATTTCCGCTGTGCATATATTTTCTACTCTGATAAACCGGGACCAACAAAAATTTTAGTATAAAATAAATTATATCCATTTTATAAAATTTAGTACCAATTATTTCATTTATCAATTAAATAATCAAATTATTAGAAATTATATAAATATAGAATGAAATTTTTTTCTAGCGACAGAAAGCTAACTTTGTTTGTCAACAATCCACATTATTTAATAAAAGTGCCATGTCATTTTATTAGAAGGCCACCTATAATATAAAAAAAATTAAATAAAGAAAATTATGTTAAAAATAGAGAAATATAAAATACCACCTCTAAAAAACTAAAATCGTAAAGAAAAAAAAATCAAATTATGCATAAATAAAAAAATTCAAAACCATTCTTTCTCAAAGAAACACTTTGATATCCTAAGTTGAAAATTCATATAAAGAGAAATCTCTAAATCTCTTCAATTTGAAATATGGAGGTTCACGTTCATACATGATACATACGAGTACTAGTTGTGATGGTTTGATGCGGCTAAAAGTTCAATCAAAATTTAACTCCTAGCTACATAAGAATAAAATTTGTCAAATCCAGGTCCTTCTTCCCATCGCCCGCTAGAATACCGAGATACTATAGCAAAGTCCTATAGCTAGGCAAAATATAATCGTTGAGTAGATTCTATCAACTAGTAAATCACTTTCAATCTATGCTAACATCATATCACAAACAATCAATTAAACTACAATCAACTTTCAATCAATTCTTTTCACAAATCGGTAAACCAAGACAAGCAAATACTCAAATTAGGAAGATAGGATGTTGAAATGAACGCACCCAATTAGGTTAATCATTGATGTAAACACATTTTAATCCCTAGGAGATTGAGCAATCGACCCTACACTCGTTAACCCCTTGTCACGGCGAGCCAACGGTTGATGATGCTAAGACTTGCAAACAGTCACGTTATTAAGCCCTAGACCACTCCAAATAGATTGTCAATTATTGCCCTACGACCTAGCACCGCACATGGATTGGAACTAAAATCGTATGAATCTACACTATTCACGACGATTCCGCCCGCGTGTTGGCTGCAGCGTTCACGTCAACTACCTCATAAGTTGGCTATTACCTACACCTAGGAGGTAAGGAACAAGTTCTAGTGCAATTCAAGCTCTCAAAGGAAAGTAAACAAACAATTATCGAACCTAATCTTCATGCATCCTTATTCAAATCAACATCCAAATTGAATTAGAACATCATACCTCTCAATTGTAACAATACAAAGTTGAAATGAAATACATCCATTACAATTGACAAGTAGAGATTGGAATCTTCACCAATTGGATTTGTATGTCTTGATCTACCCCCTTGGATCTTCAATTCTCCTCCAAGGATTGATGAATTAAGCTCCTTGATACTCTAGGATTGAGATGAAATCGTGATGGAAATTGGAATCTAGGGAAACTCCTCACTAGATCTAATGAAAAAATGACAAAAGCTCTCCAAATAACTGAATTTCCCCCTTTTATAGACAAGCAAACAGGGCCTCAGATCGCCCGATCGAAGTATGGCTCGCCCGGTCGAAGCTGGAAACCGCCAAAATGCTGGAAAAACCCGGCCAGGCTTGCCCGGTCGAAGTGGCTTGACCGAGCCACCTGTCTGTTGGCTTGGCTCAGCCGGTCCAAATTGGCTCGGCCGGTCGAGCCCTCTGTCCGGCCTCGCTCGGTCGGTCCTGCTCCGCTCGGCCGGTTGAGCTCTCTGTCCAGCATGGCTCGGCCGGTTCTGCTCTGCTCGGCCGGTCGACGCCTCCAAACTCCAAACAAGTGCGATTTTCCTCCAAAACTCCACCAAAAATGCTCGTTTATGCCCAAAACCTATCCTACAACATTCAAAACACAAAAACACGAAAACACAACCAAAATACGACAAAAACATATGATACGGGAGTAAAATAGCCACAAACAAGCATGCGCACACATCGAAATATTGGTCATTTTACGCACGTATCATAATCCCCCAAACTTAAACCTTTGATTGTCCTCAATCAAAACAAAGTAAAACTATTAATCTACCTCATGCAATACCTCATAGCTCATCAAAGTTATCTTAGCATGTTCAAGTAAAACGAGATTATCACCTAATTTTGTAACAAGGTTAATACTAAGGACATGAACCACTCATCAAAAATGGATACTAGAAACGAAAGCACTCCCTCACGTGTTTAGGGATGATGAGATTCACACAATCACAAGATATCGAGCTTGATTTCCATAGGCTTGCATCCATCCTCACCACTATACTACAACGAGTTAGTTTCTAGAATCAAAAAGGTCTATTCACGGGTTGTAACGTGGCTAACTAAAAGGTGGGTGGTTTTGGGCCAAAGTGACTAAACTTCTCAATTTCCCAAAACCCCCAAACTTGTTCTTTTCAAACCACTACAACCCCCGAGGCTTTTCATTTCACAACACACTTTTTTTTTCTTTTTTTTTTCTTCTTTTCTTTTCTCTTTTCTTTTCTTTTTCATCCTTTTTTTTTCAAATGCACCATCATTCATTCATTTTGTCGGTGCCTCTTTTCCAAAACACTTGCACCAAAATTTTGTAGGCGCTCATTTTCTACGATTCAAACCAATCCTTTATTCCATATCTTTCATGCCTCAACATTTCTCATCAATACACATTCAATCAATTCCCAACCCAACTCTCATCACCGTATTCACCCTCATACACTCTTTCCCCCCAAATTTGGTCATAATTATATCAAAGAAGATTCACCAATAAAGCTCAATCACGGGGGGTCAAAGATATGAAAGGCAAAATTATGATAACAACCACCTTATACTCCCGGTGTGAAAGGTAGGACTAAGAATCGATGGCCTAAGATCATTTTCTTATTACACACTCATGCCAATAGATAGAGAACGGATGCAAGTTCTAGATCTCGTACTCTCAATCTTGCCACTCACAATCGAAATAGATATGACAATATCATGGCTCAAACCTCACAGCTTTTTGTCAAGTCCTATGCATTAACCACATACAAAACTCGGCAATTCAAAAGTTAAACTTAAAACATGCTTCGAAAACCAGATTCCGCCCTATCATTAGTTGAGGTAAACATCAAACTCCACTAAGTAAATCATGATTAAATCTCAAGCCTCATTTGGGTTCATCACACACACAAGCACACAACAATCCTAACAACAATCTACATGCCATAAACAAATGTAATGAAACTAAATGGTAGGAAGAACGATAGAAAACGTTACCCATCAGTAGGCACGATCACCACTCTCCATTCCTTATTGGCACCTACTACAAATCAACACAAACACCACCAAACTATTGAGCATAAAAAAGCCAATTAAGTTCTCATTTCCACCGACTTCCACAAACCAATCATCAACAAAATTAAAGCAATATCCACTAGCTCCACCATTCATACCAAACCATAACACATCCACATACCAAAACCAAATAGAAAGGATTAAACACATGCAAGCTTGCCAAAATATTCCATCAACACATCATATTAAACCATAAAAATCATCAACCAAATCCACATTCAACATTCAAAACCAATGTAAAGGTAAATTAATATCATTATACAACCCAATCGAATATCCAAATCATTGTTCAATACTAAACTAAACTAACACTAGAAAGCATAGTAAAGATAAAGAGATAGAGGAGAGAATGAACCAGAGCACCGACTACCGGCACTTTCCTCCAAACTTAGTCAAGTTAGACTAAATTTGTCAAAAAGGTAGCCGGTGCGTCACTGCTCAACCCTATCCTGCTGCTGCTGGCGTTCCCGACGAGATTGGTATGGAATGGGAACTCGGCGCTGAAGCTCCCGGACATCCTCCTGAATAGAATCCACTCTTCGATCAAGGCTGTCAAAGCGAGAAGCCATAGAGGTATCAAGACCCTGCAAAGATGAAGACAAAGAATCTATAGAAGCATTAGTCCGCTGCAACATTGAAAACATCTGCTGCTGCCAATCCGCCATCGGAGCCTGCTGGGGCCGCGGAGGTGCACGGGTGCTCGGTCCAATGCCCTCTGCTCTGCCCATCTCTCGCAACTGTGCCAATGAAGTGAAACACCCATCGGAAGAAAGAACTCTAACAAAAGCCTGGTGATCCTCAGAATCCATCAACCAGTTGGAGTGATCCCCCAAATCTTCAACCGTAGTCAATCCTTCACACGGAAGTTCCAACACTCTATCCCCAAATTTATAGTAATAAGATTCACCACGGGGGTCAGGAACAAGGAACCTTCCTGCTAACAAAGAACTAGTATCTAAATACACAGCCGGAGCAGTAGGACCTGATAATGACAACCCCAGATGCTCAAAAATTGGCGTGATCATACCCCGGGTGTTAGTATTAGCAGCCCGACTCCATGCATCCATCAACATCGCCCCCAAAGAAAACTTAATACCATTCATCAGAGCATACAACATATGAAGTTCAGAAGTAATCACGTTACTCGACTCATACCGCCCGCACACAGATGCACCAAAAAACTTATGAATATAACAGATAACTGGATTCCTAATTGCAGTAGCTCTACACTCCTTAATATTGAATTTCCTATCAAGTGAAATACCAGTAATCTCCTCCCAAAATTCCCCCAAGTTTACATTCACATGCAGAAATATAGAATCAGGATCACAACCAAAAATCTCGTCAATCTAAGCCTGCTAAAAGAAATGTTCCTTACCTTGGAGTTTAAACTTCATGGATAACGGTATTCCTCCCGCACCTTTCATGACAGTTACAGAGGCAAGGAACTCCTTTGACATTTCCATCTATCCGGGCCACTTAGCATTGAGCAACTTCTTCCATCCGATGCCGCGGAGGAGACTCCAAACATCATCCTTCAACTTCAATGCTTTCAACGTTTCTCGACACAAATACTTAGTGCCAACAACTTGCCGGTTCGCCAAACTCTTGTATTTAGCAACTTCCTCATCGTCAAGTTCCTTTGGTCGACCGCTTGAAGAAGAACCATCACCCCGCGCTCGTTTGCTTGCCATAAGAGAAATTGAAGTGTGAGATAAGAACAATTCAATGCACCAAAGTATGGGAAAAAATTTTAGAAGAGAAATTTCGACCGAGATGCAAATGGGTCGAGCAATTGCTCGACTAACCCTTTAAAATTGCGTGCGGCTCGGCCGAGCGCCAGATGGCTCGGCCGAGCGAAGGGTCTATCCGCACGGGGCTGCTGGCATGCTTTGGCTCGGTCGTGCCTGCCTCGCTCGACCGAGCGAGGCCTCTGTCCACGGCCTTCGACCCAGCTCGGTCGAGCCACCCCTGCTTTCGCCACTTTTTGCCCTTTTTCTGACATTTTCCCGATCATGTTGCCTTCCATCCTTTCAATTCTTTAATCACAATGCCAATCAAACTTGTAAATCCACAATCAATTAAGAATCCTTCATCAAGAACACCAAACAACATTATTCAACCAAAATCAATAACACACCATTATTCAAAAATGTGAAAATAACAAAATTTAAACATTGGGTTACCTCCCAATAAGCGCTTGTTTAATGTTGAAAGCTCGACGACCATACCTCCCAATCAATCATGATCAAACAGTGCCGATCCCGAACTCATACCTCAACTTATCACCACGTGATCTTCCGGGAAGAACAGCTTTCTTCTTGCACTTCGAGGCGGATCCATATCCACTCGAGCCTTCTTTGTCCGACCTTGATTGTATTCATCTAAATCTCCCGGATCATCCTCTTCTTCATTGTCGTCCCCCATGAGGTTTAATCCCGGATCGAGCACGTCCTTCAACCTCTTTTTCCTATCAACTCTCTCTTCTTCACACTCATGCAAACTCTTTTTAGGTAAGGAATAGACAACTTCTTTTCCACAACAACGAAAAGTGAGCTCCCCTTGTTTCATGTCGAAGAGTGCATCGGCTGTGTGCAAGAAAGGCCTTCCAAAGATCAATTGAATACCGCCCTTGTTCTTCATATCCACCACGAGAAAATCTCCGGGAAATGTGAATGTCAAGACCTCCACATGCACATCTTCAGCTACTCCACGAGGACAAAAGAGAGCTTGATTTGCCAATTGTAAGACTTGATTTGTAGGTTTAAGATGTCCAACCTCCAACTCTTTGTACAAGTCCTATGACATTATATTCACACTAGCACCGGAGTCACACAAGGCTTTCTCAACTATCACATCTCCAATTTTGCAACCAATGACAAAACCGCCCGGTTCCTCCTTCTTGCTAGCTATGCTCTTCTCTTCATATTCATTACTTCCCGGTTCATTTGGTTCACCATCCGAGATCACCTCAACTCTAACGAGTTCATCCAACATGGGTACACGTTCAATCTCTTCCGGAAGTGGCATCTCTATATCTCCTTTCTTCACATAATCAAAGAAATGCACATTTTCACATTGTTCTTCTTTCTTGTCTTCCACATTCTCTACTTCCAACTCCTTTCCATCTTCCTTCACGATACTCCCTTCTTCTTTGATCTCCACACTTTCCACTTTTGGAGTCATGACCTCCAATTTCTCATTCATCCTATCTTCACCATCAATCATATTGCAACTTTTCTTTTGTACAATTTCCGTGTCGCTTGGAAATTTCCCAGCTTGATGTTTGCCACTTAACTGTTTGGCGATTGAGGAAATTTGCAGCTGGATCTCCGCGAACATCCCGTCATACTTCTCAAAGCGCTTATCAATCTCTTCACTTTGATTTCTCCTCACCTCTTGATTAACATATCTACTACCTCCCCCAGCATATCCTCCTTGGCTACTACTCGCTCCTCCTTCCAATTGCATTTGAGGATTGAGAGCGTTGTTCGGATTTGCATAAGAGAAGTTGGGGTGGAATCGGTTGGATGGATGATAGTACATATTTCCTTGAGGATTGTATTGAGGTCGATTGTTGTACCCCATTCTTTCATTGACGAAATTCACATTCTCCGGATAAGCATTCTCATGCTTAAGTATCATCATATCCTCTTTTCCACTTCCCGAAGTAGATAACTTGTCAAGCTTCCTTTGCATGGCAGCGATTTGTTCTTGGAATCCTCCTTCTCATTAGCATCATTTACCAACTTCACCGGTCTATAATCTTTTCGTTCCTTTGACCATTGGAAACTATTTTCGGCCATCTTCTCAATTGTCTTCCAAGCATCTTCCTCTTCTTGATCTAGGAATGCACCTCCCGATGAAGCATCCATCATGACTTTTGTATCATAATTCAATCCACCATAGAATTGGCATATTTGTTGACTCTTAGAAAGACCATGTCGAGGACACTTGCGTAGAAGCTCCCGGAACCGATCCCAAGCTTCATAGATAGGTTCATCGTACCTTTGCCCAAACGATGTTATATCCGCCCTTCTCTTCAAAGTCAAACTTGGTGGAAAAAACTTGAATAGGAACTTTTCTCTTAACTCTTCCCAAGTGGTGATATTTGACTTGTCTAAACCTTCGAACCAATTCCTCGCCGAGTCCCTCAAAGAGAATGAGAATAACCACAGCCGTATTTGGTCTTGGGGAACTTGATTAATCTTTATGATATCCATGATTTCCAAAAATCGAGATATATGGACATTCGGATCCTCGGTTGCATGTCCCCTAAACTGATTATTCTATATCATTTGGACCAATTGTGGCTTTATCTCAAATTGCGTGGCATTTACTCCTAACCGGAAATCTCCAGTCATCGGCTCCCTTTGAGGTCGAAAAAGGTTTTGAAGTGGTCTACGAGGACCATTCCTCTCATTTAGTAAAGCTTTCATCAATTCAATCTGTCTTTCTAACTCTCCAATCCTAACCGTATCTTCTCCAGGGTTAGCCATTTCCAAATCAATCTCAATATTTCCTTGCCTTTGTTGTAATTTCCTCTCCAAGAGCTTACGAGCCTTGGACCTCGTGATCATAAACAACCTACAACTCCACAAAAGAACCCAATTACCAAACAAACAACTTGATTAAACAAAGGAAAAACAACTATCAACAATAAGCAAAAAGCAAAAAGTTCACACAAGCAATAACACAAACACCTAGCCTACAAGCTTCACTTTTCCCCCAATATCTAGCAACCTATTAAATGAAGTCCCCGACAACGGCGCCAAAACTTGATGCGGCAAAAAGTTCAATCAAAATTTAACTCCTAGCTACACAAGAATAAAATTTGTCAAATCGTGTCCTTCTTCCCTTCGCCCGCTAGAATACCGAGATACTATAGCAAAGTCCTATAGCTAGGCAAAATATAATCGTTGAGTAGATTCTATCAACTAGGCAATCACTTTCAATCTATACTAACATCATATCACAAACAATCAATTAAACTACAATCAACTTTCAATCAATTCTTTCTACAAATCGGTAAACCAAGACAAGCAAATACTCAAATTAAGAAGATAAGATGTTTAAATGAACGTAGATGCAATCCAATTAGGTTAATCATTGATGTAAACACATTTTAATCCCTAGGAGATTGAGCAATCGACCCTACACTCGTTAACCCCTTGTCACTGCGAGCTAACAGTTGATGATGCTAAGACTTGCAAACAGTCACGTTATTAAGCCCTAGACCACTCCAAATAGATCGTCAATTATTACCCTACGACCTAGCACCGCACATGCATTGGAACTAAAATCGTATGAATCTACACTATTCACGATGATTCCGCCCGCGTGTTGGCTGCAACGTTCACGTCAACTACCTCATAAGTTGGCTATTACCTACAACTAGGAGGTAAGGAACAAGTTCTAGTGCAATTCAAGCTCTCAAAGGAAAGTAAACAAACAATTATCGAACCTAAACTTCATGCATCCTTATTCAAATTAACATCCAAATTGAATTAGAACATCATACCTCTCAATTGTAACAATACAAAGTTGAAATCAAATACATCCATTACAATTGACAAGTAGAGATTGGAATCTTCCCCAATTGGATTTGTATGTCTTGATCTACCCCCTTGGATCTTCAATTCTCCTCCAAGGATTGATGAATTAAGCTCCTTGATACTCTAGGATTGAGATGAAATCGTGATGGAAATTGGAATCTAGGGAAACTCCAAACTAGATTTAATGAAAAAATGACAAAAGCTCTCCAAATAACTGAATTTCCCCCTTTTATAGACAAGCAAACAGCGCCTTGGATCGCCCGGTCGAAGTATGGCTCGCCCGGTTGAAGCTGGAAACCGCCAAAATGCTGGAAAAACCCTGCCAGGCTCGCCCGGTCAAAGTGGCTCGATCGTGCCACCTGTCTGTTGGATTGGCTCGGCCGGTCCAAATTAGCTCGGCCGGTCGAGCCCTCTGTCCGGCCTCGCTCGGCCGGTCCTGCTCCGCTCGGCCGGTCAAGCTATCTGTCCAGCATGGCTCCGCCGGTCCTGCTCTGCTCGGCCGGTCGACGCCTCCAAACTCCAAACACGTGCGATTTTCCTCTCAAACTCCACCAAAAATGCTCGTTTATGCCCAAAACCTATCCTACAACATTCAAAACACAAAAACACGAAAACACAACCAAAATACGACAAAAACATATGTTACGGGAGTAAAATAGCCACAAACAAGCATGCGCACACATCGAAATATTGGTCATTTTACGCACGTATCATAATAAAGAGGAACATGAGAAATATGGTAAAGTAAACAGAAAAAGTTGGTCAATCAAGTGTAGAAGTGGTAAGCTGGGGATGAACCGGAGACTTCGGTATTCTTCGCCTAGCTGAGTCGAGAACGGGACCATTGAAGGTTAATTCATTTCCAAGTTAATGCATTTCTTAAATTCATGAACCAATTTATTATATATAATTTTATGTGTTTCCTAAAGATTCATGAATTTATGATATAATACTATATATCTAATTTAATATAGATACATGCATTAAGTAGGTTCATAAAACTACTTTATTCCTACAATAGGTGTGTGTTGTACTCTATTTCAATCATTTCAAATTTACAACAAGTATTCTATGAACAAATGTTGGTCTCGGGATCAGAGTAAGTATAGTGTGCTGTGGAAATTTTAAGATCAACATTGCACTCACAAATTGGTGGTTCTTGACCAGTTTGTGTTTCTGAAAATAGTTTGTCTGCGAGTAGGAATTAAAGTATTCAGTTTGAGTATATTTTAACACTAGAATGTGTTGAGTTTCAAAACCCTTGCAGAAATGTAAAAAGCAGTAAGGAACAAGGATTTATAGAGGTTCGGACAACTCATCCTACACCCTCTCTTTAGACCATGGTTTGGAAATTTACTAAGCTCCGTTATAGAATGGTCTCACGATCTATCGCTAGCTGGTAGATGCCAGTGTCTACCAGGCCTCTGGTTCTTTCGGCTTCGCAGATTTGGAGTGTGGGCACACCGCACAGCCTCCTTCTCAGAATTCACATTTTCCCTGCCAGTGAGGTACCTTGGGTCCTTCAACCTTCCCTTGTTCTAAGCCGAATGATTTGCAGGAATGTAATCGTTACTGAACAAATCCTCTCCTCAATCGAGCTTGTCAGTCAGTTCTTCAATGATCTGACTCACTTTCAATATCAAGCACACCACAGAGGAGAACATATGCGTCTCCTTTATTGTTACATTCTTCCGCACATTTTCCACTAGTCTCCCATAAACAAATTTAGCCCAATTTCCTCTGATTCCATCATTGATGGCCACCATTAGTAAGTACTTCCTTACACTTAGTTCTTACTATGATCCAGCCAGACACTGCAGCATGCGAACCACTATATCACATAGTATCTTATATGGTTCATTCAGTTCAAAATTCTTGGTGGATGATTTTCCACGAAGATTTGACACTTTCCTTCTTCTAATTCCGCCAATGTGATTGCATGGCCTCCTTCATATTCTCCTTGTCTTCTGAGATATATGAGGCAACATCTGGCCCATCGTTCACATACCATACATATTGGCCAACAATTTCAGATTTATGGTGATTCTTTTCTCAAACAAGCGGGTGACGAAATATTATTTATCTTCGGCCAAAACTGCCCTGGCGTAAAATCCAGCCACCATGTGAGGTTGGAACTTCTAGGGTGAGTAAAAGGTATTTGACCAGTCCCTCCCTATCTAGCGTATCAAAGAGTATTTGTTGCTGAAGTGTTTTTAGCCAGTTTCAAATAGAGCATATTCTCCTTTTGAACCTGCGCCGCTCTGTTTAACGCATTAGTGAGTTGACTCTTGAAGATTGTCACCAACCTTGAGTGGGTGTGGCTTCATCAAAGTCTTCTGGTTTGGTGATACTAGTGTAGGAGACTTCATGCACCAGATGATGAATCATTTCAGCAGCGTGAGAAGAAGTTCCAGCCAATTATGTCAAATGATTGAGAGAAAAAAAAATAGAGTTTAGATCAGAGAAATAAATGCCTTGTGAGAAGTTTGAAGGCAATAGGACTTGCATCAAATCATGATCATCCCTAGATATAGCCAAATTTGGGTGAAAAATGGGAAAACCAGATCATGCTTGGTTTGGAAGATCTACAATTATCAAATCTCGCAACTGTTGGCATCTCTGGCATGCGTACTCGAATTGTGGAGTCAGTAACGTGGAGAAATCTTATTAATTTTCTGTCTAATCAACATTTATTTTAGTATTTAAAGCGACGTGCAACTGATACTTCTAATTATTAAAAAGTTCCCGCCACTGCTAAGTTGACTAATTCAGCAAACTGGTCTTCTTTTGATCTGAATGTCAACGTGGCAAAGACTGGGAAGCTCAATTAAGTTGGTAGATGTATCCAGTTTAATTCTTCTTTAGAATACAAAAACAGAGAGCTTGGACTCAGTTTTATTCCACTTCTCCAATCTTCGTCGGCTTCTAATTGGGAAATATAACAAGTGAGTAGAGCACTTACCTTTCTTGTTCGAACTGGATTTGTAACATCATGTAGCACATCATCTTCTGGATGATGTCTCAACCATTTAGGTCTTTGAAGCTCACTAACTTTGATTGGTTGGACGAACAACTCTTGATAGGATGTTGCAGCAACTGGCACGTCTATGAGATGAAAGTCTTTTGGCATGATCTGAATCTCTGAAAATTGTTCTTGATCTAGAACTCATTCTTCTGTAGATTGCACATCTCTAGCTTCTGACTCTTCAATAACTGGTGTGATGATGCCATCAGTTCGTTGATCATCAATTTCAGCATCATCAGATCCTAGCTCGCTAGTTTAGCTCATGCCTCAAGTAGTTGTTCCCCCTACATGGTATGTTCCTCCTCTCATATTTGATATGAGACTTGGGTCTCCGGTTATGGGAGTAACTAGGTTGGTTGTTTGACTTTCGCCAGGGTGAAGCTGGTTGCTTCGTCAAACTGATTGTTGAAACTGGCTTCCTCGCAGTAGGAACATATTGCTTAACAAGTTTCTTGGGTGGAACTGACTTCTTCTCTGTTTGTGATTGAGCCAGATTAGGGATATACTGTATTACCAATTTTTCGCGAATAATCGGTCTCATGATCACTGATGGAGATCCCGGTGGATTTAAAGAAAAATATTAATTGAAGATTAATTGGAGAATTAATTTCATATTTTAAGTAGTTTTTAATTTAATTTCGAATATTATTTAGTTACTTCTAGATGTTTAGTTTCTTTTTATTACAAAGATAACTTGATATACTTGTTATATATCATGATAAATTTGATATGCTTTTAGATTTGATTTTCTCCCTATATATATAGGGCTTCATATTTCCATTGTAATTCAGTTTTTAGTTTAATAAAATTTGTGAGATTATCTCCTCAATTATCCTGAAGATTCATAAATTCTAGGAGCCCTAGAATTCAAAAAATCTGACTTATCAAATGGAATTCCGCAGTCGTTTGTCGCGTCTTTGCTATATCCCTCGTTGTGAGTTGAATTACTTTTTGGGTCGTAGGGTTCATTTTCAATCTTGCCTCCGGTTCTCTAAGGGTCGACTTTATAGGTGTTGGATTTCCCCATTCTATTAGTTCTAGTCGTTTCTGCGTGCGTTGTCTCTCTCCCGTCAAGTTCCTGGGCTGCGATCTTAACCTTCCGATGAGGATTGTATCATTTTGGTATCAGAGCCAGGTCGTGTCCTTCCTTTTCCTTTACTTTTAATTATCGTGTCAACAAAATTAAGTCTTGCTTTGCTCTTGTGCTGTGTTCGTCTTTTTGAGTGTCGTGATTTTAGGGTTTTGTGATTCGAATTACTTGTGTCGTTGAGTCACGCTGGAGTCGAAAATTCTAAGGTTTAGTGAGTCAATATTTGGTTAGGCATCTACTCCCTCCATCCCAGTAATCAAGGTATGTGAGTGGATTTGGGTGGTAGTGGAATGAATATTTTATTGATGAGTGTAAAAAACTTGCTATTTTAGGAAAGCGGACTAATATCACGGGATGGATGAAAAAGGAAAAGTGGACAATTTATGTGGGACGGAGGGTGAAATATCATACTTATTCAAATCTTTCCATCCATATCTAGTCAAATCTTTCCATAGTATCAAATATGTCCTTATGTTTTCTAGCTAGACTTGTTTTTGCCATAACTTTTGGCTACAGTGTCCCTTTTTGGATTAATTGTGCTTTTCGGAAACGGTTCGGCGAGCTCTACAAGACACACGGCTTTGCCATGAAATAAGGTGCTTTTTGCCCAAATTATGCCATTTTCAATCAGTTATTGCCCTCCGAAAGTTTTTCTGAAAAAAATTCAGTCATTTTTGGTCATTTACCTTCCTTGAGTCTTTTGTAGTCTTCCCGTTCAGTTGGTTCGTCGATTTCAAATCTGTGGAATTTTCTGGGAATTTTTTAGTCTTTCAGAGAGGAGAAAAGAGTGGTAAAAAGAGAGAGTGAGATTTTTCGAGGGACTGAAAAGCCATGTATATCTGAGAAATACATAGTGTCGTGAGGCGTGAGGTCTTTTCGTTTATCTAACTTTCTTGCCTGAGGTTCTCTAAGGGCCAACTTCATAGGCCTTGGATTTCCACATTGTATCAGTTTTTCTAGTCGTATATGCATGTATTGTTTGTCTTCCGTCAAGTTCCTAGGCTGCGATCTTAACCTTGCGGCGAGGATCGTATTAATCTTATCCTTCCGGCGAGGATTAGCCAGTTTGGGGTTGTTGGATGTCCAACATTTAGCCTTTCTAGCAAAAGCTGGGAGATTTTTGGCTACCCCTTTGACCTTCAATCTTAACTGATCATAGGTATTTTCCTTTATATTGCTAATTTTCTTTTTACTTGTGTCAGTACTTGAAGAAGATGCATAATTGCTCAAATAATTTTCTTGAAAACCTAGACCTATTTTATCCTTAGGGCCTATTTGGATAAAGAGAACTTCTTCAAGTTCTCTTGAGCTTTACACGAAGGAATATTTGCATGGTTCCTGCTCAAGGTTTTTCTTTCTTAGGGAATCACACTACATTCTAAGATGTTCAAAATCACGTAAAAGATTGGAGTGTTATTTCCTAAGTTTGGACAGTTCTTCGCTGACAAACAGAGACTTGTTACTCTCATTGGTCAAAACTAAAACTTGCACTTTCGGCGATAATTTTTCACCAGCTAAGTCATTCTTAAGTTCATAGAATTTTGAAAATTCTTTTGATATAAGATTGAGGGAAACATCTTCTGAATCGGAGCAATACGATTCAGAGTCCTTTAATATTCATGTAGAAAGCATTGCAACTGGTAGAGAATCAGTTAAATCATCACATGCCGCAGCTAAGGCCATCTAAGCTTCTGCATCATTGCCATTTCCTTCGTCGATTGTGGCTAGAAATATTAGTTATGCTTGTTCCTCTGACTCATCGTCCGATGTGATGTATCCATCATTGTTGTCAAGGATGTCTTGAACCAATGTTCTTGTCAGCATCGCCTTGGCAACAACTTTTGACGCTCTTCGCTCAAAATCTTTCTAAGGCTTTCTCTCTCCTTTTTGTCCACACTTGGACATTCGAACTTGAGGTGATCTAAAGAGTTGCATTCGATGCAAGATCGAGGTGATTTCTTTACGAATATCTTGTCTTCTAATTAAAGAATGTTCGTCTTGGCCTTTGCGTTCCCCAGTACCTTGGTCGGTTTCCTCATTTGTTCTTCAAGCTCTTCCACAGAGCTCTCTCCTTCCTTCTGGTAGGAGGTCGAAGTGGAGGGTGCCTCCTTAACCAAATTCGATTGACCGGCTAATTTGTCAGTATGGAACTGCTTCCTTGTCCTTCTTGATGAAGTATGCTGCATTTTTTGTGTGGTGGGTTGGTGAACTGGCCACTCAAACGACTTCATTCTTGTTCACCATTTGAATGTCCCACTCATAAGCTTGGAATTGGGCGAACAACTCATTTTAGTGATCTTGGAGAGATCTTTCTCCTTCAAGTTTGTTATCTTTACGAACCAGTCCTTCTTCGGCATTTTAGACAGAACTTTGGCATTAAGATCCATTGTTGAGTATACTCTATCCAACACCTTGGGTTTTCTCACGATCGTATTGAATCTTGCATCCATGGATTTGATGTTTTATCCAGGAAGCATCTGGAAAGGTTAATACTTGTCGATGCAGACTTGAAGCTTATTCTGCTTTATTTGCTTTATCTCTTCACACAAGCCTCCAAGGTAGTCCTACACTTCTTTGGCGTTGTAGAATCACATTACTTAATTGAAAATTGCCTCTGGTAGAGCTGACTGGATCAGCTCATGAGCAATAGAATCTAGTTGGACGCATCATTTGTCCTCAGGTGACCATTCGTTGTAGGGCTTCCCGATCATCTCCAGGCCATCTTCACCTCTGATCTAGGTGTTGACCTTCATGATATGTATTTGTCCATGCTCGATGACTTCAACCATCTCTTGATGGATGGTGGGCCACTTCTTCCAGATGGCAAACTTCTCTGCCAAGATCAGAGTAAGTATAGTGTGCAGCGGAAATTTTAAGATCAACCTTGCACACACAAACTGGTAGTTCTTGACCAGTTTGTGTTTCTGAAAATAGTTTATCTGCGAGTAGGAATTTGAGTATTCAGTTGAGTATACTCCAACACTAGAATTTGTTGAGTTTCAAAACCCTTACAAAAATGTAAAAAGTAGTAAACAAAATGATTTATTGAGGTTCAGACAACTCGTCCTACATCCTCTATTCAGTATGTGGTCCGAAAATTTACTAAGCCTCCGTTACAGAATGGTCTCACGATCTATCGCTATCTGGTAGATGTCAATGTCTACCAGTCCACTAGCGCACTCGCCCAGGCTTCTTGTTCCTTTGATTTCGTATATTGTGGAGGCACACCACGCAGCCTCCTCCTCCGGAGTTGAGAGCATTGACTATTGTATTCTTTCTAGGAGAGAAAGAACACAAATAAAATAACTCAAGCTTAGAAGCTATGAGTCTTGTTTTCAAGAGATGACACACGGTAGGCTGAAAGTTAGCCTTGATGATAGAAATGCTCGAGTTTTCACTTGCACATAGTGTAGTTGTTTTTTGAGGTTTCTATTTTTTCTCACCCTGAATACTTCATATTTTTATAGACAAAGTAGGAGCATTTCAAATTATAGTCGTTTAAAGACATTTGAACATCATCCAATCTGATGCATCTCTTTTCTAATGAGAGCAGGGCGCTTTTCCTGAGGTTTTGCAGTTGCTACATCTTTTGTTGACACAAGATGTCGACACTGTATTTTTGTGTCAGAACGGCTCTGCCAGTCTGAGGAATTTAAACTGGTTCGTGCTTCATTAGTCTTTTGGAAATCTTCATTCTTAAAAACTGATCTTTGATGATTCTTCTGGCTTATTCTCTTCATCTCTTTGTGTGAGTAGAAACTGAACTTGTTAACTAGAGATGATCTAGACTGGTGTCTTCGGTCAGCTTCTCTGAATCATCAGCTTCAAACTGGAAGCTGGTCTTTCCTTTCTTTTCACACGATCTAAATTGGGGCTTTGGATTTCCACCTAGTTAGTCTTGATCAACTTTGTCAGTTTTGTTACAACTCGATATATCCTAACATGACTTTACAAGTTTATGCAAACTAAGCTAATCTAGAGACACTTCTAACTTGGTGATTTCTATACATTCTTTTAACGCATCAAAACAACAAATACGTAAGAATACTTCCTAACAACAAAACATTCTCTTGTTGTTCTTGTTTCAATATCTCCACATTAAAATCCCAACAGGGCCATGGCGGTTCTGTTTGACTCCGATGAGAGGCAACCCAAGACCGGGGGGGGGGGGTCTTGGTAAGATGAAGCACAACAACAACTCCAAATCAATTTAAAGAAGTGTGTTCAGGCTAGTGTAATGAACACGGTGAGAGGCTATGGAGCTAGGTTTCAATTATAGCAGGAGAGTCTTTATTTACATTTTTTAGTATATCGATCAGTTCGAAAATGCTGCAATTCCTTTCATGTTATTTGTAATTTGGAACTACAAGAAAATATATGTTACCATCTGTTGGAAAAAAAAAGCAAATTCATAACACAAAACTAGTTTTTTTTTCTCAATTCTCTCTATTTTCTTCCATATTCTCAGATTTCCCATTTTTTGTTCCCCAAATTCTATAATCTCAACATCAAAAATATAAAAAAATGAAATTGCGACAAGGTTCATTACAAATTGTATCCAGAGCCACCAATTCTGGCAAGATGGCGGTAACATGCTTGAACGTTCATTAGTGACTTGCAATTATTTGTGGACCTATTTAAGGATGAGGTGATGGATTTATATACTGAAAACATTATGACTTACCATATTATGTACATGGTTTATAGTTAATGTACTGGGAATCATTATTATTGCATAATTATCTTCTGTCTGAATTAGAAAACATATATCGCAAGTGACTTTATTGTCTCATCTCGTCGATAGGGAGATCATACGGTGTGTTAAGATCACAGAAGATCGTATGGATCGCTTGACCTAGCAAGATATAAAGGTTATCACAGCTAAGACAATGCTAGAATAGACTATCGGATTAAGCTGCAACACATGCAGTAATTAGTGGTTTATCTTGGTCACTAGATGTGCTAGTGTGTTTGGTACATATTGATAGGACCTAACTAAGATCGATTCTTTGATCTGACATCCAAAGAGTCTTGATCTCGATGGCTTGATGAAATCTAAAGCCTAATGAAGGTTCAAGAGGTATACACAAGTTTGTGTATCACTTTGAGATACTATGGTGGAGAGTCTTACATGTACTTGTATATCTGTATCTTGTGTGGTAGTAGTTTGTGTATGACTTCTACTTCTTTGGTAAGGTAGCCATATCCAGTATAGGATTGTGACATACCCTAAGAAGCTAAAAAAGGTTCACTATGCGGAAGTCCTGCAGGCTGATTAAGTTCACGCATAAGTGAAAAGGTATTGAGTGGTATTACTTAGGAATAAAAGATATTAATTAATTTGTAGTCTTGTTAGAGCCTAATCAACTAATGAATGTCTGTAAACATAATTATGGGGATATACCGAGCCCATGCAACCCATTCCTCATAACGTAGTAGAAAAGAGTTAGGACAATATTGATTCTCTGGTGGCATGAATCAATATTAATTAATTAATTAATTATATTCTGGGTTGACTATGAGAATTAATTAATTGATAGGCCTTGTTTGCTATTTGCATACTAGCCCATGGAAAAGCTCAAGCCCAATAAGGGTCAGAATTTCCTATAAAGACCCCCTAGTTCTCAGATCTCAATGTACTACAAGATCATAAGTTCATAAATAGCAAACCAGAGCTTTGGGAGCTGTGATTGTCAACTAGATCTTAGAAAGAGGAACAAAATTCAGCTTCTCGATAGGCACAAAATTCAAAGGAAATCTTCACCAGGTATCCGGATCAAAGCAAGGGATATGGATCAGAAGATCAGATCTAGAGGATCCTCCTTTTCTCTTTCTTCTTCAAGTTTTCGATTTTATCTTAATAAAATCAATGATTAAATTCTGATCTTTTCAGGATTGAATCTTATTGTGCAAGAAGGATTAAAGATCAAATCCTTGCTCCAATGTTCAGAGATTAAATTCATCGATGTATTCCACAAACTTTCTTATGCATTCAATAGGAGCATGCTAGGTTTTGATCATAGGCATAGTAATTAATTTATGATATCCAATAATTAGTTCTGGAAAATCGGATTATGCAATTCAGTTTGCTAGTGAAAACACGTTCACGAGGTTGATAGTGACCTACTAAAAATGAATCCAATAAAGAATCTTAATATTTTGAAGCCCAACTCGCACATTAAAACTACTAGTAAGATTGCATTATTTTGGATAAATACATGTCACCTTCTTCTTATTGTGAGTGTATTTTTCTGTGAAGGAGTAGTACACAATTCTATGGCCGGGCCGTCCGACAGGGGTGTCAGGGGTGTCCGGGGTGGAAATAGGTCAGGCCGTCCGACAGGGGCCTTAGGCCTGGCCTGCTTTGGGCCCGACCTGGCTCAACCTATTTAATATTTCGGCCATGCTTGAGCTTGTAAAAGAGCCTATTTATTTATATAGGTTGGGTCAAGACTGCACAATAGGCCTTTTTATTCTAACAGACCGACCTGTTTAACATGAATTAATTAATATATATTTTATTATACATTTAATAAAATAATTAAAATATAATTTGTTATTATTTTTAATGAAATATTATCTTTTGCCTTAGAAACTCTACACCAATTTCACATTCAGCAGTCGTCACTCAATTTGATGAAAAAGAAAAGAGCAGCCCCTGATCGATGCAAAATCTGCACACAGATTATAGCACAGAGCAAATAAATTTATAATAACCCAGAGGTTGTCGAACCCACAAGGATAGTGCAACGAGGGAAAATCATGTACTGAATGTAGTTTTCAAAACCTTTGTTTGGGCAAATCAATTTTTGAGGGTTTTGGGTTTTTCAAAATAAATAATTAAAAGGGATGAAATTCAAATATTAAAAAGCACAGATTCTAGGGAAGTCTACCAATCTGATCAACATGCAAGAAACAAATATTCAAACCCATTGAAGATATTTTTGGTGGAAAATATGTTAGTATGGAATCCATTCCTTGGTCGGGCAATTAAATCCTAAATTATCAACTAGTGATTATCTCCTCTCGGTCCCAAAAACACCAGTTAATTAATTTCAATAAAGATTAGATTTTTCCTACGATTGAATTCTTCTTGGTCGGACAAAAAATCCAAAGTATTAAATCCTAACTTCCTATTACTAACCTTCACCTCTCGGTCCTTCGATTAATAACTGAAACCTACCTCAATCTTCATCTCTCGATCCTTCGATGAGAATAGACTTAAAATAAAACATAGATTTAAACCAGTTTAAAAGGTTTGAATTATTGAATCAAAACATGCATCACAGATGGAGAAACCCTAGAACCTGTTTAGGGTTCTAGCCTAACATATTGAAAATAAACATTGCAGAGAAAATTAAAGATTGCATTAAAAAGTAAAGGTTCAAACAATAAAATTAAAGAGGAATTCTCAAAAACTTAAAGTGAAAACAGAAAAATAAAGATAGAATACTGTGCAAAAAATCAACAACTACTTCAACAATTGGAAAAAATTAACAACCTAATTCTGAGCTATTCAAGAGTTTATATAGTAGCAGGGTTGAGGCTTTGGATGGTATGTTGGCTCCAAAATTTTTCCATATCTTGATATGGTATCTTGCTTCTTTAAACATTCAGCACGTGCAATTTAGGTCTTCAGAACAGCGCGTCTCGGCCGGGATCAAGGCTGCCACGGCCGAGATCTTCTCCTCGCTTCGATCTTCCTTTGGCCCAATTTCAACTCATTTCGAGCATCCATCTCGCCCGGGATGTATTCCACCACGGTCGGGCTGCTTCCTCTCCACCACGGTCGAGTTGGCTTCCAACTCGGTCGAAACAGACAGCTACCTCTTGGCGACTTTCTTCATCTTCTTAGCCAATTTTTCACTTTTTCTTCATTTTTCCTGCATAATCATCCACCACAAGCATAATACCTTCCACTACATACTCATGCTCAATTTATTCAATTAAATAAACAAAAACTCATAAAAGATAAGAAAAATAATGCGATAAGTGAGTAGAAAAACGAGCTTATCGACCCCCCCAAACTTAAACACTTGATTGTCCTCAATTAACAAAAGAAAGAATGAAAAGTTCAAGCAGAAGAGTAGTGCAATGCCTCACAAGATTCATCACATTCAAACTCGTAAATCTACTAAACATCAACACTTTTGAAAGAATCAGAAAATCTATAAACTATGGAAGACTCACATGGGAAGTGTTTCGCTCATTCACTCAAGTGTTTAGGATAATTGTGAAATCACACACAAGTCATACAAATTAAGCTCTACCATAGGCTTGCAAATATTCTAAATCTCCACTGCATTCATGTGCACACAAGTCTAAGATCATAAAGGACTTTATTCAAGGTTGTAATGTAGGCTTTTTAGTGAAAGGTAGGGAAATATTTGGCCAAGTGACTAAAATCAATCAAGTAATCATCAGTCAATCAAACCATTATCTATTGATATCTACCCAACTCCTCAGATTTTCAACACAAACCATTGCTCTTTTTTTTTTTTTTTCATACATACTTTTATGCTCTTAAACAATTTGAATATTCATTTGAGCTTATAAGGATTAAACACAACAACTATTTATTTTCTTTCTTTCTTTTTTCTTTTTCTAGAGCCCAACCTTATCTTTTGTTTTTACCCTTCTAATAATATCTTATCCTTTCTCAAACAAATCCCAACCCACTCTCATAGACAAGAGTTGATTCCCCTATCCTTTTCCAACTCATAGACAAAGAAAGAAAATTCATAGGCTCAAAAGGGCTGACTAGGGATAATTGTTCAATTAGGACAGTGTATGGAAAAATAGGCTTAAACAAAGATGGCCTAAAATCACTTCCTAAACATGTGCACACTAGCAGTCTTGAAAAAGAAACAGAGCAAGTTCTAGAGAAACTCAAAATTGCAGACACACTCACAATCGAAATTTAGGCTAAAAAACTCACACTTGGGACAATTTTTTTTTCTTCCATAGTAAACATCAAATCATCATCTACATCATGCAAATGCAAGTATCAAAACAAGTAATCATGCGGTATTCACATTCATAGGCATACTCAACCACTATTACAATCAATGCAAACTAAGTCAATCAATTCAAATCTCGCATCAAAGTCGTAGGGTTCAATCATGCTCAAGTTCCCACAATCTTGCGTTTTATTCCAAAATTTTCCCATGCAGAAATTTAAAATAAAGCAAGTAAAAGATAGAAAATTAGTTTCAAAACCCTTAAATCTTCATCCCCCCATACTTATTCGAAGATCAGAGAGAATAAGTTTGGAAATCAGATTCAAAGTTCGAAACTGTACCTCAACTGTTAGTCTCAGACACCAACTTTTTATCCGCCTTCTTCAAACCTCTGACCGGTGTGGATTTGTGTTTGCTGGCACTCTATCTTGGTCGTGTCAAGCTTGGACTAGGCCGGGATGGAGCCTTCTTGTCAACCTCCTTATCGGCCGAAGTGTTCCACGTCTCGGTCCTCTGTCTCGACCGTGGCAGGGTCTGCCTCGGTCGAAACAAACTCCAAATTTTTATTTTTAATTTTTTTTATTATTATTTTTTCGAAAGACAATAAGACAAGTAAAAACAGCAAAATAGAAATAAGTCAAAATTTATTAAATAATACGAAAACACAATGGGTTACCTCACATTCAGTGCCTTATTTACCGCCGTGGCTCAACTCAGTATCAGCTCACCAAGGCGGTCGAGTCCAGACTCGTCGACCCCTTGAATCTATCATGAAGACCCGACGGTTCTAAATGATGGTGGTGTACTCGGAATCAGGCAACTTAATTGCCGATTTCACTGCTCCATTTCCTTGTTCCCACCGGGTGGTTTCTTCTTCTTCCTCCAGTGTGTCGTCATCTTCTTCTTCATCTTCAGTGGCTGTGATCTGGTTGCATTCCCCTTTCCTCTTGTTTTTGTCTATGCAGAAGGTGATATATTCTTCATTTCCTCTCAAGGTGATTTCCCCCTTCTTGCAGTCGATCAGGACACCAACTGTGTCGAGGATCTCTCTTCCGAGGATCATCGGAGTGTTGGCATCTTCCTTCATGTCAAGGAAAATGAAATCTGCAGGAAAAATCAAGTGACCAAATCTAATCAGAACATCCTCAACAATACCTTTGGGCTTGGACACAGATCGGTCCGCCATCTGGAGGGTGATTGTAGTGGCTCTCATCTCCCCAATCTCCAGCTTTTTGTAGATGGACCAGGGCATCAGATTGATGCTTGCCCTGGTTTCACATAGTACGTTCTGGAACTCTTTACCTCCGATCTCGATAGGTATCGAGAAGCATCCTGGGTCAGACCTCTTGATCGGGATCTGCTTCTGTAGGAGTAAGCTGCATTCCTCATGAATCCTTATAGTTTCGTTCTCCACGAATTGCTTATTCTCGCTCATCATCCTCCTGAGGAACATCATGTATCCCGGTATTTCCCTGAGAGCTTCAACAAGTGGTATGTTAATGTTCACTTTTTTAAGATTTTCAACAAAACGAGTGAATTTAGAATCTTCCCTTTTCTTTGCGAATCTCTGCAGGAAAGGCATAGGAGGCACCAAATTAACTCTTCTTTCCTCCTTCTCTTTTTCTTTCTCGCACAGTCTGAGCTTCTGTTTCGAATGAGATGCATCTGTCTCGGCCGTCCTGCTACTGCTCCTCTACCCCGGCCGTGTCTGGCTTGTGTCAACCGGGCTGGGATCTTCTATCTCGGCCGAGCTAGCCTCTGCCTCGGCCATCCTGCTCCTTTCTGCCTCGACCGGGATGTGATCTATCTTGGTCAAAATAGAGAGGTCTCCTGCAAGGATTTCCCCTTCTGCTTCACTTTCTTCTCTTTCCGGTTTGCTTGGGCCTTCGTATCTCCTTCTAGATCAAAGCGAGATGGCATTTACTGACTTTTCCTTTGCTGGATTTGTTTCTGTTGCGCTCGGAAGTTGCCCCGGCTTGTGCTGATTGCCGAGAGTGGTGGCTATCTGGCTCAACTGGGTGTCCAACATTTGAAGATGCTTCATCATCAGTTGCATGTGGTTGGCCATCCCCTTCACCTCAGTTTCCACTTTTTCGAATCAGTTGTCAGAGCTCTTGATGAATTTCTCCAATGTCTCCTCCATCACGGACTTCTTCCTTTCAACGATTTCTCCTCCAGTACCTACATCAAAACTAGGTGGAGGGTGTTCTGCAGCAGAAGGGTTAGAATAAGAAAAGCCAGGGTGAGATCGCCCATGGTTGTAATGATACCCTTGATTGCCTCGGTAGTTATTCTGATAACAGCCGCCAATGTAGTTCACCTCTATTCCTGAAGTTCCAGATGAACGCTAGCACCCCGGTTGATGTAGTCGGCCTTCACCGGAACAATTGCCATACTCGGCTCAGTAGCAGCTGCAACTTTCGCTGTTCCAAACTTCTCAATTTCTTCATGGAGTTTCTTCACTTCAGCAACCAAATCAAACTCCGGCTTTGTCTCCACTGCTTTGACTGGAATCTGTCTTTCAGTTGGCCATTGATGGCTGTTCAGTGCCATGTCTGCCAGCAGCCTCATGCTCTCTGCTCCACTCTTCTTCATCAGTATCCCTCCAGCAGATGCATCCACCATCTCCTTCATGTGAGGATTCAGACCTTCATAGAAGTGGCAAACCTACATCTCGAGATTAATTCCATGTCCGGGACAGAGTTATAGAAGCTCTTTGTATCTCTTCCAGGCCTCATGCAGTCACTCATCATACAGCTGTTTGAATGTAGTAATGGCAGCTTTCCTCTTCAGCAACAGGCTCAGTGGGAAGTAATTGGCGAGGAATTTAGCTCGAAGTTCTGCCCATGTCCCAATTTGACTCTTGTCCAAGCCAGCCCACCATGATCGTGCCTCGTCTCGGAGTGAGAATGAGAACAGTCTTATCCGGATTGCATCTTGGGAAAATCCATTTTGCTTCACAGTGTCGCACACCTCGATGAATTGGTTGAGGTGTGCATATGGATCTTCTACAGCTCTCCCCCCAAACTGGTTCTGTTGCACCATCTGTATCAGTCCTGTGCGCAGCTCAAAGTTATTGGCGTCAATCCTCACTCTGAATCCGGGCTCCTCTTTATGGGGAAAGAATCGGTCCAAGATGGACCTCTGTGGCAACTACAATATGTCTACCATCCAATTATGCCAGTCTGGCAGCTTGTTCTGCCTGGGTTGCTTGAGCCACTTGAAGTTGTGCTCTCAGTTGCTGCACTTCATTGACGAACTGTCTCTGCTCCTCGGGGGTCATATTCTGAAGCGGGGCTTCTGGATTTGCCTCCATCTCAAAATTTAGTCTCTTCCCTTTCTTTCGGTTCTTCCTGCAAGCTGCTTCAATCTCTGGTATGAAGGGTTCGAGTGTCTTCCCTTTGTTTTGCGTGTTCATGCACCTGCACAGAAAACGAGGAAAAATTAAACAATCCCGTCCGTGATGGTAGGTATCACAGACGAGATGGACTACTCTGTCTCGACCGTGGCAAGGTGTACCTCGGCCGAAACAGACAAGAATCAGAAAAATTCACGCACACGAAACAAACACAACCGGACACCAAAAACAAAGAAAAATAACACAAAATTGACAAATACTAAAAATAAGAAAAATAGTACCCAATCCAGAAGTTCTTGAACAAGACAGTAATGACTCGCTGTTTGACTATCCCGGCAACGACGCCAATTTGACAGATGCAAAATCTGCACATTGATTATAGCACAGAGCAAATAAATTTATAATAACCCAGAGGTTGTCGAACCCACAGGGATAGTGCAACGAGGGAAAATCATGTACTGAATGTAGTTTTCAAAACCTTTGTTTGGGCAAATCAATTTTTTGGGGTTTTGGGTTTTTCAATTCGACAAATATAACCTATTCTTTTGTTGGTGTCAGGGGTGGAAAGGGGCCTTAGGACTGGCCTGCTTTGGGCCCGACCTGGCTCAGCCTATTTAATATTTCGGTCATGCTTGAGCTTGTAAAAGAGCCTATTTATTTATATAGGTTGGGTCAAGACTGCACAATAGGCCTTTTTATTCTAACAGACCGACCTGTTTAACATGAATTAATTAATATATATTTTATTTTATTTTATTATACATTTAATAAAATAATTAAAATATAATTTATGTTATTATTTTTAATGAAATATTATCTTTTGCCTTAGAAACCCTACACCAATTTCACATTCAGCAGTCGTCACTCAATTTGCTGAAAAAGAAAAGAGCAGCCCCTGATCGATGCAAAATCTGCACACAGATTATAGCACAGAGCAAATAAATTTATAATAACCCAGAGGTTGTCGAACCCACAAGGATAGTGCAACGAGGGAAAATCATGTACTGAATGTAGTTTTCAAAACCTTTGTTTGGGCAAATCAATTTTTGAGGGTTTTGGGTTTTTCAAAACAAATAATTAAAAGGGATGAAATTCAAATATTAAAAAACACAGATTCTAGGTAAGTCTACCAACTTGATCAACATGCAAGAAACAAATATTCAAACCCAGAGAAGATATTTTTGGTGGAAAATCTGTTAGTATGGAATCCATTCCTTGGTTGGGCAATTAAATCCTAAATTATCAACTAGTGATTATCTCCTCTCGGTCCCAAAAACACCAGTTAATTAATTTCAATAAAGATTAGATTTTTCCTACGATTGAATTCTTCTTGGTCGGACAAAAAATCGAAAGTATTAAATCCTAACTTCCTATTACTAACCTTCACCTCTCGGTCCTTCGATTAATAACTGAAACCTACTTCAATCTTCATCTCTCGATCTTTCGATGAGAATAGACTTAAAATAAAACATAGGATTTAAACCAGTTTAAAAGGTTTGAATTATTGAATCAAAACATGCATCACAGATGGAGAAACCCTAGAAACCTGTTTAGGGTTCTAGCCTAACATATTGAAAATAAACATTGCAGAGAAAATTAAAGATTGCATTAAAAAGTAAAGGTTCAAACAATAAAATTAAAGAGGAATTCTCAAAAACGTAAAGTGAAAACAGAAAAATAAAGATAGAATAATGTGCAAAAAATCAACAACTACTTCAACAATTGGAAAAAATTAACAACCTAATTCTGAGCTATTCAAGAGTTTATATAGTGTTGGGAAATCTGTCAGGTTTCCTTTCCCAGTAGCTTACTTGTTTAGATTATAGTTTTGGTGGATCAAATCCTAAGTCCTACCAGCGTCAGTTGTCTCTACATAGCTCTAGTCTCAAATGTAAAGTCCTGTTTAGGCTTTTGAGTTGTAAGTCGCAGCTGATCAAGACTCATGCTGACACTGTTCACCAGCATGAGAAGCGCTTATCACTGGCTACTGTTCACCAGTTGGGAAAAGTTCATCAGCAGGCGGCTGACAAAGACTCGTGCTGACACTGTTCACCAGCAGTGAGATGCGCATATGACTGACTACTGTTCACCAGTTGGGAAGTGTTTCATCAGCAGGCGGCTGACAAACCTTACCAGGAGAATACGTGTTCCTACTTACACTATTCACCAGCGGTGATTTCACCAGTCATGGGAGATTTCGAGAAGAGTTAACATCTAGAGATTTGGTAGACTTTGATAATGCCAGGGCAAGTCACCAGCAGAGACTGCCAGCACAAGATCACCAGTATGATCTACCAGTCAGATGTCACCAGCAGAATTCCAGATTCTCTCTCCCCGCGTAGTAGAGACAAGAAGAAGATTCTCTGAGGAACCGACTGACAGAGGATGACTTTAAGGAAGGATAACTTAAAGTCTATCAGTCACAAGACGCCAGTCTTATTCCTCGGACTGACTAATAGAGCCGTTCTGACCCAAAGAGATCTGTGTCAGATAAAGCGGTCAAAGGTATGGTTCCTTCCGGAAAAACATACCTGCCGCCGTCAGAAGGACATCCGAGGTCTGACACCTTTCCGGATGTGTCCAAACGGCTAGAAAGTTTGAATCGGTTCCTGCGGCTATAAATACGTCGTAACCACCAACATTCAAACTCTTGATCAGATTCATTAGATTCCGAGATTCCACGTATTCCACAATCCACGAATCTGCTCAACCACCGAAAGAACTGAAGTTATTGCAAGAACGCATAAAGTACTTTCGAGGCTTTTCATAAAGCTTTCCGTGTGTTGATTTATCAAACACGAGACTTCAAGCTCTAAGCTTGTGAGTTAAAGATCTCACTTGGTGTTCTTTCTCGTCGAGGAAGGTCACAGCAGCTCCTGTGCATTCTAGCACTTGAGTTATTACGGGCGAACCTTGCCGCAAAAGGATTTACGTTCTTGGGAGAACTAAACACCCAAATCGCTGTGGAGGTTGAAGTGACGTGCTCGCACTCCATCAGCAGAAGAGAGCTGAAGAGGAAACCAGGACCGGGAGCGGTTGATCTAGTGAACTGGTGGACAAGGCATTCACCAGCTAGAGATAGATCGTAGGCAACCTGTAACCGATTGCTCATAGTGAAATTTCCAGTGCTTCGACTGGAGAGTGGACGTATATCGATTGATCGAACCACTATAAATCCTTTTGTCATTTATCAGTTTTCTGCTTTACATTCTGATTTAAAACCCAGCACTCAAGTGCTGGTGTATGTTCTGAAACTGATATAATTGTGCAAACTTGGCAAAATATTCTAAGTGTTGATTCACCAGCTGACCAGTTGTCAGCTGCGTACTGAGTAACCAGCACCAGCTGACCAGTTGCCAGTTGTCAGCTGAGTGTAAGTAGCGTGCAAGAAAACAATTAACTTTACTTTATTTCCGCTGCGTATCGAAACGTGTTATACTCTGAAAAACGGGACCAACATATAGTAGCAGGGTTTAGGCTTTGGATGGTATGTTGGCTCCAAAATTTGTCCATATCTTGATATGGTATCTTGCTTCTTTAAACATTCAGCACGTGCAATTTAGGTTTTCAGAACCGCTCGTCTCGGTTGGGATCAAGGCTGCCACGGCCGAGATCTTCTCCTCGCCTTGATCTTCCTTTGGCCCGATTTCAACTCATTTCGAGCATCCATCTCGCCCGGGATGTATTCCACCACGGTCGGGCTGCTTCCTCTCCACCACGGTCGAGTTGGCTTCCATTTCGGTCGAAACAGACAGCTACTTTTTGGCGACTTTCTTCATCTTCTTAGTCAATTCTTCACTTTTCTTCATTTTTCCCGCATAATCATCCACCACAAGCATAATACCTTCCACTTCATACTAATGCTCAATTTATTCAATAAAATAAACAAAAATTCATAAAAGATAAGAAAAACAATGCGATAAGTGAGTAGAAAAATGAGCTTATCAGCCCCCAACCGCCTTTGGCATTGTCGCCGACTCGTCGTGCACGCACTGCTCCCTGCACCACCACCCCTCACAGCTGCACCGCCACCCCTTTGCACGTCGCCAGCCCTCCACTTCGCAGCCCTGCACCCACCGCACGACCCGCGCCCTGCACCGCCACCCCTGCACAGCTGCACTGCCGCCTAGCCCTCCACTTCTACAGCCCTGCACGCACTGTAATCGGTTCAGCACTACACCCACCGTGTGACCGGCACCCTACACTATCTTTGCACATCGACCTGCACGCACCGTCGGTCGTTGCCCAGCCCTGCACTGTTGTAAGTCACCTCCCCTACCTGTAAGTTTTGATTTTTTTTTATTCCTATGTCAATGTAGTTGATTGTTACTTTACCATATTTGTATTCTTAGACTTGAGAGTTGAGATGTGCGGTTGGCTACGCTAATTCAATGTGAGGCTTGAGAGTTGAGGTTTCCAATTGAGGTTAGCAAATCAACAACTCAACTTTCATTTTCATTGTTTGAATTGTATGTCATATTGCTAGTGAGCAAATTATCTACAATTAGTTCTTTCTTTTTCTTTATTTCTATTTAATGGAGTTGTGCTTCTCATGAATCAGTGGTAGAGAATACATGCAATTAGTTTTGAATCTATTTATTGTTCAAGTGTTCAAATGAGATGGTCGATATTGAATTT
Organism: Plectranthus barbatus; assembly: GCA_026898455.1. Taxonomy (NCBI): domain Eukaryota; kingdom Viridiplantae; phylum Streptophyta; class Magnoliopsida; order Lamiales; family Lamiaceae; genus Plectranthus; species Plectranthus barbatus. The sequence continues at coordinate 481,380 of JAPKLW010000407.1, read as the reverse complement.
GTGATTCTGTGAATTTTAAAAGTCATAATATTACCTCTTAGTTTGGTCTCAGATTACTCTTTGTGAGCACTTTGTAAAGAAATATTCTAATATTTGTTTAGGAAATCCAACACAATTTTGCAAATATAAAAAAAAATGGAAGCTAGTTGTAAGCACCAAATTTGAGCTGCTAATTAAGTTTTTTTTAATAAAACATGTATTAATTTATTTTTAATTTATAATCTTCATCAATAAATAAGTAATAGTTATTTTGTGATTGATACTTAGGATTATGTCATCTGAAATGGAGAATAATCAATTGAGCGTGCATTCTTCTCTTCAACAAAGTGAGTCTAGTGAGGCAGAAAATATTAGAGTGGATAGTGAGAATCAAGAGACTCAGGATGATAATTGTGTTATAAAGAGAAAGAGGGCAAAAGACATCAATAGTTTGGAATGACTTTGATGAGGTTGATTTTCCTAAAATAGGAAAGAAAACTGTTTGCAAGTATTGCAAAGATAAATTTGCAATTGGTGGGAAAGAATCTAGTACTAGTCATTTAAAAAGACATACACAATCTTACTAGCAAGAAAAAGCTGCACATGAATGCTTCAATGAAACAGCCTACAATTCCTTTTAAGTCTTTTACTTCTGCTGATAATCCATTCTTGGTTCCTGGTGCTAGATACTCTAATGAGAAAATGAGAGAAATAATTGCTACTTATGGATTTGACCATATCATGAGTATTGTACGTAAAACTCAAGCAGTGCCCCCATCTAAGTCCGAGTTACTAACTTACCTTGACGAGAGTTTGTACATTCCCAAAGGTAGTCCAAATACTATTTGTGTAATGGAGTGGTGAATAAAGAATTAATTGAAATACTCATCTGTGGTGGAGATTGGCTTCGCAATAAATATGGTTTGAACAAAAAGAAGGTAATATTTTACTTGGTAGTTTAAAAGTTTGAAAAGTTTGATATTGGATTTTAATATTATGTCTAATTTATATTTTTTTAAGAAAATTGAACAAGAGCAAGGAATGATTTGAATGAAGGGTGTGATTGACTTGGCAATAAGCATGATTTAAAGAAAAAGAAAGTAATATTTAAGTTGTTATTTAAATACTTTTTACAATTTTAACATTGTACTATATGTTTTTTTTGAAGGAACTTCATGTCCAGGTGAAACATTATTTCAATGTTTATACTCTTCTCTTTTTTAGTTAATTTTATTGCTTTGAGGAAGTTTTGGTCAAGCTTTTATTAAAGTTCGATAAAATACCATGTGTTCTTATAGTTTGATGCATGGCTGGCAACCCATAATATTTTTGTTGCTTTCATCGATTGATATCCTGTTACTTTTCAATTTTATTATTGTTATTTGATTTGCTTATTTTTCTGTTGTATTTATTATTCTTCCCAATATTTAGTTGTTTATTTGATAGCCTATATTACTTTCTTGTAGAATATCAAAGACAACCTCCTTGCAATGCCCTTTTCATTGGCAGCCTTGGTTATAAACATGATTTGAAGAAAAAGAAGGTAATATTTAAGTTGTTATTTAAATACTTTATACAATTTTAACATTGTGTCTAATCTATATGTTTTTTTTAACGGACTTGAGCATAACAAGAGATGCTTTGAAGTCTTATTTTTGTCATTTGCTAATATTTGATAATGTCATTTAAGCACTTTGAATTGGAAGGACTTGATATTTGATTGTCATTTTTAATTGTATTTTGAATTTATATAATTTGGACTTGAACTTGGATTTGGACTTTGATTCTAATTTCTATTTGCTTAGGTTTATTTTATTAGCATTTGAATTAATTTTGATTTTATATTTATTTTTATATATTTGATATTTTTGTCAATTTATTTATTTTAGTTGGAAAACTAGATTGTGAACTATACAAGCTTATATATGCTTTTAAAAAGCTGAAAGCCTAGCCTAATAAATTTAGAAGTCTATCACAGATAATAAGTCAGACTCAGATTAATTAAAATAAATACAGGCCCAAACCTTCTAAGCTAAAGTCTGGCATGTTTTCACCCCTAGTTCGTGCATATAAGAGTGAGGATGCTGAAATTATGGCTAACTATCAAGCCATTAAATGTGTCACTCGTTTGGGAGTTGTTTTTCAATTATAACACGGTGTAATGGCTCCTAGTGCGCACAGAAATTCAAAATAATAATATTTTAGGATTCAAGATTAGACTATTGCATTCAGATGAAACCAAACATTTTGCTGAATGTGAATTACAAAAGTATCAAAAATGAATAATACATCCAGTCAATCAGAAAGTATAAAAAATACATAATGTATTCAGCCGATAAAAATAAGTAATCCAAACAAAGTATAATTTTTTTTTCCGAGAGCATCATTATCAATTAGTATCACCCATTGATATTATCCACTTGAGACCTCTGACTATCTTGTTGTGCTTCAACATTATTCTTTGATCTTCTAACCTTATGTTCAGTATTTATTCATTTACAAAAAAATATGTATTTAATTAATAAGATTCGTATAAGAATTATTAGATAATCTTACCTTACGCCCTTGTTCACTAGTTCGATCAGTCACTAACTTTGTTACCAAACTTTGAGCATCTTTTCTTTGTCTTCCAATCTTGTGCTAAATAGTAAAAGACAAAATATTATGAAAAATATTTGTGAAATTGGTGCAAGGAAAAATAAAGATTTTACCTTCAATGTTGGATTAACAAATGACATAGATTCATGACATGTTTTTGTGTTGTGGCCTAATCGACCACATCTACGGCATGACATGTTCACCCTAGCATTTCTCCTTACTTCCACAACAGGATTCTTTATCCTTTTTCATTGTCTTTGTGAAGATACATACTTCAACTTCTAATTATTACAAAAGGGAAATTTTGGCTCCATGGTTCTACTGCAAACTTGTACGCCACTTACATCCTTCATTAACATGTACATTTTAAAAAAAATGCATGGGGCTAAGCACATAATTGTACTTAGTGAAATATTGGTCTTGAGACTGGAGTTAGGCAAAGGTGTGGCAGAAGTCTTTCAAGGTTCAGCCATCCAAGCTGGGGATTCTTGCACCAGCTAAAGTTAAGAAATGCAGTTGTGTTTGCTGGTCAGATATATTACTTAGCTGATTTCAGTATATACTCCAACACTTGATGGGTTGGGTTTTAATTCTAGTGCAGAAATTTAAAGATATGAGTGTAAAATTCCAGATATTATAGAGGTTCGGACAAAACCGTCCTATGTCCTCTTCTCAGACGTGCAGTCTGGAATCACTAAGCTGTCAATTACAAGGTGTCAACAATCTATTGCTAGCTGGTGAATGCCACATCCACCAGTGCACTAGCGCACTTGCCAAGTCCTTTGCAATCAAGAACTTCTTTAGGCTTGAAGCATGGGCACACCACCTTGACCTTCAAACTAGACATGAGAGTTTGAGTTCCTCTCTAGAAGATCAGTTATTGGTAACAACCGTGATAGTTGCCACCGGAGAAGTGTAAACTCCAAGATGTTTTCTTATTCAGTGAGTAAGAAAATAGAGATATCATGTTCAAAAAAGAACACGAGAAGCTGATAGAATCAACCGAAAAGCTTTAGGATATGGAAGTGGTAGCTTTTGAGAGATTGACAGAGATTGCAAGAATATTGATTTGTCGTTTGTGCTCAATTTGGTTCTTGTATCTTGTAACCTTCTCAAGGTGAAATGCAACATCTATTTATAGACACTCCTTGGAAGATTTGAATCTCTTTGCCGTTTGGAGCTGTTGTGAGATCAAAGGAATGTATCCTATCAAAGTCTCGCTTTTTGTGACTTGCAATGTCCTTTTTATCAGAGTAGGTGGGCTTTTACTACGTCAGTCAGAATGACTCTTTTTTATCAGTCTGAGGAATATTTGCTGGTTAATTCCTGGGACAAACAAGCCTTTGAATACATCAGACTTGAAGTTCTCCTCTCTTAAAGTCTGATCTTGAGAAAGTTCTTGGTTGTTCTGGAATGTCTTCTAGTTGGTTGTGTAGCACTTTGCTGGTTACGTCTTGCTGATAAACTCCGTGTTGGTAATCCTCTAGTCGATGATGACGTGTCAGCCAGCTCTCCACAGACGCTTTGTAGGTAACAGAATGTTAGCAAGAAACCCATAAAAGCCTATTTTCCGGTGAAGAATACGCCAGCAAATGCCCTAAGGCTTGTAAATTATTTTCTACTACAACTCGATAATTCCTATACAAAACATTATAAGTTTAAGCTTATCTATCTAGACACACTATTATTCTAGTGGGATGTTTGACTCATCAAAATAACATATAAGGAAGGAATTTCTAACAATAATTCCTAACAATTTCCCCCTTTTTGATGTAGTCAACCCCACTCTAAAGCTGGCAAAATGTTATCACAAGTTTTCAAGTTTACAAATTTGTCAATTTAGTCTATACTCTAAAATAAGTACATTTGCACAGCCTACCCTAAGATCTTCCCCGTGATTGGAGAGATATTTCTCAATTAATCAAAGGGCGGAAAAAATGTTGTTTACACAAAGTGTGTATTTCAGCAAGTATGCGTCAGACAAGAGAATGAGACAAAGAGCTATTGTCTTCAATCTTTAGGTCAGTTTTTCCATTAACGTTGATTTTGAAATAACAAGTACATTGGAAATTAATACTAATAAAGAGAGAAACTGACGGTGAGCAAGTTTGCACCAAAACAACCCTACTGGAGTGCAAGTCTTCTTCTTCTTCTTCTTCTTCTGTTGTTTGCTCTCTATCATCTTCCTTCAGCAGTTCCTCACCTTCTCCCTATGTCTTGTAGAGACAGGTTGAAGGGCAGAGCTGAGGGATTTGTAGGGATTTTCCGTGAACCGAATCACCAAAACCAAACTAAACCGGATCGATTTATGGATATTGCTCATAATAAAAATTCACAAAAACCTAGCATGCTCCTATGAATTTAATACATATCGTGGATTGAGGAATTACCGTAATTCCGTCGAGTCTGATCCGATCTTTTGCGTTTGAATTCCAAATACCAATTCAACCACGCGATTCGATTTTATCTGCGGAATCAGAAATTAGAACCCTAATTTCTTAAATAAAATCGAAAATAAAGAAAAAAAAAGAAATAGGATTTCTGTTCTCCAGATCAGATCTTCAGGGCTGTGTCCCGGTGCTAGTCAGATCTACTACTGGTGAGGACTCCGTAGATCTGTGACTTGAGCAGGACCAGAATCGAAATTCTCCTCCCTCTATCTTTCAGGATCGGCGCCCCTCTCTCTCTCTCCTTAGGGTTTCAACTGATTTGAATCTTATGAAAGTCGCTAGGGTTTCAGAGAGTGAGAGGTCTATTTACAGACCTAGGGTTATAAAACCCTAGTGGGCTCCTGGGCTCAATTCAGCACACTTATTGGACCAGACCTGGGACCTAATGCAAATAATAAAGTGGGCTTATAAATTAATTAATTCCCATGTCCACAACCCAGGACACAATTAATTAATTAATATTAATTCTTTTTCACCACAGAATTAATACTGACCTACCCCTTTATTACCATGTTATGAGAACGGGTTGCATTAATTGAGAATCCATATATTTAAGGTTACCGGACATCCATAAATTAATTGGAGCCTCTGACAAGCTCTAACTACAATTAATTAATATCTTATAATTCCTGAGTAGAACCACTCAAACCTTATCACTCGTGCTTGAACTTAATCAGCCTGCAGGACTTTGGCATGATGAATGTTATTGAGCTCCTCAGGGATTGTCCCCATCCTATTACTCGGATATGGTTACCTAAACTCAATCTCAGACGGTACTACACGAACTGCTGTTACCCAAGATGCGAATATACGAGCACGTTACTTAGGCTCTCCACCATGGCAAGTCAAAGCAACAGTCAACCCGTGCAAACCCCTGAACTTTCGTTAAGGTTTGGACTCAATCAATATAACGAGATCTTTTATTCTCTGATGTCAGACAGACGAATATATCTCACTGCAGTCCATCAATATGCCACCTCTGCATACCAGCATGTCAAGTAACCAAGACAGACTACTTATTCCGACAATGCCGCAGCCATCCGGACAGACGTATCCTCATACGCTGTCTCGGCTGTGATCAGGTTTATGTCTCACTAGGTCAAGTGATCATACTGTCTTCTGCGATCTACAACACGCCGTATGATCGTCCTTATCGGTGAGACAAGAGGATACCATTGTTCATACATGTAAGATTGTTAACAGATAGGAGAAATAAACCGTTGTATACTCATTGTAATAAATGCTTTCAGTATACAAAACCTATCAATCTCCCACTTATACTCACAGCATAACTAATCTATTACAGAGTATACAGTCCGTCTATCTAGTTTGCTGTCACTTTAACCACTATCAGTGGTCGGCATCCACCTCAGACCCAGCTCACGAATATATCTTTCGTAAACTTTCTGCGGCAAGCTCTTTGTAAACGGATCAGCAAGATTGTCAGCAGTGTCAATATTCTTAATCAGCACATCGCCCCTCGATACGATTTCTCGTATGATATGGTACTTTCCCTCTATGTGTTTGCTTGCCCTGTGAGACCGCGGTTCCTTTGAGTTTGCCACTGCACCAGAGTTATCACAATGAATTGTGATGCTCCTCGGCAAACTCGGGATCACGCCTAACTCTAAAAGGTAGTTCTGGAGCCACACCCCCTCTTTCGAGGCGTCGGAGGCGGCGACATATTCTGCCTTCATGGTGGAGTCAGCAATGCATTTTTGGTTTGAGCTCCTACAAGATACAGCTCCACCTCCTAGGGTAAACACATATCCTGAGGTCGATTTCTTCTCATCCTGGTCCCCTTGGAAATCCGAGTCCGTATAACCCACAGGGCACAAATCCTCACTTTGATAAACTAGGCAGAAATTCCTAGTTCTCTTCAAATACTTAAGGATGTGCTTTACAGCAGTCCAGTGCGCTTGTCCAGGGTTAGACTGATATCTTGCTACCATGCCAACGGCATAACAGATATCTGGTCTGGTACACAGCATACATGAGACTACCCACAACCAAAGCATATGGTACAAGACTCATCTCGTCTTTCTCCCGCTGTGTCTGAGGACACTGCCCACCAGAAAGATGAACGCCGTGTCTGAAAGGTAGCAAGCCTTTCTTGGCGAGTTGCATGCTGAACCGGGCTATCACAGTATCCACATAGGATGCCTGGGATAAGCTCAACATTCTTCTCTTACGATCTCGTAAGACCTTAATCCCAAGAATGTAGCCAGCTTCTCCCAAATCCTTCATTTGGAACTGTTCGGATAACCAAACTTTGATTTCGGACATCACTCCCTCGTTGTTTCCAAATAGGAGTATGTCATCAACATAAAGTGCAAGAAAGACCACGCTCCCACTGACACAAAGTCGGTAGACACAACTTTCATTTTCCAACTGTGCAAATCCATAGGATTTACTCACATCGTAGAAACGTAAGTTCCACGACCTTGAAGCTTGCTTAAGTCCATACAAGGACTTCCTAAGCTTCCAGACAAGATGTTCTTCGCCTTTGCTTATGAATCCCTCGGGTTGTTGTATATAGATGTCCCTACCTTCTTCAAGGTAACCGTTTAGAAAAGCGGTTTTGACATCCATCTGCCAGATCTCGAGGTCCATATGTGCAGCTATGGCAAGGAGTATCCGGATGGATTTGAGCATGGCTACGGGTGAAAAGGTTTCGTCATAGTCAATGCCCTCTTTCTGACTATAACCCTTTGCCACCAGCCTGGCTTTAAAAGCCGTGATCTTTCCATCCGCTCTTTTCTTTCTCTTGTATACCCATTTGCACCCTATGGCCCTAAAGCCATCCGGCAAATCAGTCTTCTAGTATACATCCATAGCAGTTATGGATTCAATTTTTGAATCCATGGCGACACGCCATTTGGCAAAATCCTTGTCCTGCACTGCCTCTTCATAAGTCAGTGGGTCAGAGTCCTCATGTCCGTCTTCCGGGCTCAAGTCCGAAGACTCAACCACGAACATGTACCTTTCTGGCTGGAAAATAACTCTCCCACTACGACGAGGCATTGGTGCCGTGTCAGTAGTAGGTGCAGTGACTTGTGGTCCTGCATCTTGCACTGAAGAACGTGTCTGTGGTGTTGTACCTCTCACAGGTGCACCCACATCTACACGTTCCCCTTCCCTTGGAATTGCATTTTCGTTCTCAATTTCTTGAAGAGCGATATCACTCCTTGACTTGTGATTACTCACATACTCGTCCTCCAAGAATCTAGCGTTGGTGCTAACAACGACTCATTGACTCTCAGGACAGTAAAAGTAACCACCTTTCGTTTGCCTGGGATACCCTATGAACAACATTACTTTTGACCTGCTTTCTAACTTATCAGGTTCCTTCGACAGTACGTGTGCCGGATAACCCCATACTCTAAACTTGAACAAACTAGGTTTGCGACCAAGGAAGAGCTCAGAAGGTGTCTTAGGAACTGATTTAGAAGGCACCACATTAAGCACGTAAGCTGCTGTTTCCAATGCGTAGCCCCAAAACAAAATTGGTAAGTTTGCATAACTCATCATTGATCTTACCATCTCTAGAAGAGTCCTATTTCTTCTTTCAGCTACACCGTTTTGCTGGGGAGTACCCGGTGCAGTACACTGGGATGTAATCCCATTTTCTGACAAATATTACAGGAACTCGTTACCGAGGTATTCGCCACTGCGGTCAGATCGTAGCAACTTGATAGTTTTCCCGATCTTCTTTTCTACCTCAGCCTTGAACTCTTTGAATTTCTCAAAGCATTCAGACTTGTAGCGAAGCAGGTAAACGTATCCGTACCTTGAGTAGTCGTCAATGAAAGTGACGAAGTACTCGTACCCTCCACGGGCCTGCGTGGACATCGGTCCACATAAGTCAGAATGGATCAATTCCAACACTTCCTCTGCTCGATACTGACTAGCCTTGAAAGGCCTAGTTGACATCTTGCCCTCGATGCGGGATTCGCAGACTTGATAAGGTACAACCCGACTAGGTCCAATGTACCATCATCTACAAGTCTTTGAATCCGCTTCAAGCTGATGTGACCCAGTCTCAAGTGCCAGAGATATGTAAGATCCTCATCAGAAGAAGTAAGTTTTCTCTTCCTAGGATTATCAATTACGGATGAATTACATGCAATACTTGGGGAAGACTTATGATTACAGTTAACATCATAGAGAGAATTATTCAGCATTCCACGACAGATAACACCGTTATTACCAATGATAGAAACACTGTAGGATTTTTTTCGTGAACTGAATCGCCAAAACCAAACTGAACCGGATCGATCTATGGATATTGCTCATAATTAAATATTCTCAAAACCCTAGCATGCTCCTATGAATTTAATGCATAATTGTGGATTGAGAGATTACCGTAAATCCGTAGTGTCTGTACCGATCTTTTGCGTTTGAATTCCAAGAACCAATTCAACCACCCAATCCGATTTCTCTGCGAAAACAGAAATTAGAATACTAATTTCTAGAGAAAATCGAAAATAAAGAAAGGGAAAGAAGAAATCTGTTGTTCTCCAGATCAGGTCTTCAGATCTGTGTCCTGGTGCTGGTCAGATCTACTACTGGTGAGGACTCCGTAGATCTGTGACTTGAGCAGGACCAGAATCGAAATTCTCCTTCCTCTTCTCACCAAAAACGGTGCCCACCTCTCTCTCTCTAGGGTTTGTGTTTCAACTGTGTTATAACTTATGAGAGCTGTCTATTTATAGACCTAGGGTTAGAAACCCTAATGGGCCAATTTGGGCTCAATTCAGCACACTTGTTGGGCCAGACCTGACACCTAATGCAAATAATAAGGTGGGCCTATAAATTAATTAATTCCCATGTCCACAACCCAGGACACAATTAATTAATTAATATTAATTCTTTTTCACCACAGAATTAATACTGACCTACCCCTTTATTACCACGTTATGAGAACGAGTTGCATTAATTGAGAATCCCCATATTTAAGGCTACCGGACATCCATTAATTAATCGGAGCCTCTGATAAGCTCTAACTACAATTAATTAATATCTTATAATTCCTGAGTAGTACCACTCAAACCTTATCACTCGTGCTTGAACTTAATCAGCCCGCAGGACTTTGGCACGATGAATGTTATTGAGCTCCTCAGGGAATGTCCCCATCCTATTACTCGGATATGGTTACCTAAGTTCAGTCTCAGGCCGTACTACACGAACTGCTGTTACCCAAGATGCGGATATACGAGTGCGCTGTGTTGGCTCTCCACCATGGCAAGTCAAAGCAACAGTCAACCCGTGCAAACCCCTGAACCTTCGTTAGGGTTTGGACTCAATCAATATAACGAGATCTTTTATTCGCTGATGTCAGACAGTCGAATATATCTCACTACGGTCCATCAATACGCCACCTCTGCGTACCAGCATGTCAAGTAACAAAGACAGACTACTTATTCCGACAATGCCGCAGCCATCCCGACAGACGTATCCTCATACATTGTCTCGGCTGTGATCAGGTTTATGTCTCACTAGGTCAAGTGATCATACTGTCTTCTGCGATCTACAACACGCCGTATGATCGTTCCTATCGGTGAGACAAGAGGATACCATTGTTCATACATGTACGATTGTTAACAGATAGGAGAAATAAACTGTTGTATACACATTGTAATAAATGCTTTCAGTATACAAAACCCATCAATCTCCCACTTATACTCAAAGCATAACTAATATGTCTTTCGTAAACTTTTTGCGGCAAGCTCTTTGTAAACGGATCAGCAAGATTGTCAGCAGTGTCAATCTTCTTAATCAGCACATCGCCCCTCGATACGATTTCTCGTATGATATGGTACTTTCTCTCTATGTGTTTGCTTGCCCTGTGAGACCGCGGTTCCTTTGAGTTTGCCACTGCACCAGAGTTATCACAATAAATTGTGATGCTTCTTGGCAAACTCGAGATCACGCCCAACTCTAAAAGGTAGTTCCGGAGCCACACCCCCTCTTTCGAGGCGTCGAAGGCGGCGACATATTCCGCCTCCATGGTGGAGTCAGCAATGCATTTCTGCTTTGAGCTCCTCCAAGATACAGCTCCACCTCCCAGGGTAAACACATAACCTGAGGTTGATTTCTTCTCATCCTGGTCCCCTTGGAAATCCGAGTCCGTATAACCCACAGGGCACAAATCCTCACTTTGATAAACTAGGCAGAAATTCCTAGTTCTTTTCAAATACTTGAGGATATGCTTTACAGCAGTCCAGTGCGCCTGTCCAGGGTTAGACTGATATCTTGCTACCATGCCAACGGCATAACAGATATCTGGCCTGGTACACAGCATCGCATACATGAGACTACCCACAGCCGAAGCATATGGTACAAGACTCATTTCGTCTTTCTCTCGCTGTGTCTGAGGACACTGCCCACTAGAAAGACGAACGCCATGTCTGAAAGGTAGTAAGCCTTTCTTGGCGAGTTGCATGCTGAACCGGGCTATCACAGTATCCACATAGGATGTCTGGGATTAGCTCAACATTCTTCATTTACGATCTTGTAAGACCTTAATCCCAAGAATGTAGCCAGCTTCTCCCAGATCCTTCATTTGGAACTGTTCGGATAACCAAACCTTGATTTCGGACATCACTCCCTCGTTGTTTCCAAATAGGAGTATGTCATCAACGTATAGTGCAAGGAAGACCACGCTCCCACTGACACAAAGTCGGAAAACACAACTTTCGTTTTCCAACTGTGCAAATCCATAGGATTTAATCACATCGTTGAAACGTAAGTTCCACGACCTTGAATCTTGCTTAAGTCCATACAAGGACTTCCTAAGCTTCCAGACAAGATGTTCTTCGCCCTTGCTTATGTAACCCTCGGGTTGCTGCATATAGATGACCCTACCTTCTTCAAGGTAACCGTTTAGAAAAGCGGTTTTGACATCCATCTGCCAGATCTCGAGGTCCATATGCGCAGCTATGGCAAGGAGTATCCAGATGGACTTGAGCATGGCTACGGGTGAAAAGGTTTCGTCATAGTCAATGCCCTCTTTCTGACTATAACCCTTTGCCACCAGCCTGGCCTTGAAAGCCGTAATCTTTCCATCCGCCCATTTCTTTCTCTTTTATACCCATTTGCACCCTATGGCCCTAAAGCCATCCGGCAAATCAGTTTTCTGGTATACATCCATAGCAGTTATGGATTCTATCTCAGAATCCATGGCGACTTGCCATTTGGCAAAATCCTTGTCCTGCACTGCCTCTTCGTAAGTCAGTGGGTCAGAGTCCTCATGTCCGTCTTCCGGGCTCAAGTCCGAAGACTCACCCACGAACATGTACCATTCCGGTTGGAAAATAACTCTCCTACTGCGACGAGGCATCGGTGCCGTGTCAGTAGTAGATGCAGTGACTTGTGGTCCTGCACCTTGCACTGAAGAACGTGTCTGTGGTGTTGTGCCTCTCACAGGTGCACCCACATCTACACGTTCCCCTTCCCTTGGAATTGCATTCTCGTTCTCAATTTCTTGACGAACGATATCACTCCTTGACCTGTGATTACTCACATACTCGTCCTCCAAGAATCTAGCGTTGGTGCTAACAACGACTCTTTGACTCTCAGGACAGTAAAAGTAACCACCTTTCGTTTGCCTGGGATACCCTATGAACAACATTACTTTTGACCTGCTTTCTAACTTATCAGGTTCCTTCGACAGTACGTGTGCCGGACAGCCCCATACCCTAAACTTGCACAAACTAGGTTTGCGACCAAGGAAGAGCTCAGAAGGCGTCTTAGGAACTGATTTAGAAGGCACCACATTAAGCACGTAAGCTGCTGTCTCCAATGCGTAGCCCCAAAACAAAATTGATAAGTTTGCATAACTCATCATTGATCTTACCATCTCTAGAAGAGTCCTATTTCTTCTTTCAGCTACACCGTTTTGCTGGGGAGTACCCGGTGCAGTCCATTGGGATGTAATCCCATTTTCTGACAAATACTACAGAAACTCGTTGCCGAGGTATTCGCCACCGCGGTCAGATTGCAGTGACTTGATAGTTTTCCCGACCTTCTTTTCTACCTCAGCCTTGAACTCTTTGAATTTCACAAAGCATTCAAACTTGTAGCGAAGCAGGTAAACGTATCTGTACCTTGAGTAATCGTCAATGAAAGTGACGAAGTACTTGTACCCTCCACGAGCCTGCGTGGACATCGGTCCACATAAGTCAGAATGGATCAATTCCAACACTTCCTCTGCTCGAGACTGACTAGCCTTGAAAGGCCTAGTTGACATCATGCCCTCGATGCAGGATTCGCAGACTTGATAAGGTACAGCCCGGACTAAGTCCAATGTACTGTCATCTGCAAGTCTCTGAATCCGCTTCAAGCTGATGTGACCCAGTCTCAAGTGCCAGAGATATGTAAGATCCTTATCAGAAGAAGTAAGTTTTCTCTTCCTAGGATTATCAATTACGGATGAATTACATGCAATACTTGCGGACATATTTTGATCGAAGTAGCATAAGAGTACAAATCAACACAACGGATAACATTGTTACTGCCAATGATAAAATCATAAATAACAAATATCCATAAAAGGTTGATAAAATTTGTCCTGCCGATAAACCATGGCCCACAAATAAACTCTCAAATGTACTAAAAATATCAAAATATGAGGAAAGGAAAAACTCCATGAAGCTTCGTCATAAAACGTTGCCTTCATCCAGTTTGGTATCTTCTTGCCATCACTCACCAGCCTTGTTGGCATGGTCCCCTGCGAGGTATAACAACATGATCAACAAGTCAGCGCTTATAGCTCTTGGAAGAGCAACGCCGCACTCTAATCATGCTTCAGTTATACATGCAAATGGCATACCCTGTCTAGCCTTGTGGGCCTGACAATCTTTCCTCCAATGTCCTTCCTTACCGCACCTGAAAACACTTGTCCCTCGAAGTTTCCCCATAGGCTTATTAACAGCTCCCACGTCCATCACAGTTGCCTTTCCAGCCTTCTTCTTAATCGCTCTTTTCGGCTTCATACCTTTCGATACAGCAGAGTGATTACCAGAAGCAGCTAAGGCAACCTTCTAAGGATTCATAACCGATTCCACTGCCATCAAGTCATTGAGCAACTCGTAAAGAGTATACTCCTTCTTGTTCATGACAACAATCAGTCTGAAACTCTCAAAGGATTTGGGTAGAGAGTTCAGTATGATATCGACTTTAGCCTCATCGTCGATACCTCCACTATGCACAGTTAGCTCATCCATGAGGTGAGTCATGGAAACTACGTGCTCTCTCACTCGTTGTAATAGTCTACTTCCTCTTGGAGGATTCAGTAGTGGGCACTTATAGGACAAAGTACTTGTAGAACAAACATGTGTTCTTCCACAATCAGGATGTATTCAAGGTTGCATTTCCATTCCAGGAATTTTGGACCAGTTAGAGAATTTTGTGCGAGAATATTGATAACACTCAGACATAGACATATCCGAAACAATAAAGATTCTTAAATAAGAACATACATGTTGAACTTCAAAAACAAATGCATTGAAAACCTTTTAATAAATCAAATACAAATGTTTTCCACTAATTGCCCAAGAGTTCCCACCATAAGCTACACTCGTAGACGTTTACGATGTCACCCTCAACCAGAACTGCGGGTTTTAAGCCCCAATCCATTTAATTTCACTACCATGTCAGGATGCTTTTGACACTAGAAATTAATAATTAGTGAAAACCTTAGACCAAGCCATCTCTCAAGAACAGGGATGCAATTCTTGCATTATATTCTAAGATGCTTCTAAGCAATTAACCACAAATTTAACTCCG